>OY987225.1:6280636-6430474 GCA_963920705.1 Odiellus spinosus | reverse complement strand
ATTCACTAAGAGTCACAACAGTTACTTGCTATAATTTTCCATCAAATTAAGGGATAAAGCCCCGTTTTCAAATACGATTTTTCAGGCTTTTGCTTCCGCCTTTATTTTCGATTGCTGCCGAGCTTCGAATGAAAAAAAATCAAATATCAAACTCGTTTAGATATCTACTTCTCCGGGTAAAAAAAGCTTGTTGAAAAGGAACGCCTAAATTGGAATCTTGAATGAAAACAACGAAAAGTTTTAGCTTCGATTTTTACAGCTTTTTTTGGAGAAAAAATTGGATTTTTATCACAAAAAATCTTGTTTGAAAACGCGGCTTTATACTGATTTAGCGATAATTTGATTTAAAAAAAATAATAGAAGGTGTAATTGCGATGTGTACGTTTTAAATGGCTATGTATAGTAGATAATTTAAAACTGTTTAAAAATATTTCCTTAAATGAGGAATAATTAAATAAAAAGAAAAAAGATTTTTTGTAGTGGGGAAAAAATTGAACGATTTCAGAATTTGGTGTAAAAACAAATATTGATATTACCGTAGATATTTGTGAATTGATAAAGGGATGTTATTCGCGTTTATTTTAAGATATTTCGCTTATAATCTCGAAAATATGAAAAACCGCGTGGTGTTTATGTAGTAAAATTAAAACAAATTTAATCTCTGTTTTCATATTACTAAGACGCGTCACATGAAAATTTATACAACAAATTGACGGATTGGAAAGTTGTAATTTTCCATTTTTCGTAAATTGGAATTTATTGATGGAGAATTTTTCCCGATTCGTAGCGATTGTTTGGTGTTGAACAGGGACAGTTATTACTCTAAACGCGGTTTCGATGTAGACTTATAAACTCAGATGAAAATCGGCGGGAAATTTTAGAAGTCTAGGATCGATATTATATGGTGTATATGAACAATATTGGACATAAACGCGATAGGATACGATATCGATGGCATCAAAAGCCTATAAACCCACTCATAAGCCCGAATTGGAGGGAATTCATCTTTTGCATTGTCTGGGTAAAACTATACAGGCCAGGGAAACTTTCTTCAGATCGCTTAAATCTTACAATTCCTAAATTAGTCCTCGAGGTGGCGTACGACCGAAAATCTCTCTATGGTCCGGTTTTCTCGTAATATTTTAGGTTACGTTAAGTTAGGTTAGAAACTTAATGCTATTTTATTACGGAAATTTTAAAGTTTCAAACGCGTATTACTGACATTTCTGCTGGTCGTACAGTTTTTAAAGAATTGTTTCTGAATTCCGAGAGTCCAAATTATTCGGCAGCATTTGCTATTTATTTGGGGGTTTGAATGTTGTCATATAGTTTTTAGTTTTACTACAAAGTATATTTTAATATTATATATCTCAACAGTTTATCAAATTTTATCACGCAATTTCGAAACTTAAGTTATTTTTGAACGATTTGGACCTTTTTATACGCGTAAAAATATCAAATCTCACACCTTTTGAGGTAATTTATGTTAGTTAAATGAAGTGTGAAAAAATTAGCGTGCGCGTGAATTTCAACCACGTTAAAAGGCTCTAAAATTTAGAATTAGTCATTTTGGTTTTCAATTCTATACGTTACGCTGGCATAGTACGAATAAAAGTATTCAATTCAATTCAATTTCATTTTATTCTCCATCTCAATGTGTTTTCACATTTTTTATAGGGTTACAGATAATTTTCGTCATTTACATTAGTTTTTCATATAAAGATTTAATATTTAAAATACAAGTTCTGCTAAAAAGGCAAGAGTCTAGCGTTTCTAAATGAAAACTTCTTCCTTTAAAGCCTTTTTTTATCTTACGCTTAAATTTAGATAACGAGTTTAATTTCTTTTTTTACCTATTTATAAGATAAGTAATTGGCCTTTTAATTTTTTATAATTTAAAATGCTTGCTAAGTTGACACAAAATGGGATATTAATTTTGCGCGATTAAAATACTTTTCAGTTCTTTTTTAAATTTTAGTTTTTTTCGCAACCAAAGAATTTGTAATATTATATTGATTTTGGGCTCGATATATCAATTTTGAAATTTTGGTCGCGATATAAACAGGTTCTGTATTTCTGGTATTAGATATATTTATCTTAAGATCTATAAACGGTAAGAAATCTAAACAATCAACACGGTTATGAATAACATTACGAAGAAACGGAATTTCTAAAAATTTCATTCTATTAGATATTGTTAGTAAATGTTCCCTCTTTAAAACTGATTCAAAGTCATATTTCATATCCTTTAAAAATGTTAGTAGTATTCGAACAAACTTTTTTTGGACATTTTCCGGTAATATTAGAGAAATACTCTAGTTTAAGTCTAACGACAGCTTTACGTAATTGACTAGAAACTTTCAATTATAAAACTCCAGCGACAAAAACCCTTTTTCCAAAAAATGTAAACAAATTAAAAAAAAATAGAACTTTTTCTATAATTCCGCTTGAAGAGCCATTCTTATTTCAAAAAGGTCAAATTTTTAAGTTCATTTTATCGCGATTTAATCACTTTCACTGGTGGTGCTTGGTAAGTATTCTCTAGATTTCGCTTTTCTTTCTTCTGACAATTTAGGGATTTCCGTTTGCTTTTTTCTTCTCGATCTTTTCGGTTTACTCCCTCCTACCACTTTCGACGCCGACGTCTCGTGTTGAGGCTTGCTATTCGCTTCGGAAATTAAAATTTCGGCGGTCGGTCTAACCAGTAACTTTGACGATTTCAACTCGGTGATTGTTGAATCCACGTACGATACGTATTCGTAAGAACTAGGAGAATAAACGTTCTCTACGAAAAAGTCCCAGGTTATTACTTGGTCTTCGTCAGATACACTTTTTATCATATAATCACTGATGTTTCCCGCGATGAAATATAAGAACCGAAGAAGAATTATTCTTAGCGATTCGTAACCATTACCAGTGATTTTGGACGCGTAAAATTTATACATATCGCGGTCTTCCGAATTTAACATCGATACAGCTTCATCGAGAGTTTTGGGTGGGTTTTTTAATTTCATAAATAGAGAATGAAATATGGTTTTATGAATTCGATCTTTTTTGGGGGTTATATTATAGGCGAAGTCCGCTTCGTCGGGAATTTCTTTGGAAGCGTTAGGGTTACCGCTATTGGATTCTAGGTGTTGTAATATCCCCGCTTCCAATTCCGTCGTCAACGATTTCTTACACATTTCAACGATTACGTTCATGCTTGTTCCTAGTTTATGAATTAAATTCATGCAAACTAGGTTTAGATTTTTTCTAAATGTTTCGTCAAACTTAATAAGCTCCATTTTAAAACAGTCTCTCAATAGGAGATTTACGATCTTACCGGTTGTAGTGGAGCTAAATCTAGTAAAATCGTTTAAAACGCAATTTGGATTTTTAAGAGACGCGTTTATTTTCGTGGCTAATTGTTTAAATTGCTCGTAATTTTTAAGCTTGGGATTTTGCGAGTTTATCGGAGATTTGGGATGTTCTTTCAAATAAAGGAATTTGCTTAAGTAGGGGGCGAAACTTGGCAAACTTTTCCGGAAATGAAAATCTGGGACCAACTTCGAAATCTTTAATAATGAATATCTATCATTTTTCACTTTAATGTTTTTAATCAATTTTCTTAATTGTTTGTTATGGTCTTTTAAAGACGTCGCGATTTTAAATGTTTCTCCCGGGGTCGCGATGTTTTTTGGCGCTTTATTTTTGGATTTAGTCGCAGACTTCCTAGACTTCGACGGTCGAGATAATGCAATAATTGATTCTCCCGGAGTCGAGACGCTTTTTGGCGGATTGTTTTTGGATTTTGTCGCCGATTTCCTAGGCTTCGACGGTGGAAGCGTTTCGGTAATTGTTTCTCTCGGAGGAAATTTTTTAGATTTAGAGTCAGATTTTTTGGCTTTCGACCGTATTTTCTTCGGCTTAGCCGGTGTTTCTGTTAATCTATTTTTTGGTTTTTTGGCCGCGCTGGAAGTCTTCGTAGATTCTAAAGATACCCTCTTTAACAGAATGGTTAGATTTCTGCTGTAAGGCGTTATTGTAGGAATTTCCACTTCACGCTCTTCGGTAGTAACGCGATGATCCGATGTCTCCGGGATTTCTCCTCTAAAGGTGTGTAGAGCGTTTACCCCACTTTTCAGTGAGATATTTTTTCCGTCAATTTTAGCGAGAGAACCCCGCTCGCTTCCTTCCGTAGGTGGTGCTGCTACGTCGACGCACTCTTCAAAAACTGTGGGCGCTATAGGAGTTTCGCTTATCTCGGTTAAAGGTTCGCCAATTTCGCTTCTTTCCAGAGACTTCATACGCCTCGACGTGGCTCTTTTTTTCTTAGACGGATCTTCGTTCGGCTTAACGGCCGCACTTTTCGATTTTTTCCTTGCGAGGGTCGAGTCCATCAAATCCCGCGATACTCTCTTTAATCCTTTTGTAGAATTATTGGGAGTAGGCGACGTTTCAAGAATATCCACGGGATTATCGAGGATCACCTCGATGGCATTCGGTAAATCTTTTAGAATGGTTTCGAGATTATCAGTCTGTTCTTCGGCGACGAGATTGTTCTCGGCAATTCTACCGGGATCGTCCAAATTGCTTCTCGCGCTGAGTTCATGATCCCTGAGCAAAATTTCAAGAGCGCCCATCTCTTCCGCGATAAAGAGATATTTCTCACCCATTATACTGGGATTCTCCATTTGGGTTTTTGCGTCGAAAACGAAAGAAGGTTCCACCTCCATCATTCCACCGGCGAGTGGGGCCGTCCCGACAATGAACTCTTCAAAAATGTTGGCCGCCATTCCATCCAAGTTAATATCGGTTAAAGATTCACTAGTATCATTTACCTCCGGGATGATTTGTTCCGTATTAAGGGTGAAATTTGTTTCACTATTAAGAGCAATTTCTCGCGAGTTTATATCACACGCGTTAACCGCGCTGAATATATCTCCGTTTTCTATCGGCGTTTCTAGATCGCGGAAACTGTCTGGGTAGGGAATATTATTCACAGCAGTCCACGCTTCTAAATCCCCGAGCGAATTATCGATTAATGTCTCGTTTTCGAAGTTCGTAACTTCGCAATTTGCTAATTGCGAGGAAAAATCCTCATTTTCTTCCACTGTATCTGCCAGGCTTTTCCCTGGCACGTTCATCGAAATAGCGTCATTTCCCAAAATAGGGTTTTCTAACGATTGACCACTCATTTCCAACGCATTTTCCGAATCATTTGTTGATGGCTTTCGTAGTTCCTCCTGGGTGGAAATCGACTCGGATTCCTGGAACATACTTATTTTCGCGATGGCTTTCTTTCTGTCTAGTTCGTCATTTGATACAATAGCGGCCATAATGATTTTTTTCACGTCTTTCGATAAGTTAATGTCTTTAAAGTCGCTGATATGCCGATTATGTAAATGAGTACAGAAAGCCTTTGGCATCTTAAAAGCTCTGGTAGGAGAGCACAACGTGCACTCGCAATCGAACGACCTAGTTAGGTATACGAATTTAGCGCGAACGGTAATCGCTTCCAAAGAGAATCGGCGTTTTTCGTACTTATTCGCAAACCAATTCAACTGCTTTAAAAGTTTTCCCGAGTTTTTGAACGAGTTCAGGCTGTCGATAATATCCTTCCTTATTTTCTCGAACTCCGTATACTCATGGGGTGTAATTTCAAGAATACTCTTTTTTAATATTTCAGTTAACCTAACTGGTGTGTCGCGTGCCGACTCATCTCCCGAGGTTGCAACGTCAGTATAGCTGTTACTCTTCGTTTCTTTCTGGTTCCCGTCCATGATTTCGTTTTTTATTTAACGCGCGAAATGTAGAGTAAACGAAGTTTGATTCATCGACTTTAAGAATATATTTTTTTTCAAGTTGTAAATTTTACTAGACTTTGACTGATAATTCATTTATCTTTTGTTTAATGCTAACCTACGGTGTTGTGAAGTCGAACTCTATATTTCTATACCCAAGTGAAAATTAACTTTGATTTTAAATTTAAATCTACCCGCCGCAACGGTCCAATATTTTGTAACTTATCTCGTCAACTACAATCGTTGTTTACTATCTCTCGGCTTCGATGCATCGTCTTTTTATTGAAACGCTTCAAGCTTGTCATAGGTGGTATTTTTGTTTTTAACATCGAGTTCTTTAAGTGTAAAACTCCCGCAGTAAAAGCCACTACAATGTTGGTAGCTTAAAATATTTTAAGGAATATTATTGGTCCCTTAGTTTTACCTTGTGGGTGTGGAGAATCTAACCCAATCCCGCCATATAGGCGCGTAAAACACCTCCCCCCTCCATTTTATATCTAGTCGTGTAAACCCCTCGTTTTTTTTGTAGAACTAAAAGGTTCTTCGCTTATTTGAAAAACCTCGACTGATGAAGGACCAATGTCCAAAAGCTCCCCACAAATAAAACTTGTAGTAACCGACCCGAAGTATCCGTCTATTAATTTATAACGAATAATATTATATTCACCGTGGCAAATAAAATTTAAATTTTTAAATTTTAGTTCTTTGCTCGAAGATAAATGCAAAAATTGTTCAGTTATTGGCACACACCTTTTAAATAGAAAAGCTCCTAATACTTAATGCGTATATCAGTAGCGATTCCGTTCATCTCTAAAAATTGGCCTACACTCCCACGAATGTAGGATATAATTCAAGTTATTTACGCTTCAAACCTAAGAAAAATATTTAAAACTTAAGAAATTTATTTAGAGAAATTGAGGGACGCATTTTTATTTTTCCTTTCTAAAACTAAGAAATTCTAGTTATCAACTAGTAATAAATATGTTTTTCTCAAATTTGAAATGTCACTTTTTCAAACGTGCAATATACATTTTAATTTGAAGCGTGTTTAATTAAACCTAAAGCAAAGCCACCACAGTATGTGGCGAAACTGGTCTTAGTTTCTCTAAAAACTAAGACTTTCAATAGATAAAGCCCCAAAAATTACATCCTCTGTCTAGTATAAGTCAAAAGATAATTTAATCGATATAATAAAATTATATTAAACTTATAGGAAATATAGGTTAACTAATAACGGAAATATATGGTAAATAACAGGTAATTTATAGGAAAAATATATTTTAATACGCCGTTGATATAACATTTTTATCGCGTTTTGATGTACTTTAAAATCTTACTCTCTTCTGTTTTTAACTAGATGATTTTGGTGGGAATTTTTTAAAATTTTAAATTATACTTTTATTCGAAAATGATAACGTGATAACCGAAAAAAGTGTAAATATAGGGTAAATCCTTCTATTACAGGGAGTTATAGGAAGGTATTGAAAATATAGGTCTTGTCAACCTGCATTTTTTAGTAGAAAAATTCTCTCGGTAAATTTAGCAAGATTTCGTCGTAGTTTAATATAGGGGACAGTTAAAATCTACTCGAAAAAACCCTAATTTAAAATCCTCATTTTTTTCGCGCTTCTAATATCCTAATAATAGGCCCGCGTTCAATACCTAAGACCTTAAGGCGCATTCGCAAAGGAGCGGAAATTTGAAGCGAAGCTGAAACCAAAAGCTGAAAGCGGTTTAAAAACTGCGTCGTCATTTTCGGAAAACAAGTTTCCGCATCTGAAAACACTTTGAATTTCCCGCTGAACATTTCACATAGAAGATTGTTTTGTTGCCGATAGACGGCAGCATGATTGCTTCACAAGCTATTTATGTAAATTTTAAAATAGCGGCTGTAGACAACCAGTTGATATTACTTCTGTTGTTAAGAAAGAAATTATTATTTTTAAAAATGTTGAGAAGAAAACGAAACATAGCCAGAAAAAAACCGCGTTGGTGGGTTCACCCTATATGGTCGAACAGAAAGAAGGAAGGGGATTTTCACACACTGGTAAGAATTATAGTTAAGCCTCGGGGCTATAGGCTATAAACTAAAGTAGTAATTGTTTTTACAGATGAAGGCGATGAGACAACATGATCATGTCTACTTTAAAAATTATACAAGGATGTCACCCGAACATTTTGATAAACTTTTAAACTTATTAAATGACTTCTTAAAAAAGTACCCAGTGTCAAGAGAAGCGATTTCTCCAGCGCATAGACTGGCAGTCACGCTTAGGTAAGCATGATAAATTGCCTACTAATAATAGCAAATAAAATCACGTTAATTTTAAATTAATCTAGATATCTGGCTACTGGAAATAGTTTGATATCAATAGCCTATGCATTTCGAATAGGGCTTTCAACAACACACTATATTGTACGCGAAACATGCGCAGCTATTTGGAATGTTTTACGACACATCTATTTAAAAGTATTTAAGTGGTTGGATTTAACCATGATAAAATTCATTTATTATTCCTACACATATTTTATTAGAGCCCTACTGAAAGAACTTGGAAAGATGCTGCCGCTAAATATTATGGAACTTGGCAATACCCAAACTGCATCGGTGCTGTAGATGGGAAGCACGTTTTAATTCAGCAACCGAAAAACACCGGATCTATGTACTATAATTACAAGGCAAGTCTACATAAATGTATTTATGTAATATTAAATTTGTGTAACTAAATTTATATTACGCTTTAGGGGACAAATTCTATAAATTTAATGGCAGTTGTGAGTGCTGACTATAAATTTATAGCAGTTGATATTGGAGCTTATGGTTCTAGTTCAGACGGTGGGGTATTGAAAGCTTCTGTTATTGGCAAAGCTTTGGAAAATAACCAATTAAACATACCGGGCCCAGCTGTTCTACCAGGAACTACTATATTAGCACCCCATGTCATGGTTGGGGACGATGCTTTCCAGTTGCGCACTGATTTTTTAAAACCATACAACCGAGAAAGTTTGGATGATCAAAAAAGGGTTTTTAATTATCGTCTTAGCCGAGCTAGGTAAGAAGTTTATTTCTCAATATTGTATATGATAATTAATATATATATCATTAATCTGTTTTAAGGAGATGTAGTGAAAATTGCTTTGGCATTTTGGGAGCTAGATGGCGTATATTTCGAAGACCCATAATTCTTTCGCCAGAAAATGTTGACCTGGTAACTAAAGCTGCAGTTATTTTACACAATTTCATTATGACGGAAGAAGAGCCTCTTGAAGGATGCCAAAGAGTATATAACCCCCCCGGTTACGTAGAAAATGAATTATGGAGAAATGAACCAGCTCAAGCACTTGCCAATATACCCCCCACTCGGGCCAGAAATTATTTAAGAGATGCGGGTGCAGTGCGGGACCAATATGCAGAGTATTTCTTTTCAGAAAATGGCGAAGTAACTTGGCAATGGGAGCTCCCAGGTGTTAAAAAACCAAATGTTTTGAAAAAATTATCCTAATGTTAAAGATTTCATCAAATAAATGTGTTATAAATACTGGTATTAATACAATCTTTATTACAAATTAACATTATTCTGAATCTGAATCAGATAAAAATGAAAACGCCGTTTGGATAAGTTTCAGTTCAAATTTAGCTTGTTTTTTGGGTTTAACCCTTCGGAAAATATCAGATATATATTTTCCAAATCAATCAGCAGAATCTTCTACTACAGGTTTTCCTACATTTTCAGAGACTTTAAGCATAATTCTGGGCAACAAAAAGGTCATTTGATTAATTAGAAAAGAATGTTCAACATTGTTTGCTAGGCCTCTGCGAGTACTCGATACTCGACAATTACTCGTCGAGTATCCAGGCGAGGACTCACCTCGATATATATTTTATATTAAATCACTAGTAAAATATTATTTAGACTAAAATTAATTATTTTTTTCTACTACTCGATAGGTACTCGTTAAGATTTTCACTACTCGATTAGTACCCGACTGCTGTTTTTTCCCCAAATACAATTACTCGAGCACTTGACATAAAGTTAGGTACTCGCCTTGATACTCGTTAAGAAAATTTTCAATTACTCGTACTCGACAACCAAAATTCACTACTCGTACTGGCCTATAAGGTTTGCTCAATTTTTAAAGTGTCCTACTTGTCAATTTTATCCATTTCTTCTATGATATCATTATCGGGCCCTGCGCAACGCTTTTTAACTCTACGTTTGGCTTGGCAGTTGGTAGAGACATTGGGGATAGAACATGATGAAGATGGTCTTAACGATGCTGCTGCACTCGTAGGCCTTGAAGAATCAGAATTAGATATTTCAGTAGTTGTTGGAAACCCGGTATCAACAGATATTTCTCTTTCTCCAAGCCTGTCTTCCTTGTCGGTTTCATCGGTGGCATTTCCCTCAGCAATACTTGTGAGGATCTGCAATAGAAATGTTTATTTCCATTCTAATTTTACGGATTTTACTGTGTTTGAAACTCACTCTGAACGCTTCCGTGTCATTACTCTCCTCCAACGTTTCTGCTTGACACTCAGTTGATTCCTCTACACTGCATGAAGTACTGATCAAAAAATAGTAAACATTCCTTCAATTGTTTGGCATATTTACAAGTCTATGCGGTATACATACTCTCTTTTGGACAGTATATCTTTTAAAAAGAGCATCTCTTTGAAATAGGGCCATTTAATTTTATCACAGTCCTTTTCTGGATCATACCCCGATCCAGATTTCTTACTTTGACCAAAGATAAAGTAGTGCGGAACTGGTCCCTTAAATACTTCCACTCCTTTTTAGCAAGAGGCTCTAAAATTTATATGAAGGATATAAATATTTAATTGGAATAAAATGAAACCACAACCAAGCATGTGCACTACTTACTTGACACTCCTGTAATTTCGGAAACTGTGTCCCAGGCTACATCTACAGCCACATTATCTTTATGCTCTTTTAAGCATTTGTTCCATATAATTGCATTATCATGAACAGCGGTTATAATTTTCTGCCTCCTTTCACAAATAACCCGCTTCTTTTCTTCATTAACTTGTTTTAAAAGTTCCTTTGCGGTAGACATTTTTAACAAAAAACCGCCTAATTATTATGGTTTGAAGTTGATCTTCGAATCTCTGTCGTCTGCCCGTTTTTTTTTTCTCTTCGTCCCACCCCCTTATCGCTTTTTTTTGATTGGATCTTTCATTCACGTGGTACGAAGCTGAAACTGAAAGATCAACTTCAGTTGATCTTGGCTGAAACCAAAAATTTCCCTGCTTTCAGGATCCGCTTTCAGAATCAGCTTGAAGAAACCAGATTTAGCCTATATGCGAAATGGTAAGCTAAAACTGGTTTTACAAGCCCGCTTTTAGTTTCAGTATTCAGTTTCAGCTTTCCGCTCCTTTGCGAATGCGCCTTTAGCCATCAAAAACCAACTTAATATAATTGTGAATATAACGAAAGCATACTTTTAACTTTAAAATTAAAAACAGAAATAACTTTAATGTAAAAAACTGAATTAAAAAAAAACTAAACTAATTCGTATCAATTATAATTTTAAAGAATGCAGTGTCACGCTCAATTGTATATAACCAAGCGAAAAATATTAAACTTCTAATTGTACGTTTTTTATATTTTTAATTAGCATTATTAAGAAAGTTTCAAAATAAAGTTTTTACGATTATTAATCGATATGGCTTGTTTTGTTTTTTTTTTTTTTTTTCATTAAAGAAAAATACACTTGAAATTAGTCTAAGACACCTCGAGTTTATAGCACACTTAAAAGGTATACTCCCATTGAACAGAATCCCATTTGATCAAAATCTCGTTAGCCAGAAATCCAATATATTATATATCGGATCAGTTTGTGTAGAAGTTGTTGTTTTTGCAGTTGGATATAAGTTTGTGTAAGAATAAAATAAGGTAGGAGTTTTAATATCCGAAGCTAGATTTATGTTAAAATCAAGTGGTTCGGAACGTTCTTCGTCAGGGTAACTTCCGGGTTCGGAATCTGTGGATCGTTCCTCCAATTTATTATCGTCAACTCTAAACTGTGGTTTCGTATCCGTTTTGTTTTATTTATAGGTTTTATTTTAATAAAAAGTTCAAGTTGTATTTAATGGTGTATTTATTTTATTTAATTTAATTATATCTATTTATTGTAATTTAATTTCAGTTCGCTTATTGCCCTGTCATTCTTAAGTTTCCCTTTGTCTTTTATAAATCAATCAGGTAGGGGTAAAATTTGGAAAAATGTGTGAAAAAGGAAACCAGTTTAGGCGAAAATAGACCAAGTGACTTATGTAACCTGTAACGTCTTTAGGCCTAGGCCTATTCCTCCCGCCTTTTAAGAAAGGAGAGGGTAGATGTACAGGGGGGCGGATCCCAAAATGGCGAACAAAATCCAAAAAAATTTCCTCTTCAACCTCCCTTTTATCAGGAGAATACAACCTAACATTAATGTTATTTTTAATACATTCCTTATCTTTTAAATAGGCCTAATCGAGTAGTGAAGAAAATTACAAAGAAAAATTGAACTAGAAATAAATTTAAATACGAATGTATCGAAAAGAATAGGAAAATAAAATAATTGTAGTCACCTTGTAAAACCTACACCAAATCAAACTATGTTATGGGCACCAAAATATATTTCATTGACTTACTTTCTGAAGTTCATAATTCGCTGTTGATATTATTATTTTCCTTCGCTTTACGCAACGCTGGACGTATTCCACTAATCCTTTCAAGGAACTGTTTGTCTTGGCATGGCCAATTTTTGTAGTCTTTCATCAGGGCTATTCATAAAGAAATCGATATTATTATAAACATTTTTTAATGAAACTACAGGATAAAAAAAGCTTTTTCAAGTTATTTTCATAATCTAGGGTTATGCTACATTACAGCTGTTAATTGTCGATATTAAAAGAACGGAAGTTAATTTGTATGAAATAGATTAGAGAAGGTTAGTTAGTCTTAGAAAACCTTATTAAAACTGTGTGCAATAATTGCAAAAAGTACTTGTACGCTTATTTTTGGTTGATTGCGAAAATAATAATTAGTATAAAATATTAGAATTACTTTCTCTATAACCCAGGGTTTTTAGGAAATTGTACGCAATTTCGTCACCAACGACTTCAAACCCGAGAAAATTGGGAATTTGGCCTGTAAATTTCGAAATATTATGAACAATGCCATAACCTATTACCTGTAAGTCAGAATAAATGAAAAAATTATTGTCCAACAAACGCCCGGAGGCAGAACGTAACGAGTATTGCAGTGCAGTGGGAAGAAGACGGGGGGGGGGGTTAATGGGGAGTAAAATGAAGGTTACATTTCACTAATTACTATTTACTGCCTATATAACAACTAGGGGTGTGCGAGTCCTCTTTTTTGGGCTTCGAGCCGAGTCCGAGTCGTGAAAAATTTTACTTATTGAGTATCGAGTAGAGTCTCGAGTACTCGTTTCAAGAAGTGCTTTCGAGTCTAGTCGAGTATTATCAAGCTTAGCTTTACTTCATTATTCTTAAGAAGGTATTGCTAAAAACGAGTCATAATTAATGTTTTATAACAGTCTCTACTCTCTAGCAATCATTAGAGTAATTTGAGCATATTCTTCTTAGTTATCTGATTTGAAGAAGTATTAAATTGTTCTATATTTGATGCCATTTCCACGCCCGTGGAACTCAAAATACTAATGGTATTGTGCACTATGCAGTGATAGTTTTACTTTTGGGTTTTAAGCTTTTTTTTTAGTTTTGGTTTTGTTGAAGCAGCAGATTACTGGTACCCCCATTACTGTTATATTCATCCTTCTCTCCTGACCAATAAGTTATAAATTTCGTAATTAATTTTTCTTATATTATTTAAAATGGAGTTTGTTGTTGTTGTTTATTTTTATTTAGCAAGAAAGAAAGAAAGTTACAGATCTAGATTTAGAGGCCAAGTCTTGAAAGACTTATAGGCCATACATTCAGAAGAGTTTTAAAAGAGCAACATTATCAGTGTTTGTTGGACGGTATTATACTACGGTCAGCCAACGTTTCACTGTTTTCTTAAATTGATTAATATTTTTAATATCCGTAAGATTTAAGGTATTATATTTTTTAACTCCCGTATAGAATATAGAGTTCAGTTTACGCGTAGTTTTGGCTTGTGTTAGTTTAAGAGTCGGCTTCACTCTCATATTGTATTTACTATGGGTGGCTAATTCGAATAATTGATTATTTGTTAATGTGGTAGATTTATAGATAAACATAAGAGAACAGTAATCTCGGATTTGGAAAATGTTTAGGATACGCGATGCTGTAAACAAAGTTTGAGTGTGTGCTAAATACGGTTGTCTGTGAATTGTTCTAATACTTCTTTTTTGTAGAGTCGATAGACGGTTTAGATTACTCATTGACGTGTTCCCCCAGATCGACATACAATATATGAGATGGGCGTAGTATAGTTGGGTGCATAATGTTTTTGTGAAAAATGGGCGACTTTTCGCAATCAGATAATTTCCGAATGCAATTTTCTTAGCTAGTTTGGAGACTTGTGTATTCCAGTTCAGTCGTTCATCAATCCAAATACCCAGGTACTTGACTACTTGCACCCGCTTTATTACTACGCCGTCTATTATTAAGTTTCTATCGGGGGGGATTACTTTACCAGGGTTAGTGAATATAATATAAACCGTCTTGTCCGTGTTTAAGCTTAGGAGATTGTTTTTTAACCATATACTTATTAGTTGCATTTTATAGTTAATTCTATCTATTAATATATCAAAATTGTTGTCGCTATCAGCTTCTACCGTATCATCCGCGTATAATATAAGAGATGTGTTCTCGGTTGTGGAGACTAAGTCGTTTATGTAAATGTTAAAAAGAAGAGGTGATAAAATCGAGCCCTGAGGGACCCCCTGTTTTATCACCTCCTCTTCTGATATGACCTCATTAACTTTCGTGCGGCTTTTTCGGTCAGATAAGTAGGATTTAATCCAATGATACGCAGTTCCTCTAATACCGGATAGAAAAAGTTTATGAAGTAGACGATCATGATTTATTGTATCGAAGGCCTTTCTTAAGTCTAGAAAGACCCCGATAGCAAATTGACTTTTATCTAATGCTTCCACGAGTCTTTTATATAAATGAGCAACTGCAAATTCAACTCCTCTATTTTTGCGAAAGCCGAATTGACTAGGTGTTAATATATCGTATTTCTCACAGAAGTTTGTTATCCTACAATAATAGCTTCTGTCGAGAATTTTCGCGATAATGGAGAGAAGAGTAATAGGTCTATAATTGTTGGGGCTGGCGGGATCACCTTGTTTATGAATAGGAATTATTATAGAGTTTTTTAAAATTTGGGGGTAACACCCTTTTTTAAATGTAAGGTTAATTAAATAAGACAATGGTTTGACTACAAATCTTTTTATTCGCTTAATTAGTTTCGCTGTGATCCCGTCAGCCCCTGGTGCTGAGCCTTCGCTTAATTCATTAATAATAGTCAAGACTTCTTTCTCATCTACCGGAGCTAAATATATTGTATTCGGGAGGTTTTTTACACAGTCATAGGAGTCCAAGCCGGGTGGGGTCGTTGGAGGAGTCGTGGGATTTACGAAGAAATTATTTAATAGCTAGCGTGAATTGATCTATGCAGCGTTTCGAAAGATTCCTAATACTCGATACCCTTTCTATTTGTCTTGGCATATCTATCTCGATCAGGATTGGGTAGTGATCCGTGACGTCCCAGTCATTCAACACTCTAGTTTTGATAGAGAAGTTTGAATAACAGTGATCTATAAGTGTTTTACTAATGGCTGTTACCCGAGAGGGTTCATTGATCAGCTGGTCTAAGCCGTAACTTTGGGTTAAGTCAAGAAGGGCATCAGTTTCGTTGTTAGAAACCAGTAGGTCAATATTAAGATCACCCAATATAATATTGTTTCCGTTAACAGGACCGATTTTTTGTACTATATTTTCAAATTTGACTAGAAAGTCACGGACACTCCCTCCTGGTCTGTAGATAACGCATATGTTCATTTTGTTGATTGTAATCCCAAATGATTCAAAATTTTCTTCTACTATACAAAGGTCTTCTCTTACATCAAAGGGTATGCTATTTTTTATAAAAAAGCCCACTCCTCCTCCCCTCCCATCGACCCGTCCCAGACCCGTGAAGGTGTAATTAGGCCAAAAATTTGAATGAGTATCTAAGTACCATGTTTCCGTAAGTGGGATTATGTCAATGCCTTCCGGGAAGTGGAAGGCAATGTTACAAATAAAATACGGAAGGTTTGCGTTTGCACTTCTTATATTTTGATATAAAATTTTTAACATAGAAAAGATGTAAAGAAAAAAAAACGGAAAGGTAACAGAAAAGCCTGAAAAATATCTTTATAGTTTAATAATTTTGCCCGTAGAGTAATCGTATTTGTAGTTTTCCTTGCCTATGATTATTTGGTTCACACTCGTATATTTGAATTTTTCTGGTAATTTTGTTTTGGCGAAAGAACGAAGTTCGTATCGACCCGTTCCTTGTAATGGAGTGTAGTCGTGCTCTATATATATTTTTAGGCCTTTCAGTTTTTTACTGTTTTTTAGTATATTTAATTTATGTTCATACGTATCCAATTTGAAAATTATATGTCTCATTTTTCCCTGTCTAAACGGTCCTCTTCTACGTACCAATTTCATAAACTTTTTAGTTTTGAACCTAATTTTCTAAATTACTTCTAGACCTAATACTCGAATTTTTTTCGAGTCTTTAAACTCGACTTTTGAGTATCGAGCCGAGTACTCGGCTCGATACTCGATCGATTACTCGACGATAAACTAGTACTCGCACACCCCTTATAACAACCCTCTTAAAGCCACCCTATTAGAACCTGTTCTTGGAGATTTACCTTACTTTACTTCCTAAACTAATAAGGTCTGTAAGCGCCCGAATTCCCTTTCAGGTCTTATTCGGCACAGTGTTAACAACCGTGCACCGAAATTAGTGAAAACGGTCTGCAATGCCTTAGCGCTCCCACTTCTCGGTTACGCTACTACTATTGGCAGTATTAGTTCCCTTCAAAAGGTCCAAAATAAATTTCACAAAAATTAGCTCAAAAAATCGATAAACTTCGCTCTTCTTCAAGGCTGAAAATACAAACTATAGACCCTGTAGCTACAATCTCTGTTTATTACACTACTTTTTTCACAACCGTCTTGCCCTAGACACGGGCACTTTCTTTTCGACTTCCCCTAGTTTTCGCACACGAGGCCACCACATGAAACTTCAGGAACCACGTGCAAAAACGTCCATTCGCCGACCATTTTACCCAATCCATTACTACCGACTGGAATTTCCTGCCAGAGTTTTATGTAACCTAGTAAGGTAGATTATTTCGCTTTAAAACTCCCTTTTTTAATTTTTGTACAAATTTCATTAGCCCTCGAGGCTTTTGTACAAACCACCCCTAAACAAATCCAAAATAAATAAATTATGGCTTCTGGGTCATAGATAATTAAACTAATAAGCAATACCGAAATAGGTATCTTAATTTACTTACTCCCATCTTCAATTTCTTCTAGTTCTTGGACTTCTAAATCAACAGGAAGAACTGAAATGAGTGAAAAAAAAAAGTGTATATTTATTTTCAGAAATAATCATTGTGATTTTTTTTTTTTCAATTTTATGGAAATAACCTCCCAGTAAAGTATTACATTTACACATTTCTCAGTGTATACTCTTACCAGTACGGTCTCTATCATGCCTTATTGATACTCTGCGACCTCCATGATCTTAATTAAGAAAAGAAATATTGTTAAAGACGTACACTGGCCAAAAGGTGGGACATTGCTTAAAGAACACATGCAAGCAGGATCAATTAGGGCCTCGTTTCGCACCAAACACGTAAATTGAATTTACTCTTGCCTTAGAAAAGAACGTTTAAAAGTCAGTTTTAATTCGTGTATCCTGTCAAAAGTTTATACGAAAACGTTTCGCAGTTTCTTGGCATAGGTAGCTTTCATTAAAGGGGGTAAGTGCCGTTCCCCCAGTGTTGCCAAGCACTTGCGAGTGCAAAGGGAAAGGCTAGCAATTCAGTCTTAGAAATAATCTGTTCTGAATCGCACTCACAAGCTCCTGGCAACCCTGCAATGAAAGCAAATCTGGGTAAGAGGGGTATAATTTTCTTTTGACCCTTTATCGAAAACTATGTATAATATTATCTTACATTCAAGGTGTTAAGAACAATAATTGCTAAAATACAGCCCGTATACGTGTTTGAACTCGAAAGATGCACAAATATTGTTAATTCTGATTACATGATTAAATTTCATCGGAAGTTTGAATAATGCATAGTGATAGCTATCAGATATTGCTATAAGGTAATATTGGTTTAAATGATACGAGTCTAACCTAAACATTTACAATGATATTGCTAAATTTAACTTAATACTAACTTAACTAAGAGCCTATTCAATCCTATTAAATTTAGTATGAAATCTCCACTGAATCATTTCAATGGATTTATTACCACCCACAAACTAGGAGCCTATACTATCCTATTTAACAGTACGTTAATTTAATTAAAATTATTAGTATTTAATTTAATTTTTTTATTTCAAGTGCATTATGTTATGGAAAATTATATTTTATAATTCTTCCTCATCCCATACAGCTTTCCTGTCATTGCTTTAGCTTTGTAATTGACAGGTAGAACATTATAAAAAAAAGGTACTATTAGTACTTCTAACTACTATGGTAGCAAAGAAATAAAATATGAATTAATAAAAAAACGGTGATTTGATAATAAATGCTGGTGACGTCGCCACAGTTTATTTCTCAATAAAAACTTAAATTCAACTAGACATCTACTTCATACGCGCTTCTTCCTTTTATTACACATTTTAAAAAATTAATACAATGGTCTTGTCGGCCATGATTACCTCACAGACCATTCACCACATTTTTTCTTTGTTGTTAATTTTGAACACCAAAATATGAAACATTTCATATTTTGGTAATGAGTGTTTTAGTAATTAACACTTACCCGGTCGTCTACTTGATGAACGTCTTTTTTTATACCTATGACTATAATTCGTAGCCATACTCTTTATTTACTATATTTAAAAAAATAAATTAACAGACGTTCGCTTTGAGTTGACGTTGACGTCTCTGGAAGAATCCTAAAAGGGAAAGAAAGAGAAATATTTCTCCTACTGGGTACTGGCTTCGTTATGAATCTTAAATGCAGGGACGGAAATAAGAACCAGGAAGGAGGCGTTGAGACTTGAGAGGGTGGAATTTTCGGCGATCAGGATAGTTAAGATAGTGTGCCGGTGCAGAACAATGAGTTCGGCGCGGTGGCCAAGTGACGTTTTTGATTGTATGTGGACCCTCTCACCAGCAGACCAGAATTAAAAATACTCAACATTTAGTCTTTGACGCACGTATCAGAGCGTACCGAAGGAAGCTGTTGTTTAGAAAGTGTACTAAGCGGTAACTTTCCTCGCGTCACTAAACGCATGAAAACATTCATGTTTTACAGGTTTACAGGTTTATCGGTTGCTGTACCAAGTACACCCTTTTATAACAGGGCGGCTCATCACCGTGGGTGAGAGTCTGCTAAACAGGGTATGCGAGGCGTCAAACAACCCGAGAATTACTGTTTTAATTAAACAAACTCGAGACTCGTAGTGGTCCGAGAATATGCCGACCAAGTACTTTTTGTTTCCTCTGTACTTGTCGTCTTCCTGACCAGTCCAGTCCAGGTCCCAGAGTGACTTTTTTTCAATCTTCTTCGTGCTCTCCTCGAGCTCACCCACGTGACCTTTTTCTGGTGTCAGGCCAACGGGGGCTATATCCCGAGCCAATCAGAATATTATAAGTTCCCGGGCTTTTTGGTCCGTTATTGGGGGCGATCCGTTGAAAGCTAGCGGCGTCCTTTTTAATAGCCTTTGGCCTTTGACTTTGTAGATGGCATTTCAACGTTAATGGCGAATCTCGAAGATATCTTCGAAATAAGATGAGAGAGAGAGACCGGCGCCATAAAGCGTCCAGCTGCATCGTTACGATATATTGGGAGAGTGCAGAGCGGTTCAAAATAAAAGTTCAAACAGTTCAATCGGACCCCGACAGTATAACTTAGACTTTCTAAAATATCTGAGTTCGTGTAACGCGTGTAAGCGAAACGCCGCCAATAAATGAGGAATAATTTAATAAACAGATTTTTAAATTGTGGTGGGAAAAAAATTGAATGAGCTCAGAATTCATTAAAAAAAAAAAAAAACAGAAATTATCCGGGGGGGTTAAAAATTTCAGGTCCGGGGGACCTCAAATTTATCAGCCTGTCTCAGAAAATATCCTAGCGACGCCACTGTCGTCGGGTTGAAATTTCAGTATGTACGTCGTAAACGAAGTTAGGCTATACCCTCGGCGCTAAGATTTCGTTTTTTCGAGAAAAAGGGTAAAACTTGGTACCTGCTGAATTCAAAGCATAGCCAGCATTTTGACAGATGTACGGCAAAGAGAACTTTAAATTCGCAACGCAAACCTTCAAGTTGCCTAGACCAGTACACACCGTAAAAAGAACTAGAATAAATAAGCAAAATTCAGAGAAAACGACATGGTATTTTAATAGAAACTATATTTATTTTTTTAAGTATAGTTTCTATTTACATACCATGTCGTTTTCTCTGAAGTAAACACAATTCATGATGTATATATACATTTACATTCACCAAAAAAGAACAAAAAATCTTTCTAAAATTTCTATATACGCCTAGAGAATGATTTTTTTCCATTTTTAAAATCGAGGGAAAAGCCTTATCTTCTAAAAAAAGTACCTTTTGAAAGTACGGTGAAGGAATTTAAAATCTTGACTATAAACAATTAGGGTAGTGTTTTTTTAATTAATGGTGATAGGCTTAAGAATAAAAACGCAAAATTGTTAGAATTTGAGTGTTTAATTTCTGATAGCACACAAAATTTAACGAAATAACGTACAAATTGAAGGTTTTTCACCTATTTAACATATAATTCTTATATTATTAACATAAGACTAAGAATTATTATTGTTATTTTCTATGGTTTTTTTTTTTCACTTTTTCTTTACGATTTTACGAATACCTCCCAAAATCATCGGATTCTGAAGAATCTGATGACGGATATTCATCTTCAGAGGCTAGAGAATCATCTAACCACAGTTCGGGGTTTCGCGCCATAAAGGTGGCGTAATATATTGCACCGGCCCTCGCGCGTTTCTATGAACGCGATATGTGCAAATCGCATTTCTTATGGCTCTCACCCGCTTTCGGACAATTAATGCTATTGAGATCGTACGTGGGTTTGCCGAAAATTCGGCTTGCCAACGCGCACTTCTCCTCCCCACGGGAATAGATATTGACGAAGCTGCGAAAAGTAGGTGACGAATAGAGGCTTGAGATATTCCAGTATGATAGATCTCCGCTATTACACGTAATAACGGATAGACCAAGAGGGTAGGTGTTTATAGCACGACTAGCAAAGGGTAATTCGGCTATCGGGAACGGGGCGTTACATGAAGAGTGGTGAATGATAGAAGGAGCACCACACATATCACGATTCATAGAAGCCACTGCAAGTTCTTTTACAACTAAATCTCTCCTGTTATACTTGCTGTCAGGGGAGGGTACGAAGTCACTCTTGCTTAAATAAATTATATCAACGACCATAGTATTATGCATGGTAATGTGGGTTTCCGGCACAGGTTTCGTATCCATAACTGCAAATTACAAATTTAATTAATGCTTAAAAATATTATTAGTAAATGAATTTTCCTGATAATAAATCGGGATTGAATACTATCATTAGTCTTGTACGTAGATCCGAGAAATCTATATTATTCTAACAACATGTGCTTTTTAAGAGAATATATAATCGAATGATTTAAATTAATTTCCCTAAAAAGGATTGATTCTAGGCTACAATATTTTTAATTCTTATAACAGCTAATATTTCGTAGAAATTTCAACTTACCAAAACGGGGAAGATGTCTAAGACTCATAGTTCGATGATGTAAATATTCCAAGATGACGGATAGAATAAACTAGTTCAGTATCCGATAGAAATAATTTTAAAGCCCGTTAAGTAAAGTGAAAGCGGTACGTACGGAGAAACCAGTTCGTTCAAGAACGAAGATTAGAGCCGTTGTGAGTTATCTTGATATTTTCATTGTCTCTTATACCGAAACTTTTCGTTTTTTTTTCTCATAAACTTTAGGACGTTTCCCTGAGAGTCTCCGATGGCAAACACGCGTTTAGGATAACTCCTCCTTTTTTGGTGAAACGATCCAATAGTTTTGGAGCTATTTGAATCCACCCTGCCAATCTCCCTGCACGAACAAACCCACAACCCTCTATGAAAAGGTTTTGGAAACTGGTTTTATGGATACGATCAATTTTTGGTACTACGAATAAAGCAGTGTCCGCTTCAACAGTTATTTTTTTATATTATTTGGGTTACCGCTAGATGATGCAAAATGGCTGCCTCCAATTCGGTACTTAATTTTTTTTACTAGTTTCGGTAAGAACGTTTATATTCTTACCCAGTATTTGAACAAACCGAATAGCTACTAAATTTAAATCTTTTCGAAAAGTTTCGTTGAATTCGAGATATTCGTTTCGAAACAATTTTTTACACGTTGTTTTAAAGCTAAATCTAGTGTAGTCATTCAAAAGGCTATCTGGATTTTTTAGACAGGCGTTAATCTTGGTCGCGAAATGTTTAAATTTCTCATAATTGTTAAGTTTAAGATTTTGAGAGTTTATTGGCGATTTCGGGTTATCTTTCAAATAGAGAAACTTTTTTAAATACGGTAAAAAACTAGGTAAAGGTTTTCTATACTGGAAATCGGGGACCAAACTGCTAATCTCGGTTACGGAATTATGGTTATTTTTCACTGGCACGGATACTCCCTTTGGAGGGGTCAAAATAAACGCAAGAGGTCTATTACTTCCTAAATTTTCAATTTGCGCCTATAATTAATATATAACATTAATGGGCGTGCTTCACAGGGTGGTAGTACCACGACGAAAATGCCCCCTCGGTTTCGGGCACGACCACGACCATTTTCAACGTCTTCCACCTCTTGATATCCTACATAAATCAATCAGAAGCAGGATAACTATCCCTTATGTGTAAAACGCAGCAGGATGGCAGAGCGGTCCGGTTTCCAATGCCTAACCTGCCATATAGCCATAGACAAAGGTTGGAATAGCCCAGGTATCTCATATTAAAATTGGCTATATCAAGCTATTCTACATCATTATATATCTCGTGCCGAATTCTCATAACCAATACTAGAATTGCTAGCTCTAGGCACAATAATTCAAAAATTGGCCGATGCCCAATACACCGCTCTCTGTACCCGCATCAGACGTTCTCGGTTGCTGTTGGCATTTCGGAACAGTGCCCACATACACACCAATTAATGCCCAGAGAAAGCTCTCCATCGCCATTAGTTTTTCCCATCGAGGCCATGGCGGGGGTTGTCTCTAGAGGATTGGCGTCAGACTTGGAGGAGGAAGATGTATAGGGGCTCATCATGTGCTTGATAGTGGTAGGGACTTGAAAATCTTCAAACACTTTTTCTAACTCCTTTTCTACTTCTTTTTTAATCACTTTGGAATAAAAATATTTTCATTGTTACAATTATAACCACTACTGGTAACAAAATTGGGAGCAAAATTGTAACCATAAGAATTTAATTTGAATGTACCTTCTTCCAAGAGGCCGTCCTGCTCAATTACCCGCTGGGCGACCACAAAGGTATATGTTTTTAAATCTTTAAAGTCCATTTTGTCAATGTGGTCCTAAATAACAATACAATTTTCACTTTAAAAAGGGTAAACGTTTGGGCTTTACGCGTATTAGCCTCGTTCACACTACAGACAATTCTAAGTTCCTCGAGAAATATTTTCAATTACAGTTATAATTTTTAAATTAACTTTGAACTTGGCTAAATAGTGAAAAGAGAGGCCCACTAAAGTAGTTTATTCCTATACAAAGTGCAAAGGGAAAACACTTATCTTTCCACCCCCCCCCCCTCCAAAACAACCAATGACGTCATCAAATCAACAAATTAGCATAATCTCCTCCCCTAAAAACAACAAATGACATCATCCGTCAACAAATTTGCGTCATCTCTGCCCCCAAAGGCTACAAATTTGTCTAATTAGCCCCGCCCTCAAAATAAACAAACAGCGCATCCGTCAATAAACAGCTCATTCGTCAACAAATGTGTCTAATTAGCCCCGCCCTCAAAATAAACAAACAGCGCATCCGTCAATAAACAGCTCATTCGTCAAAAAATTTGCTTAATTAGCCCCGGCCGGACCGTCCAGTAATACCCTGTATGACCCCTGACCGAAAAAACCATTTTCAAGGACTGACACCAATTTTTATTTTTCCGTCCCTGCTCCTTTATTTTTTATTTTTCCATCCCTGCTCCGTCATTTTTCTGCATGACTCCGGATATAAAAGAGGGATTCTGTAGCCAAAAAGACTGGGGGCCAATGACTCATTCACTCGCTAGGGGATGAAAATATCATATAAAAGAGTCGACTCTAAATAATATTAGTACAGTCAAATTAAATTAGAAAAGGTAGACTTTGGAAATAATTTGGGACAAGCAACTCTCAACGGAAATGTGTTGCCCATAGGGTCATAATTGAAGTTATAAAAATCTACCACGATCAGAAGAGTTGATCAGGTCTAAAAATGGGCGCCATTTTGTCTATTTTGGGTTTTTTAAGCATTACTTGAACTAGGTTGGAGATAACATCTTTTTGTCTACACCAAAGTTGTAGAGCGTTTGATTTCCTATCGAATGGTATATATATTGTCACGTAACAACAGCGCCATCTATAGGACATTTGTTTATTAATAGAAAAATCGTCAAATGAGTGTATTTTAGTTAAAAAAATGGCATTTTAATGGCCTGAAAAATAAGATACCAGTTTTGTTACAGAAATAATTTGATTAGATTAAATATCCATTGTGTCTTCAGCTTCAATTTCTTCTTTGAATGAATTCAAACAAGAAATTCCACTACATTCACCGCACATTGCTGAGCAACACATCCCAGACTTCCTACAAGTGCAAGACTTGCCACAATTACTTGTCTTACATCCGCAAAATATTAAATTCAAAATTCTTTTGGGAGCTGGAGGACTTTTGGTATGAATCGCGATTAAAAATTTTCCGTTACTTTTCCAGCCCCACTCTTCTGGTGAGAGTTTCCTTCCTAGCCATTCTTGGGTTTGAAAATAGACTCTCTCTATGTGATAATTCGCTGCTTCAGTTGTGGGAGGAAGTGTAGCCAATTCGAACGAGCTTTTCAAATGTTGTTTGGAGACAAATTTATTGTACATTAGATATCGTTGTTCATTTAAAGATTTCGTTTTTTTCCCTGCACCGTATAATTTTAAAATGATCTTCTCGCCGGCTTTGTAAAGCTTTTCTCTGTCGGGATTTTCAGAATTAAATATTGCCGCTTCTGTCATTAATTTATCATTATCTTTAAATAGCTTGAAAACCGTGCTTTTCCCTTTCTTGTAGAACGTTGATGTGGTATCGCAACCGGAAAAAGCATGAATGAAAGGCATGATATTGGAGAGTCTACCGATTTTTTGCTTCAATTGGTAAATATCTGAAATTTTGTCAGGGTTAACCCCTTTCCCTGGTCGAATCATGTATACATTTTTGTCTTCGACGTGGAAGATTAATAAAACCAAGATATCAGTATCGTTCGCGACAACATACACTGAATTTGATTGATTTTTAACCTTCATGGCTGCAGATACAATTTCAACATCGGCGTCGCCTGGCGCCTGAATAACGTGAAGACCAATTGCTTTCATATTCTTAGAGAGTTCTCGTATAAAATTACATTTGTTTCTCGAATTTGATAAGAAGTCGCTCTGCGGCATATTGCACGCGAGACCTGGTTGAATCATTACATCTGGTGCCCCTTTCGCTCTTCGACGATGCTCTTCACTTTTGGTACTTAAAATTTCTGAATCGTACCCATCAAATACAACTGTGATGTTGTTTCCATAGTTATGCTTAATATATCTGATATATTGCTCGACGAGGCCAGAGTACGTGGAGGGGCGTTGCCAAACTACTTTGTGCAGCAAATGTCCACCGTCAATAATATACAAATCTCTTTCGCTTTTCTCAAAAGTAGCGTAAGGATTTTCAATTTTGTCCAACTCTTTTAACAGATTCGATTTCGCAGATTTTCTTATCCCCCCGCCATCCACAAAAATTGAAGTTGGATATGTTGCCAATTCAAATTTAAAACATTCTTCGAGTTGATCCAAGGTTGTATTTGTACAAATAATTCTATTGAAGAGTTGGGCAGGATTTATACTGATGACATCATTGTTTATTTTGAGAGTCTTTTTGTTTGAAATTGAAAGAGTCTTAACCTTGTCATTTCGTTTGACTTTAAGGTTTCCAAACGTCGTACCTATAATTTTCTTATACAATACGTCACCTATTTCTTTAGCTCTTTCGCAGTTAATTTCTTCATCCGCAACGATTCCATTTTGTAAAGAAACGAGGCTAAAGCCATGATCGGAGGAAAATGGATTATGCTCTTCAAACCAACCTAAATTTTTTAGAAGGTCTTGTTTGTCGCGTGAATTTCTCGAGTCTCTAAGATCAATATGTTGTTCACTTGTCGAAGAATTAACTCCAGCAAAGACCTCGATGGCATTACTAATTCCTGAGCACTGTGGCATTGCAGAGATCCATTTTGCTACAGTACTATCAGCAAACCCTCGGCCTTGAGTTAACCCTCCAGTTGTTTTTATGGCCCGCATTAAGTTTTGTTCTATGACCATATCGGTCCAGGTGCCGCTCCAGTACTTATCAGATCGTCGAATCGTGAAATTTCCACATTCAGCAAACTTAGCAAAGTCACGTTCACTCATTTGTCTTTCCATCTTTTCGATTTGACTTAAGTATAAGAGAGTGGATTTAGCATAGTGGATATGACCGGAGGATAAAAAATATGGAACCATTTCTTTTACACATGCTATATGAAGTTCCCAGTTCCCAGTTCTTTCGGCAAATATGAAAAGCTTGACTAAATTAACCATTTCCATATACATTATCCAAAGTTTCGGGGTTTTACCCGAATTTTTTAAATTTTGCATTTTGCATTTGTATTTTTCATAGAAAGCTACGAGGATTGTATTTTCAAGATCATCTTTCGTTGGGGAATTATAAATTCCGAGTAGATCTAGTTCCATCAAATCTTGTTCATTTAGACCAGAGAGTTTCCATATTAAATGGTGCAGTGCTTGTTCAGACAAGAAATGGGCTCTTACTGCCCTAGAATACGCATGTCCGTTCATCATGTGAATTAAAGAGTTTTTCGCGTATACTGTTTGCCACGCTTCTTCTAGACCACTGCAACCCATAATGTAGCCAATAGATCCCAAAAATGACATTAATGTGTGAAATCCGCCTAGCCGAACAATTATATCAGATATTGGGTTTTCACTAGGAACGGATTCGACCATTGTAACGGCTTTTAAAAATAGAGGTTGATCGAAGGTTACTACGCATGCGCTTTGTTTGTGTTTTTGACTTGCTTTTTTGGCATAAACCAGGGCGGTGTGTATAGTGCTTAGATTTCCAGGGTCTAGGTTAATGAATGGTAAAGCTAAAACTCTTGACTTTTGGTATTCATATTTAAAACACGCTCCAGAAACGTAGCCACTCCAAGAGACTCTTGATTCCAATTCAAACAAATCGCCAAAAATAAATAAAGCATTAAGTCTCTTAATATTTTCAAATGACTCGTGGCGTTCCGATATTTTTATGTATTATTTGATTTTAATTTTTAAAAGTCCATTTTTATCTGGTGCCTTATAGCTAATCACAGTAATTTTTCCAAATTCTCCCAATTCACAAGAAGAAATAGTCGTTTTGGGTCTTGGTATCTTTGTTGCCATTGTTGCTGCACTTTCTGGGGTCACGCAACATATACCTCCCATGGAATGAAATGTATCATGACCATCGAGAGTTCGAACGTTAAAATCAGCGTTATCAAAAACAAATTGAATAAAAGCCCTTTCATCATAATTGACTTCTGTATTTAAAACCGCTGATGACTCAAATTTTTGGGCTTCGTTGTAAGAGAGGCACAATCCCAATTTCGAGAGAATGTTCAGAAGATGTTTTGACCCGTATTTCCTGTGCAAGTGCACTGTAAGTCCACATAAAACGGGTGATATGTAAGACCTTGGTCGGACTGATGACATGATAATATTAGCCAAAGCCAATGATTTTACGTTTGTTTGTTCAGTTTTCTTAATTCCCAGGAGAAGATTCAAAAAAAGTTTCAAACTGTCTGGTAGATCATCTTCTCCCCCCTTAAGGATATCATCTATTGATGGATAAGACTCGTAGACAAACACCTGAAGCTTTATGTCCTCCATTAGAATTTTTGCAGCTGTATCAACTATTCTTAGTCTTTCTTCCTGCGGGTCAAGCTTTTTGTCTTTGTACCATTGGTCGTTCACTATGGTTTCCATCGTTCCCTTGAAACAAAGTACGCTTCCTTTTCCACGTTCTCCAGTGACCACAATACTATTTCCGAAATGTTGCATTAATTTGTTCTTAAAATGTTTCTCTGTCCAGATACTTGAATTCTCGGGCATATAGGAACTGAATTGACTGTAGAGCTCTGTAACAGAAAACTGGCAACGTTCTGCAGTTTCTAAAAGATAGGTACAGAGCCTCTGAAATGATTCACTCTGTTCATCTTTTATTGGTCTTCCGCGTCCTTTCAGTCTCTCTCTACCAAACGCGGTGTGGCATGCTTTATGGTATCTCGCTTCTTCCGCTACAAGGTCAATGGTAGAACATACTCGACGATAAACTTCATCTCCCCATTGATCATTTCGATCTTTACATCTTTTTTCAATCGATTGTTTGATTTCGAGAGTGGCTATCAGTCGGGCTAATGGAGTTCTTGAATTTGATTTCTTAATATCACATTTTTTCGAGCAAAATATGCAGTCTTCCTTGAAGTTGAATGTTGGTGTTACTGCTCTAGTTAAAGTGGCATCCTTAGTAGTTTCCTTCGCTTTTAAAAATTGTGTAATACTTCGTTTGTTTGTATAAGTAGCGCGACATTTGGAATGTACAGCGATTGACTCTATGGTATCTAAATTTCTCCACTTCATATCTCCGCGGCTTTTGCTTGCAATGATTATCCCTTGAATACCTTTTTTTTTACTGTTACTACATTCTCTTCCAACAAAGGTTTATCGCATATGAGGCACGTCATAGTCCAAAAGCCTTGCCAAGCGAAAATGGCATTCGTTATAGGTAACAATAAATTTCCCCAAGTTCCGCTTTCTGTTAGTTCACCTCTGACATGGCTGGTTCACCGACTGCGTATTTGTCAATCGATCATCCATGCCTCTGTTTTTTATCTCCCTCTATTAACAACCTTCTTGAAATTTGGTATAAGATAAAACATAAACAAACTAACTAAAGTAAAGAATATATAAGCAATAAATTCAACTGGATTTCAGTAAACTATAATAATTGATCGATCTGTTTAAGAAAGACATAAAAGCGTGGTACAAAATGCTTTTTGACTAAAATACACTGACTATTTTACTTTTGAAGTACTAATAAATGTATTTCCTAAAGATGGCGCTGTTGTTACGTGACAATATATATACCATTCGATAGGAAATTAAACGCTCTACAACTTTGGTGTAGACAAAAAAGATGTTATCTCCAACCTTGTTCAAGTAATGCTTAAAAAACCAAAAATAGACAAAATGGCGGCCATTTTTAGACATGATCAACTCTTCTGATCGTGGTAGATTTTTATACCTTCAATTATGACCCTATGGGCAACACATTTCCGTTGAGAGTTGCTTGTCCCAAATTATTTCCGAGAGAAATCCTATTTGGACTGTACTATATGGGTGAAATTACCAGCTGGGCTATTTTATCACCGGCTTTAATTGTATTTTGCATAACTTGCAACTCTCCGCGGCGTCATATAATTCCGGGATAGACAAAAATACCCTCCAAAAGTTTCGCTAAAATAGAAATTTTAGTTATAATTTTAAAAGTAAAACTAAGTTTAATAAGGTAAAACTTACATGATCTTCCAAGCAGCGTCCCCACGGTGTAGGGCGGTAGTTCAAGCGCAATACCCGTGTGCACTTTGACAAGCCCATTGACGGGAATTACTGTGTCATACAAAGAGAAAAAGTCTAGACCAGTAGACCAATTTGTAGCTCTAGTTGGTGTAAAAGCAGTCGGACTTAATTTTAAATATTTAAGAACGGGGTAAAAAGGCTGAACAACGGAAATATTTTTATTAGCCATAATTTTATAACTGGTAATGAGATTCGATAGTGAAAAAATTAACCTTATTTTTTCGTATTTATATATTCATGTCATGTACAATTAATATACAAATTATAAAAATATTCACTATAATTACATTTAATTGGTATAATTACCATTTACAAAAATAATATTTTTTGTAAAAGAATATATTTATTATAAAGCAATAGTTTCACAAAGAAAAGTTGCAAAGTTATAAAATTCAATGAAAAGTAATAAATTGGTCCATTTCCGGTTCTAGAGTTAAAAATCGGGCTTTAATTTTTTTCATCTAAAAGTAAATAACATATTAATATTTAAATAAATTAAGGTTTTTTTAATTAAAATTTAAAATTAAAATTACAAACCTGTCGATTAAGATAGTTAATCTTTCTTCTTATTTTTCTCATTTCTAGCGTAGGATTTTTGCAAAAAATGTTAAGTTCCCGATATCTAAATAAGGATATCATTATTTTCTGATAACAAAACTGATATTCATTAAGTAACGTACAAGGTAGCAAAAATGGTCGCTTTATAGAAAGTCCAGCCACGTATATATAAACTGGTGTGAATTTGAAATGTGGAACACCGAAAATGAACGAAGGGACAGGTAGGATAACCAATATGCAACTCAAAAGGACAAAAGGGAGGAGAAATTTCCAAGTCACAATTATATCTATTAAAACGAAAAAGTCCTTATTTTTCGGTTATAAAATAGGTACAGTCTTTTAAAAGTTCCCGACATTGATCGAAAACGCGTTTTCCTATAATATTAACAACGTTATCGCGCTTTTCCACGGGTAATTTTTAAACAGGGCATTTTTATCACAAATGTGAAAACTAAGCACGGTTAAGGGCAAAATTGTCTCAAAACGCTCGGTTGCTTTAATATCACAATTTACACTCAAACAGAAAGTCATTTTCTTATCGAGTTCATGTTACTAAGACTTTAAACAGAACTAAGACTTTAAAATTGCGAATATTTTTTAGCTTTATATATGGAAATAAATGGGTTATCACTATGTAAAAATTGAACTAGAGGGGATAATTAGCCTAGATTAAAATATTTTTATAAATAGGCGTTGTATCTTAAAAGGGTTTCTTGGTACATAATAATTGTCTAATCGGCATGGACCAACTTGTTTCTCCCCTCCGTATAAAGCTGTTTGAGTTTTACGCCTTCTTGTTTTTCAAACCAAGGCAAATATTTTAAAATAATTTTAGAATAAGCAAATTGATTGTGATATCCGTTAGGAGGAACAATTCCCATTGTATACGGTTTAAGATAATTGTTTAGAAAAATGGTTGTCAAACACCCGGCTATAGTTACGTTTGGCAAACTAAAAATATCAAAACCCTTAATTTTTAAATAAATGTCTCGAAAAACTACCATCCCTTCCCGTAACAATTTTACATCCTGGCTACAGTATTTTAAAACTTCTTCGTGAATGTTATATTCCTCTTTCTCACGACTCTCATACCATTTTTCAAAATTTTAAAAATCCTCATCTTTCATTTTTTCCGGGCTAAAATAATGTTTCGGTGGCAGTGCCCCTTTATAATATAAAGTCGAACTATTGTAAAAAGAGTAAGGGAAATACCCTTTTACTACGTCATCTTCAAGCCCAAACATTTGCGTAAAATTTCTTAAAGGGGCAGCGACGTAGGAATAACTGTCAACAAATCTTAACTGTAAATTTTTCAATGAGATGAGTAAAATTTTGGAATCGTCATAAATTAGAAAAGGCAATAAATTCAGTTCGATTAACTTCCTTATAATGAAGATTGAGGAATTACCATATTTGCTCGGTTAATTCTTAATGATTTTACTTGAAGTTTAATCCACATTAATTTTTTGTATCTATAATTGTTAGCTATGAAACCGTTATTAGTTTCACTGCTATTTGGGACAACGTTGGTTAGTTGTTTTCTGTAGCGATATTGAAAGTTACTTTTTTCTGTTTCTGGAATGTTAGCATCTTGACCGAAAGTTTGATTATAGAGCATAGTTTCTTTAGTATAAAAGATCCGAAAGTTATTTTTTCCGTTACCGAAGTTTTTTCGTTTAGGCCTGATTTTTCTTGTTCGGCGAAATTTCCGCCAACGGTTTGCGGCCTTGTAAACCGGTTTTTTCCGCCGCCACTGACGGCGGAATCTTGAATACGTCCTCTTCCGTGGAGCTACCATCGAAGTCTGTTTTGATTATATGAAATCTTCGCTCGAAAGAGTCGTCCTGTGAGGGGGGGGATAGTTGGAAACAGAGATAATGATTCCGTTAAAGATGGTAGCGGTGGGTTGTACGTATTTTTTGTGTACGGTGACCGGAAGATTATCAATAAGTCTGAGAATCGTTGATCGATGCGCCTTATACCACCCGTCAGGTAATTCCGGGTGGTATATAATTTTAGTCTCTGGTGTAAGGCCCCCGAAGTCCCAGTTAGTTGAGGACATACCAGAAAGGTATAGTACATTTTTAGATATCGGTCCCAATGTCCTTTCGACTGCAGTAGTTTTTCCACTTCCGCTGGGCCCCCAAATATAAAAGCTACTTCCGTTATTCTGTTGCAAGGCCATAGCAATCCGAGTCTGATGCATTGTATGGGGACCAGATGGAAGAAGGGTTGATAGGCGTACTCTTTGATATTCCTGATGATACAGTGCAATGAACTGGTGTCTATGACAGTTGGTGACGACGAAATTATGACAGTAGGAAAAGGTGGGGTTAGTTTCAGCATATCTCCGTAGTTTCCAATTAAAGTGAAATGAACCAGTTGATAGATTGGAATAGCATGTATTTCCCGCATCCTTAGTAATATAGGAAATCCAACGTTTTGGGCTCTTGCAGCCTTGTACGTCATAGGATAAAGTGTAGGTTTCTGTACCAGGTTCGTAGAGCGTACCAAGCCATCTTTTGATTTCACAGTAGTCATATGCCTGAGGACACTTCCACCAGAAGTGGTGGTGATAGACATCGTCGTTAGACTGCTCCTCAGTGAGGACATAACTGTAAATGCATGCGACAACTGTAATGCATGCGCCTAATGACGAGGAGCCTATATAAGGCAGGAATCGCGCAGCGATTCCGGCGGCGAGTTAGCCGCGGGCGCGCACACAGCGTCCATATTTGCATAAAAATATAAAAATCATACCTTGTAATGTCGAGTAATTCGACGCGTATTCGTTCCTCGATGTATCCGACATTTAGGCCTTGTAGTTGTCCAGTAATTGTAATGGCGTAGGAGCATTCAGATTAGCGCGGCATACTCAGGCAAACACTACTAGAGAGACTTGCCGCTATTTAGTTGGATAGTAAATAGTTGGATAAAATAAGCGAGAGAGTATACAAAAGAGTGAATAAGTTTCAAATGAATATTAGTATTAGACTTACAATGTTTATATACTAATCAACTCAAGGTTCTTTGATTAATAAAATTCTTCATACCCACATTTAAGAGATATTTAAATGTTGTTGTCAGGGGTGAAATTCGTGGGTTATGATGGACGTAAAAAAGTGTCTAGACTAAAATTTTCTATATAAATAAATTGACTATATTAGCATATAAGTACTTTTTTAGCATGAAGTAAAGTAGAATATTTAGTTTCAATTTGTACATAATTCTTTTCAAAATGAGTAATATATATACATTAAAATATCATTAAACAGTTTTTAAATATAATACAACGTATACAGTTTAGAAATTATATAACATTAAACTTAGTTTTAGAGGTAAAATTATAGAACAGTTGAATTTTTAGACAATAGAAAAAGAAAGGTTTAAGGAGGTTGCTAGCTCAGTTTCGGGAGATGGATTTAGAACATTGGTATAATAAAGATTTTGAAGATTATTAAAGGCGATTAGGTCGAAAAGATAATTACAGTTTAGATTAGAACAATAGTAGCTTGATAGATCAGCGTTGTAGATAACATGATATGAAGCATCTTAGCAAAACTAGCAGCTAAGTACGACACTGTGATTTAAAAACAAGTTATTATAGATTAAATTATTGGGAAATAGATTACATTAAGTTTATATTTGACAGTTTTTAAGGTAGAGGTATTTCTTGAAGAAGGTTAAGGGAAATGGGTAGTTCATTTTCGGAAAGGGCAAGGAAAACATCAACAATGTGATTAGAATCATTATGAATAAAAGCAATTAGACAGAGATAGCGAGTACAGTGGGGTGTAAGGCAATAATAGGCACGAAGATTAGCGTTATGTTCGGCTTCATAGAGATGGAAATTCCCGCAGCCTAAACAGCTGATGTAATCTTCGTCTAGTCTAAAAAGGCGTTTATAAATATATATATTATAGATCAATTGGAGAAGGTCCTGGTGGTGGACGCACTATTTTTACGGGGTCGTGACAAGTTCAGCACCCGCCTTGGCCGTACACACGCCGATTTCGTCGTGAAAGAACTTTCGGTGGCCAAGTTTGTCAAGTGCGGGTGCGGGGAGTATAGCTCGAAGGGGGTGGAGCTGTCGAGCTATCTCCCCCCGTACGATCTATGCGAAGTGAGTGGCCCCGTAAAAAAACGCTTTCGCCGTGGCAAACCTCACTGGTATGAGCTGGACGGCGGGGCTTTTGCCATACAGCCGACTCGTGCCCCATTGCGAAGCTTTTAAAGACTTCCAACTCATCCTTTGCAAGGGGTACGAGAAGGCACATTTGGTGTCGAGCTTGTTTAAGGTCGAGGCGCTAGACCTCGACAAGCTCGGCTGTCCCGCCGTACCTTTCGTGGCTAACCCATGCAGCATGCACTCCGGGAAGAACATCAAATGCGCGCGGGAAACTGCGTCTGCACGCGGACTGGGTGCTGGAAAACCACCAACTGCTCTAAAAACATCCAGTCCGGTGCTAAGTGCGCGAAAGAAATTAAACTTTAAAAAAAACTATACATATATATATAACTATCTAAACTATATATAACTTTAAAAAAATCATCTTCCATGTCGCTTTCCTCGTCACTAAAAAAGAGAGATTTACAGGAGCTAATAGGAAATGCATTATGAAGTTGACCCCTATCTATACTAGCCAACGAGCTTTAATGCAAAATGGTTGAAACACTTTTACAGTGGCTGTTATAAATAACGATTATAATTTAAGCTTCTTACCTGATATAAGCTGCTAGATACTCGAAAAGGTTTTCTAGATTGCCGATTCTCTATGGACAAATGGATTTTCTTCAGAATTACTACCATTTGTATATGCCGGCCTACTTTTCGTACCATAACGGCTGTAAAACCTGCCTCGTGGAAAATTTAACTTCTAAAGTGCCGAGGTTAGGAACCTTAGCGCTAGTTGAAGTTATAAATAACAATAATGCGGAAACTGAATCGGAATATTTAAAACATATAATACGCGTTTTTGTATGATAAAAAATCAAACTGGTATAACTATTGGATTACGTATTCAAGTTAACCTTTGACATAACCCTTTGGTGTCTTAATGGCTCTGCAAAAACAGGTTTTTTCTCCTGAAGGGGGCTTATTTACTACTTGCGTTGTTTTTGATAAATTTCATACTTTATTTGTCTCATCGTAATGGGGCTATTCTCTAACTCAATCCAAATCATTTAGATCGGCTCCATTTGGAATGGATACAAAAAACCGTATTCTCTAACTCAAATCCAAATGGCGATTTGGGTTTTGGGAATCCAAATGTCAAATCCAAATGTACGTCATTTCCCTTGGAGGGTGAAAATAATTTTTGCGCCACGTGACCGTTCACATGATACTATATCTCCGCCCGTTCTTCCTTATTGGTTATTTTATGTGCGGGAATTTTGCAAGATCACTTTGAATAAACGGGTTTTTTTTTCTTAGATGAAAAATTGGAAAACTTGCAAAAACCCATTTTTTCCAAGAATTGTCCTTTTGTTATAATTCGAAGGAATTTCATTATTTTTCTTTCATTACTTTACCTCGTGTTTCTTATAGTAGTTGTGTTTCCTGCTTGAGCTTTTAGATTTATATGATCTTACTTAGGAATTTAGTTTATAAATTTTATTATTTACTATAAAATGGGAAAAGTACACGCTAGGCAGCAATTACTTTACATCGAGTTTTTGGAAGCTAATATTGATTTTGTACACATGAAATTCAATATTAACTTCACCAAGCAAAAGTATGATAAATTGTGGGTCGACCTTGCCCTTATTTTGAATAGTTGTGGCTTGGGCCCAACAAAAACAGTTGATAAGTGGATGAAAGTAAGTTGTACAATAAAAGCCCATTTCATAAACGATCTTAACGCTCTAGCACGCGTTACTACTATAGCGAGTTACGATTGTTTATGAATTGGGCTCTAAAATAATAAATAATAATTGTAGCTAGTTGATTAATATATTTTCATCAATAGTCATTCTCTTCATGGAAGTCAAATGTTCGAGCCAAAGATTCAAAATCTATGAAAGCAAAGACTGGCGGTGGTCCACCAACCGAACCGTTGACGGACCTTGAGGAAAGACTTCTTTCCATTTGCGGAAAAGGGAGCGTGTCCGGGCTAGACACTGTAGTTAATGCTGGGTTTTCAACAGCAACTACCAAGGCCGCATCACGGTCACCGGCTCCCGAGGCTGCTTCATTTAACAGCCCATCTTGCTCCTCAAGCTTTGTAGCCTTCAAGTGCCAGATGAAGTGAGTAAGGAGGTTCGTCCCAAGCTACCATCTAAGAAATCCCAATACATCTTATATGATTTATCGAGTGGCGATGACTTAAATGGAAATGTTTCCAATTCTGTAATTGAAGCGGCAAAAGGTAAATTCTAATAATAATATAGAATATACACTGCAAAAAATAGGGGTATTGAATAAAACCACTAATGGATACGTTCATTTTGTCAAGAAACAAAACCATGTAACAGTTTTTCTTGCACATGGGGCTTCGATTTTTAAAATGGGTCCCATGTGTATTTAATTTTAAGAAAACTGTGATTCCTTTTAGTTGCCATGGCCCGCGCATACAGCGGCATGGTAGCAATTATTTTTTTCTTATCTGGTACCCGAAGGTTGGAATCCCCTGATCCTTTGTGTGTAGCTCTCGTTCGCGAAGCCCATTGTGCCACGCGCGCGGGGCTCACATCTTTAACTATTTTTCACCGGGTTCGCTATCTTTGAAATTCTTCAAGGGATAGCGCCCGCGTCCTTTTTCTTAATGGGTCGCTTCCCAGAACTCAAGCTTTTAACTAGCTTTATTCGGGGGGGAAGCGAATACCCAAAAACTATATTCTATTTTAACTTCGCCTTGAAAAACTATTTTTAAGGAGGAGAACTTTAGGACCCGCGTTTCGGACAAGACGTAGAGAAAGATTTTGGTCGCGAAATGGTGCCTCCGTGACGTATCACGGAGGTACCGAAACTTCTAAACTATTTATTTTTAAACTTATTTAAATTATATATTTTAATCCGCGATATCGCGATTAAAAGAAGGGACATGGTTCCCTCGCTTTTGATGATGGACGCGAGGGGCGCGACATCATTTCTGACGGTTGTGCGCGTTTTGTGCTCGAAATAAACTCTCCGGTTAAATTCGTGAGTTCTCTTAACATTTAATTCTATCAGGGGTACCAGCCTTCAAATCTTCTTTATTTAATTTATACATTAGTGCACCATGGTTTTATTGTCTTTATATTATTTTATTATTTGTTTAGATTATTGTTTAATATATATATATATTTGGCCCATAGTGGTTTTAGGGGTTTAATCCCCAGTATATTTTATTAAACCTTCTGATATAATCTATTTACCCGAGTCATACCTTTATTTCATATACTAGTAATTCTTTTTATCTATCTAACCAATGACAACCGCTAGCTCCTGCGAAACCCTTTTTATTTAATAACTTTGATTTACCCCATTTCCCCTAGACTTGGCATTGTATATCTTTAGTGGGAGCAAAACGTTTCATCCATGGAAGGTTTATATATAAACCTTTAAAATATATTGAGAGGGCAACCTATTTTTAATGATTTTAATATAAACCATTGGGGGATAATTTGTAAACCATTGGGGGATAATTTGTAAACCATTGGGGGATAGTTTGTAAACCATTGGGGGATAGTTTGTAAACCATTGGGGGATAGTTTGTAAACCATTGGGGGATAGTTTGTAAACCATTGGGGGATAGTTTGTAAACCATTGGGGGATAGTTTGTAAACCATTGGGGATAGTTTGTAAACCATTGGGGGATAGTTTGTAAACCATTGGGGGATAGTTTGTAAACCATTGGGGGATAGTTTGTAAACCATTACAAGAAATAGAAATAGAAAATTTACTTTTCAATGGTTTAAATTTAAGCCATTAATGCTCTTTATATAAACTTTATTCAAACCATAATAACGAAATAATTTTAAAAAATGGTTTAATTTAAAACCCTTAATGATATGAAGGCACCCCATTATTGGTTTTAAAAATATGCTTAAATTACATGTATAATTGAAATAAATGGCAATTAAGATTTAACATTCCAAACATTTTATTAAATTAATACTTTCCACGAAATTTTTTTATTAAATTTTTAACCATTGCCCCACATTTGGATTCGTTAAGGCCCAAAAAAAAACGATTCAATAAATCGAAAAGTTTTGATTAGGTTTTCGTTATATTCAGCATTTAAAATAAAAAACTGAAAAAAGAGCTGTAAATGCAGAAAAGAAGTCTGGAGCTTCTGTGATCTTTCTGCCATCTACGAAAATTTCATAATCCCCGTTAGAGTAAAAGTTGTCTCCGGAGTTCACAATTACAGGACCACTTAGTATTCTTTTGACCATGGTGCTTTTGCAGAATGAATTAATATGGTTTTCATAAGAGAGTGTAAGTTCGTTTCAAACCTATAAATATAATAATTAGTTCGATTGCAAATTATTTTCTTGATATATCTCACTTTGTTGTTCTTTGGGAGATTTAATTGCAAGCACTTCCTCTATTATTTCAGCTCTTAGGGACATTGATTCCTTTTGATTAAAATTCCATATCTTGTGAGAATGTGCTTTGAGAGAGGAATCTAACTTTTCTTGAATATTTACTTTTTCTAAATATATAGACTATTATCAAAAATTAATTATGCAATGCAAAGTAAAATTAACTTCTTTATTAGATTTTTATAAAATTAAATGAATTCCGGTTCAAGGGCGCCTTCATTTTCGTCAGCTGGATTGACATCCCCATCAGCTGGAACGTTTCCGCCACCACCACTGCTTCCTCCACCACCTCCACCGTTTTCGGCGCTCTGGCCGTTTGCACCACCCTGGCCATTTCCACCACTCGGGCGTTCCCATTGCCTTGGCTGCCCCCAGCCACACCATCCGCGCCTTTATCCAAATAAATATACCTCATTATAGTCAGGGTCTAAATCATCTTCCACCCCCAAATGGGAAAGGCATGCATATTATTCGTTGCTTTTACCATTTAACGCAAACTGCAGCGGGCAATTTTTGGCAATATGCCCCCTTTGTTTGCACTTATAACATTTACGTATTCCTCCTTTAATACCGCCTCTCCTTCCTCCTCCTCCTTCACCAACACCACCTCCACCAACACCACCTCCACCCACAGTAAACGTGACGTTTAGCGTCATGTTATCGCACCTTCCAATCGCAATACCTTTCTCCATCTAAAACAAAAATACTTATAGCAGACATACAACCTGACTTAATTCCGGCTGAGTCAAATTGATCTCAAATTTAATGAGTGGCTTTCATTTTAAAAAATTGAAAAAATTTCCCAGCCTGCCGTAATATACGATTCACATTAGAGATGCTACTCATTACAATGTGCTCTCACAAAATAACCAAAGAAATCAGCTTTCCAAACGACGGAAAGTTTCATTTCATCAAATATGGCCCAAATTGGAAAATTTCAACCACATTTGACTGAATACACCAAATTAAATAAAAGAGCACAGGAAGTTAAGCAGCCTTCAGTCCAATTTTATAGAAATTCAGTTATTTCATTTGGCATATTCGCATGATTGCCACATAATCAATTTGACGGTACCCAAATTGAATCAGATTGCGTGTCAACATTAATGTAAAAGAAAGGGTCTATTATGGAAGAAATTAAAACTTTAATTTAAAAAACCAATGCTCGCTTCGCTTTATAGGCCTACTAAGCAACAGCCACTTCAATTCCTACCATGAAAGAGACCTTTCTTTTAGCTTTAAGTTTAAGTTAATCATTACCAAAGATTTTAGGGTGATAATTGCTGATATAAAGGTAAAAATGCTAAAGATTGAGGCTCCTTGGCACTCTGTGACAAAACACAATGAAACTTTCTAGAACTTTCTTTTGAAAACGTCGTCTGCTAACATCTTTTGGAGTGTAATTGTGCAAACGGACCCACGACGGTGGTAAATCAAAGGGCTTTCTCAGATGAGTTTCTCTTTGAATTACTATATTATATTAGCAGCCGACGTTTTTGCCAAAATATTGGCGAAGATAAAGTCAAGATATTGCTCACTCAAATTCTCAATTGCTATAATTAACAATTAACTTAAAAGATGATTTACCTTATCACTTACCACCCTCTAAACCTTAATACTAAATTCCTTTGCCAACATCAATTTGCTGGTAATAATTGAGTCAAGTTGTACGTCTGCAATAAATTTTACTACTATAGACTTGTCGTGCCATTGCAATTGGTCAGTGAGAGAACTTGACCTTTAATGAGTTCTTTGCAATGGGTGGAGGACAGGTGGTCAGGGAGGAAAGAAAGGGGGCCGCAAATTGAAAACGAACCAAAAATGCCAAATTCACGTAAATGCATGTAAGGCAGTCCTTCAATTTAGAGCCGTTATAACTGCTATCCCACAAAATATAACAGTGCGCAATACATTAAAAGCTATGCTTTCGAAGGGTTCTAGAGTAGTTAAAAACATCAAAAACTCATACATTATTGCTTAAAGGGTATAACTTTGGATTGCTACAATGTGCATTACAGATTCGAGCACTCAATCCAATAATCAGTAACATTTTGCACACAAATTAAAGATGGCACCATTCACATTACGACCATGACTAACAGTAAACTAAAACATGTGATATCATTATGAACGTTTTATAAAGAGGACCGGAAAAGCATGTGCTTCCCACGTACAAATTTTCTCTCCCCGAGCGTTGATGAAGCTCAAAGGCTACCTAGTAGTCGCCCAAGGTCGTTTTGTACCACGTATGTATTGGGATTCGAAACGCGCATACCAAAAAACACAAGCCATGTTGAATTCACGTTTTTTCTTTATTGACCATGAATGACTCCCTCTGACTTGAATCAGTGTATGGGGTTGAAAAAAGGGGAGCTTTTCCAGTCCTCTTTATAATACGTCCATGGTACCACAATAGCTTTCCCTTCATCATCAAAATTCCAATTATATCATTAGTTTCTCATAAATATAAAGTAATATTTCCAGTCCATTGCTGCATATTATTACTCCACGCCTTTTAACAACTTCCAATTCTGCCCGCGCTATTATTCAGGTCCTGTGTCTTTCTTTATTTAAATATAATGTTGCCTACCTATTTAGATTTAATTAAATACTATTAAGTGTTTTTAATCATTAATTTCTTCCCAGAAATTAGTGGTTTATCATTCTTTTGAGATTTTATTTTTGTATAAAATAATTAGGTCTAATCAGCAGTTGCTAAGCCTAATATTTACAATTATTAGGCTTAGTTACTTTTCTTATTTTCTAAATTTTTAGATTGCTTTTCTACCTTTTTAAATTACTTTTCTACCTTTTCAAATTGCTTTTCTGCATTTTTAACTTGCTTTTCTAAACTTTTAAACATTTTAATTCATTTCCAACTAACGCTGGTTATATAATTATTTTGTATACGTTTAAGAGTTATTAGTCTGTGTGACACAGGACATATAGGGACCACTTGTTACGAAAGAATTAACCACGCCAATATTTGAAATATAGACCAAAGCTTAGCCTGATCATCGCCAATAACAAGGTTTTGAGATGAAATAGTATCAAATCCCCCCGTTGAACAGAGTAATCAATAATTGACACCTCGTGGCAAATGTAATACTCTGTATATGTCATACTTCAAAATTGAAGAAAAATAAATTGAAATTCAGACAAAACGAAACTGTATCAATTTATTCCTCTTCAAACAATGAAGGACCACTTAACCGAGGGGGCTGACACTTCATTTTTTTGTGTACACCTGAGTTCGAATTTTGCTGAGTTCGCACGAGTTCGCCAGAGTTCGCACGAGTTCGCCAGAGTTCGCACGAGTTCGCCAGAATTCGAGCGAGTTCGCCAGAATTCGAGCGAGTTCGCGGGAGTTCGCCAGAATTCGAGAGAGTTCGTGAGAGTTCGCCAGAATTTGAGCGAGTTCGCCAGAATTCGAGAGAGTTCGCGCGAGTTTTAAGTTAAGATTCCAGTTATACAGATTCGCTTATTTTTGAGAGAGTTCAGACTATTTTCCTCAGATTTCCAGGCTTGACACTGGAATGTTCAATAAAAAGATTGTTTGGTAATAAAATATTTTATTATTTAGCATTACAAAATTCCTTAATGCTTTTTCTAAGTGTATCACAAATATGAAGACTACTTCCCGCGTCAATTTTAGGATCTGGGATGTGACACACGTATTCTTCTATATCAAAAAAACCATGAACTGCAACAGGAACCTGGAGCAGCTTATTATTTTTAGTTAACTCGTACCATATGCATAATACACCGATCCCCTTGGACTTTTTACAGTTAGAAGGCGCTCGTACGGGCGCGATATCTAGAGAATAAGCTCGTTCTCTGCCGTTACCACTTAGATATCAGTTTTGATTGTTAAGGGGGTGCACCGAGCTGGGTAGCACACAACACCCCCGCCAATCCGTGCGGCTGCATCATTTGTCCCTAAAGTGCCGCACGCGAAACCGTGCCCGGAACGGGTAACAAGGTCAAACAGCGGGAACCGAAGAACCCCAGACCAGTGCTCCCGCACACACGTGAGGAGGCTAAGGCAGCAGAAGGTGGAGAAACGGCTTGGCGACCAGAACCCACACAGAAGAGCCATACGGCCTCCGTAATGTAACCGTGACCCAACAAGACCGACTCAAAGGCAGAGGGAGCTGCCAGGGCCCAGGACGGGTCCCACGAGTCGGCCGGGTGTGGGCGAGACGGCCGTGTTCCAATTCGCGGAACTAGGACGGATCCTAGAACTCGGGCCCCCTCACCACGACAAGGATGGAACACTACCCCCACCCTGCGCACGGACAGGTGGGGGGGAGGGGGTTACCACTTAGATAACTGAAATCAATAACGCAACCAATCAGCCAATCTTTTGACTTTTCTTGGTGAAATATGCACCAATCCCCTTTCGAAATTTCGTCGGCCTTCCAAGCTTTCGTATGGTGATCGCTGTTCTGGCTATTCTTCCGCGGATTTGGTTTCTTAGAGTTTATGACGTCTTGCATCACTCTTTTTAAACGATCGCTACTTAGTGTTTGTTTTCCCGAACTCAAAAGCCAACAGAGAGTTGACTTTCTTATAACGAGAGGTTTACCGGACGAATCTGACACATAAACGAAAGGTCCAGTATCACTAAAAGTTTTGGTCTTGCTGCTGTAATCACGGAGACACAACTCACCTGTCAAATAAGAGCAAAAACATTAATGAGGAGTAATATTTAAGTAAATTAAATAGAAACTGTACCCGAAACGCTTGAAAGAGTGTAGTAATCGAAGTCGACGGAATTTCCAGCTTCAATATTTCCACCATCGAAGTTTTCCTTTACTGTCAATGATTTGTTTCTAAAAAGAAAAGACTGTTGGCTAGATCAGCCAGACTGATATCTTCATCTTGTTCTATTGTATCTTGATTTCTGGGCAATTCCTTGGTGCACTTCAACTCCATTGGTGGATATTTCCTCCGATGTGTCATGCCAAGTCTCTTGGCTTCTGTTTCAGCCTTAATTAGAGCGGCTTCAACAACCATTTTTATTTCATCGTCTGAAGGAAGTGATTTTGGAATGTATTCATCATGAAGTTTCTTACTCTGGGCCCTCTTGTTTTGGGCGAAATTAAATTGTCCAGAGAGTTTGCTGGCTATTTCACTTTGCATTTCAATTCGTTTCAACCAATGCAAGAGCTCGAGTATGGTGAAATTTACAACTGTGGAAAACGTTGATGTGATGGATCTGGCTGCGCGAAAAAACGATTCACATATTTGACTTGAGAATAGCCATGGTAAAAAGTTCTGAGGACATTTTATATCTCGCAACCTCCGAATTGCGCAAATAATTCCATGGGCGTTAATCTCTAGGCAAGAATATAGGTTTGAAGTTAAAAAGTTTGCTTCTAGAGTGTAATCTGGGTTTTCTTTTATCCATACTCTCCAAATCCTAGCGAAAAATACCGCAAACCAGATCTTTGATATTCTATCCAAAGGTTGTAGTTTTTTGTCTAAAAATGCTTCAAGCATACTAGCTATCATTGAGAGGTAAGTAATTGTTCCCTCGCTATTTACTACATGATCTTGGAGTGCTTGGCAAACATTTCTAGAAATTATCTTTTCAACAGATCTAAAATTCATTCGATCTGATCCGTCTAAGTCTTGAGCGCTAAGAAGATGTTTATCTTTAGAAATACTCTTCTGTAGCTTCTTCAAATGAGTTACGCTTGCTAATTTCTCGCCCATAGGAAGAACGATTGACGGTTTCGTTAACCTGTTCCTTCCTTTAGTCCCAGTGTGGACTGGGTCTTGTATAAAAATGAGATCCTTACTTTCATCGTAATCAACACGAAACCAATTGTGCCAGCTTTTGGGAATAGTGGAAGATTTCTTTCCCGACTTGCAACCCATATCCGACTGCAATAACATTGCTCGGAGGCAGCGGCTGTCACCATCAGTCGAGACCCCAAAAATTTGAATTCCTTCTTCTCGGAATCTACGTTGTATGTACTCCCACCTTTTTATGACAGAATCTGTGTTAAATCGATTGTCTGTCCCAAAAAGAGAGATACAAAAAGGTGAAGCTCTGTCTTCTAACGGTTGAACCATAACAGCGTAGGCAACGTTAGCTTGGGTTCCCCGAAAGAAACTCTCCTCAATCTCTTTGGCAGACCTTGCCAAGAACGAGTTGATTTCAGGTAAACCAGTAGCATCGTTTAGTGGTGGCACGAAACCCACGAGCGTGTTGTTCGTGGACGAGTATTGCACCCCAGATTTTACTCTGGTTCCGTCTTCACTAAGCCAAAGAAGCTTTGGCAATGAATTATCTTTCAGGTAATTAAAAACTTTACCAACTGCGAGTTCGCCTTCGGCTTGTGTATAACGAGCTGTAATCTGTCTTTCAATTGTCCTTGAGTTAGGCAATTCTAGATTCGCCGCAATAGTTTCGTAACCAAGAGGTCCACATATAATTCTTAGATACGAAGCGAAGATTTTTAGTGTGGAATCATATCGTTTTCCTTTAGATGTCCTACTGTTGTTCGCTTCGGCAGTTTCCAAAATAAGTTTTAAAAATGTCGACGTTGAAGTGGAAGATGCAGATAAGTTTCGTGATTTGGACGAAATAAAAAATTCCAATTTTTCGCGCAAATGACGATTTTGTGCTAATAAAATATCCATTTGATCTAAAACAGCTGGATAAAATGCTGTTATGCGAGATTGTTTTTCATCCCATTTATTTTAAAACTCTTCTCTTTCTTTCGGTTCTGCTGTATCTGTCAAAGGGAAATTGTCGATATTTTAGTAAGTAAATTTGCATTTTATGTTATACAGTGCGGAAGATATCAGACTCGCACAGACCCCATGTATACTTCAATGAGAAACCTCTGCGGTTTTTGCGAGGCTGTACATCTCGGTACATCTATACCTTTCATGCTTCCACTTGGACGTAGTTTTGTTAATTGGAGCTATTAAAGGTGGGAGCGTAGGTTGGTCGCCTCTTAGTCCAACCTCGCTTTCTCTTCCCCCGGAGGAGTTTTGGTATGGCACATGTTTGTAGATGTTGTCAATGGTTCAGAACTATTCGATTTCTCGTTCACCGAAGAAGAAGGTTCGGCATCAAGATCAATTTCAACATTTTCGAATTCAACAGTTTCCCTTGGAGATGAAGAATCATTAGGTTTTAAAGATACATCTATCTTTTCTGAGGTCTTTCCGAGAAAACAGTTCAAGTTGCTCTGTAATTTTGGTCTCTTCGAGTTTTGGCTATGTCCATGATTATTTGACTTTTGGCATTTCAAGTGTCGACTAAAGTTGCTAAGCAACCAACGATTACCATTATAGAATACAGCAATTTTCTCGTTACACGAGGACGAGGGACACCACACGTAACCTTATACGTGGTTATTCAGTATATTAGTTTTTCGTGGTCCAAAACAATTTACTAATTAACTTAAAAATTACCTGTATACGAAACTGAGTTATCCTCGAAGTTATCATCACTAGTCACGGGTCTTTGGATATATGCGTCAGATTTCAGCACTTCAGTAGACCGGCTGCTCAGGATTTCTAAATTTCCCGAGTTTTTTTTAACAAACGATAAGACAGCCTTTGCAAGAGAAGTCTTGAGTTGTCCCAAAGTTGCATCGTAATCGGTCGAGTTAGGGGATAAAATTTTATTTTCCAAACTTTGTCCCTGCGAAGTCATTTTACGTTTGCCTAATTTAATGGCTGATGACTTTCCCAGACACGCTGTGGTCGCGTGAATACCGAAGTGGTTGACTGTCTTATCGTGCACGTATTTACTAACGGATATCAAGATATCTCTATGACCAGGTACGAACTTAAACCTTCGAGGATTGACAGCATAGACACCAAAATATTTCCTTTTGTTCTCATCTGACATTGTTTTTACTTAAAGAAGCTCAGTAATATCTTCTTGAATGAACTTCTCAAGTTCGTGAATTTTATCAGTTTCCTGTGCAGCTCCTCACTCCAGGAATATGTGTCCCATATCCTTCAAAAACTTCAATCAGTAGTGAAGTTAAAAATCAATTGGTAAGTTATGCCCATAATGTTCAATATGTTCTTATATATAATTTAATACTATCCATTTAGATTAAATTAGATCAACCATGTGCTTTAGGAGGTGAGCCAGATTGCTCTCAAGAATTGTCATTAAGCAGCTCTTCATTAGAGATAAAAGAACCAACTAATGAACCTCTATTAAAGCGGAGAATTGACATTCACTCGTTAACCTATCAAGTAGGCTGGTCTATCGAAGTTTTAGATGATAGTGTTAGGTACAGCAAACTGAAAAATGGATCGACAATTATTCAGTGCACTTTTCCTGATAATGACATTATCATAGAATCAATAGATAAGAGCATTAATATACAAACTATTTCTCCAAATTTCAACTTGATTGAAAACCAAAATGTTTACGATTTACTGAACAAACTGAACAAATTTAATGTTTGCATCGGAAATCCAGACAAAGAAATGGTTGCTTTATTTAAGAGACAAAACAAGTTTAATCGACAAAAAACTGGATGTAGTCGATTAATAAAAGCTGGTCAAGTAAAACGATGTCACGCGTGTAGTCGATACAGGGGGTGTCTCAGGAAAATCAGATCAAATGCTAATGCCAAACTAGCGGTAGAAGAAACCAAAAAGAAATCAAGGAAACTGATTGATAAACGAAAGGCTACGTTATCGAACTGCCAAAAACAAAAGCCGCAATATCAACTATGAAAGAAGCATTTCAAGAGATGCTAAAAATGGAACCAACTGGGTCATTTACATCTTTATTTCTCCATCCATTTCATTACTAACTATGCAGCAGTTGTGGTTTTGAATAACGTTTTCTTCGTTCTTGGAATATATTACGAAGGGATGAAGGGTACATTGGGTATTCTCCCAATGAAATCCTTGAACAGCATCTTGGACAATAAAGGAATAGTTGTCAGCGAAGTCAAGAGGAATAATGGCGTGGTTCGGTACAAGGGTGTCTTTTAATTCTCTTAAGTATGCTGCTTGTGCTTTGGCAACAAAATGGTGTTGTACGCCTTTGTTCATCAAAAAAGTCAGACTAGAAACAAACTCAAAAACCTTTTCATTAATATCAAGGAGCTTCGTCTGACCATCTATGTGTGCCCACTTTTTGTACCGAACGTAATCATCTTGATCGATTTCCATTTGATCAAATAAAGAGGTCAAATAGTTTTGGGATGGGCAATGATCGCATCGGTGAATCATGCATGAACGATTTTCTGTCGAGCATACGAATTCCAGCATAAGTGACTTATAGTCAATTGTTGATGGTAGAGCCAAAGACTTGAGTTTCAAGTTTTGGTGTATTTCACACACACAAACATTGTGCATGCCTCTGGATGTGACGGGAATGCACCATTATGGTCGTAGAGTGCAAAACTTTGAGAAACCGACTTTAAAAATCGGATTTGCTTCTTTAAATTGTAGGTAAACTTCCTTGATATTTGAGAGTATAAGTCGCTTTTGTTTTTGAACCTTTTCCCCATTAATGCGTACGCTTACAAAGTCCTTTTTCCCTGGGCACATTCTGGATACTTTATCGTTTTCGAAAAAAGAAGAAACAGCATCCACTATTTCCTGCGGTAAAGTTTTCCCCGTTCGTTTTTCAATGTCTGGTAAGATCCCAACATCATTCCTAAGCTTTTTTGATTGTCTCGCCAAATAATTTGAAACCTTGAACTCATTGCATATTCTACTTATAGGCCATGATTTTGGAAGTAATGTTAGAAGTTTGCACTTTTCTTGTCTTGGTGAAGCTGACATTTTCTTTTTCAACTCCAAAATCAAATCTTCTTCATAACTTGGGGTTTCGCTGTCTGGACGTAGTACCTCTGTTGGGAGGTATCAAATTTGCGAAGACTATATTTTTTCTGACGACTGCATTTGCTGGGTAGACAAAATATCTGGCTTCAACTGAAGTTTTGTAGATAAAATATCCTGCGATGATTGATTTTCTTGCGACGACTCGATTTCTAGGGTAAACATGACATCTTGCGAAAACTGGATATACTCTGATAATTGAGTTAGTTGCAATTAATATGTCTTCATCAATTTCTATATCATCATCCAGTTCCATGATGTATTGGTAGTTGTTTGATTGGTTTCAATGCCGGTACAGTAGTTTGAGATGGCAAACTAGAAACTGGCACAATTGTTTGAGACGGCAAACTTGAGACTGGCACGGTTTTTGAGACGGCTTCTCAGAAACTGTTTAGGCGACAGATTTTTGTTTCGAGGAACTCCCAACTCTACACTTAGCCATCATGTGACCAAATTGGCGGCAAGCAAAGCACTGTATATTAGAAGTGAATTTCCTTGTGGAGTAACAGCTGGTTCACCGTAATTTCGAAAAAGATACATTAAAACAAGTTTTAAACTAAAAGTATTGGTGCAAGATGTAAGCTCCTTACTCAGTTTTGAAAATCCTTTTTAACTGAAATTCCTGTAATAATGGCCCACCGTAATATATATATAGTGCGGAAGCAAACAGGGTTATTGATTGCAGAGAAAAAAATGCTCGTCCACGCATACCAAAACTTTGTGATTAAGGCTCTTCTTCCCTTAAAACGACGTTTTGTGCTTTGAGTAGTAAGAACATACACTTCGAGCGGCCTATTTTTCTAACGCCATCATTCTCGGATCATAATTTGAATATTTCTTCAGGTAAACAATAGATTAACAGGTAAATCAGAGGTATATGACAGGTAAGTCAACAGGGAGATCAATCAACAACAACAAAGGGAGAATAAAAGTATATTTATTCATAATCGTAATTTTAAAAGTATATTTATTAATAATCGTAATTTGCATCATAGTAAAAAATTACTTCTTCCTCGGTTAATTCCTGTATATCTTGATGAATATTATTTAAGGTGTCGTTTTTAAAGACCATATCATCTGGGTCATAGTTCCAATGCCACTCTCGTTGTTTCAAATATTGCACTGATGGTTGATAAACCCGCACGATTGCAAATCGTTCATCGAGATACATCCAATGATAATTTCGTAGTTTTTGCAAAGTTCGTTCTACCTCACCAATTTTCAACAATTTTTTTCGGTAACCGCGTCCGGCTGGTTTGTTTTTGTCAAGGTTTTTGACTGTTCGATTAGAACCCAATTCGTACAAAAGTTTAATCAAGGCGGTATTGATAACACTTTGAGCAGCTACAGCGCTATGACAAATAAATCCAAACACTAGAGCTGTCTTTCTTATATTCGGACATCTCCACCTTTGATCATCGTAATATTTATGAATCATCCCTAATCTACACTCTGTATGTTGACTGCAATCTCGAGAATCTATAACCATTGGATATTTTAAATATATATTGAGGTGAGGTGTTATTTCTAGCGCTAAACCACGTGAATTTTTCAACATTTCCGCCGATATTAATTGTCTCAAGATGTAATTTAAAATTATATATTTTTTCACAAATCTCTTTCTATTGCCTAGGATTGCAATTAACGATAGAGTTCCTAGTCTAGGAATCTTACTAATTAAATTCTCTTTGATATTAAATTCTTCGTAATAATTATAAGTGAAATACATTCTAATCTATATTTGGATATACGCAGCGATGGTTTTTTCCAGGGAAATTATTGCAATGTGTCAAGTAACGCCGTCTCTTCCAGGAAAACTGATCGCGATACAAACAAAAAAATGATTTTGGTAATTCTTGTAGATACTCTTCAGGTATAATATTAGTTTCTCGTGAATTAACTTTAATATAAACGCTTCGTTTGTAAAAACCGCAATGAGTATTTAAACAGAAATATAATGTAACGTTATTCGTTGGTTGTAATATGACACCACAGCTGTCGTTGCAAGAGAAACACTGTACAGTTTCTAGAAAAGAAAATAATTAAAAATGAATTCGTTGGAGTCGTCTCAAGTTACTCGATGTAGGAAAGATAATCTTTAACTCTTGAATAAAAGACATAAGATAAAACAGCTGGTTAGCTATGATAAAAATGCTTTATATAGTCATCTCAAGTTACTCGACGCTAGTTTGGTTTTTTAAGTCTTCGAAATAAAAAAGACCCCATGGTTAGAAGTAACGTCGTTGCTTATATAGTTATCTCTTTCACGCTATAGGGTTATAATATAGAAGTCTAGGGTATCTAATTACCAACGAGGATTCAGACCTCTAATATAAAAACAACGTTTACTCAGATTCATTATTTTATATTCATTCGCTCTAAGAAGTCCTATTTCGGTATATTCTTATTTCTACCATGTCTCATTTAACCACTGAAATTTTATCGATTTCAAAAGGTTTTATCCGATTTGGCCTATTTTTATCGATTTTAAAAGGAATTATCCGATTTGGCCTATTTTTATCGATTTCAAAAGGTTTTATCCGATTTGGCCTATTTTTATCGATTTTAAAAGTAATTATCCAATTTGGCATATTTTGGGTTATTTTTGTCGATTTTTGAAAATAATTTCAAATTAGCGTTGTTTAAGTTGATTTTAATTTTCCGCCGAAATGGTCTATTTGGATGAAATTTCTAATTTTAATTTTCAATGTTAAAATTCCGTTGAAAATTTTTCCCATAGAAGCTATTTAGTTTTGTTATCTGTTCCACCCTGTATACATCCCCGAAATCGGAAAGTTATTTACTAAAATATGCCCCGAAATTAATCAAAGATATTTCTAAAATAGGGCTGAAATCGTCAATGTTATTTAATAAAAATGACCCGGTATTAAACAAAGTTATTTTCTAAAACTTTATCCAACTTAAAGTACCGAGATTTTCTATTTTTAAAGTACTTACGTCAAATCTGGAATCCGGGCAGCCATCTTATTTTCTAGGGTTTTAGTTCTGTTGGTTAGGGTTCGAACGGCGAGAGCAGAATGGTAGTCTTGGTTAAAAATTTAGGCGTTTTTATCCTAAAAAATTGTATAGGAAACCCGCGAGATAATTTTACCCCCTTGTCCCCGGGCCATCGCGGCCCTCCAATGGTCGCGACAAGTTCAGCACCCGCCTTGGCCGTATACACGCCGATTTCGTCGTGAAAAAACTTTCGGTGGCCAAGTTTGTCAAGTGCGGGTGCGGGGAGTATAGCTCGAAGGTGGTGGAGCTGTCGAGCTATCTCCCCCCTTACGATCAGGCGCTAGACCTCGACAAGCTCGGCTGCCCCGCCGTACCTTTCGTGGCTAGCCCATGCAGCATGCACTCGGGGAAGAAGATCAAATGCGCGCGGGAAACTGCGTCTGCACGCGGACTGGGTGTTGGAAAACCACCAAATGCTCTAAAAACACCAAGTCCGGTGCTAAGTGCGCGAAAGAAATTAAACTTAAAAAAAAAACTATACATATATGTATAACTATATAAACCTTTAAAAAAAACTATTAAATAAAAACAATTTTTAAATACATATGAATTGGTTCTCTTACTCGTTCTCTTCAGCGACGGAGTTGGGATGGGGGATTGTTGACGCGTCGGAATCAACATCCCCATCTTCCATGTCGCTTTCCTAGTCACTAAAAAAGAGATTTACAGGAGCTAATAGGAAATGCATTATGAAGTTTACCCCTATCTATACTAGCCAACGAGCTTTAATGCAAAAGGGCTGAAACACTTTTACAGGGGCTGTTATAAATAACGAGTATAATTTAAGCTTCTTACCTGATATAAGCTGCTAGATACTCGAAAAGGTTTTCTAGATAGCCGATTCTCGCGGACTTCCGATAACGATTAGAGCTAAAATATATATATATATATATATATATATATATTAGTTTTAATATATAATGTTGCGAAAATTGCGGACGAACTTTTGTTACAAAGTTTGGGCGGATGGTAACAGAGGCTAAAGCTAAGCTACCATATTCTTATGGAACCTGAATGGATTCTAGATGAAAGATATAGAAAAAGCTTTGAGAGCCTGAGAGAATGCATTGCCGATTAATATAGCAGGTAAGAAGATTAAATTATACTCTTTATTTATAACAGCCCCTGTAAAAGTGTTTCAACCCTTTTACTTCAAAGCTCGCTGGCTAGTATAAGGGTAAATTTCTTAACGTATTTCTAGTGCGTCTGCCAAATTCCGAGACTAATAAAGAGGTTGAAGAGATGTAAAATGTTTTAGGGGATGTTTCGTTACCATATCCTAATTCAGAGAATGAAGCTAGGGGTAAGAAAAAAACTATTTATATGTTTTTTAAAATCTTCTTTTATTTAAAAACATATTAGTTTTTATTTTTTTGGCGATTTCGCCCACGCACAGTTTTTTTTTTGTTTTTAAGTTTTAAAAAGTTTAATTTTTTTTCCGCACTTAGCGCCGGACTTGGTGTGGAATTTACAAAAGTTCATAGTTTTCCAACACCCAGTCCGCGTGCATACGCACAGTTTCCCGCGCGCATTTCTTGCTTGACCCGGTGTTCATCCCACAGGGTCTCTGAACCCATGGGACTGCGGGGCATCCATATTTATCCAGGTCGGTGGCATAGAGTTCGAATAAATCAGCCGCCAATAAAGTTTTCTCGTGCCCCTTGTACAGAATTTTTTTAAAACCTTTAAAGGCTTTGCAATGGGGCACGAGACGGTTATATGGCAGTAACCCAGCCTCCCAATCTAGTCCAGTAAGCGTAGCGGTCGCGAACGCGTTCGAATTACGCGTTGCCACGGGTACCTCCTCTAAAGCGTAAGGAGGTTGATACGAAGAAAAGTCCACCACTTTTGGGAAATACCCGCGGCCACAAGCGCACTTTTCAAATTTTGCGACGGCCATCTCTTTAACCACAAAGTCAGCATGATTTTTCCCCTTGCGGGGATTGAATATGGGGCGACCCCGCAAGTAGATTATATCCACAATAATTAATGCGTAAGGATTAAAGTAAAAAGGAAACTCCTTATTTCAGAGTTATATCACTGTCTAATGGCCCTTAAAAGGGCCTTTTTTCTCATTTACCGGAAACGACGGAGAAGTCTTTCCCGTAACCGTTGGCCATGAGGGTTCCAATTGCAATTACGAGGTGCAGCAATGACTTCTCTCTCTAGGTCAACATTTTCCCCAAAGCCATTTAGCATACACATGTTGTCTAAAACGCAACAAGCCATTACAATTTGAGCCGCAAATTTTAGCTTGTAATGTAAAGCCCTAGCTTTTAACAAACAACGAAAACGCTGCTTTAAACACCCATTACACCTCTCAATGGCGCAACGTGCCTTCATGAAAGCCGTCATGTAGCGAGCCTCCGGTGAATTACCTTCAACCCCTAAAATAGGGACCATTAACCACGGGGTTAATGGATAGCCGCTGTCCCCTAAACGTAAGAAATATTGTCAATACCACTAATTCGAATATATATATATATATAAAAAAGTTTTACCAATTAGCCAAGAGTTATTTAAAGTCCCATTCCGATTAGACTCCTCCATGGGTCGAACGATAAATAAATGAATCATGGGTTGAACCCGAAAACATTGCATTTGCCGCAAGAATTACCAAATCATAATCACACACCTACAAAAATCATTAATCAATACGAGAAAATGGATTTATGATTTCGTTGGTAATTACCAATTGAACATTCAGCGAATGATAGGACTTCCGGTTCACAAAAAGGTACTCCGGTAGCTCCGGATCCGTATTAGGTGGCGGAGTAATGGCTACATGAGTGCAATCTATTGCGCCAATCGTGCCAGGGAAATTGCACTCCTCATGAAATCTCAGTTTTGCCGTCGCTTTCCTCACCAGCTTTACAACAAAAACTCGCGTGACAACCCACGTGGTACCCATAAACATGTTTTGGGGCATTTAAGATATCCCTTTTGAGAGCAGGGACAGACTTATCGGTACGAGAGTGGTGAGATATAGCAGACCTCGTTCCAACCCCTAGCTTCTTTATGGTAAAATTGGTTAGAACCTTCCCCGTACTATCTTTGTCCTTTTTCAAATTGAATAGCGCTTTTGTGTAATTTTTAGTTCCATGATTAGCGCATTCAATCTTGGATATTTTATTTCCGTAAACTGGAACTTTATTTTTTAATTAAAAAAATACAGAGGAATCCCCGTCTCCTATAAAAATTCGACATTGCAATTTATGCATATTCATGCTTTCATTAAACCCTTCCAAAAGAATGGCAGACTCCATAGCACTAGACGATTTATCCCAGTTTTTGGCACAGTTGTGAGCAACGGGTTCTAAACCCCTTTTTGACACAAATGAGCATTTGGCGCAATATTTAATCCTGATCTGGCATTATAGCTATGCCCATGGCTTCGTTTGCACCAGCCACCATCTACAACTACCGAGATAAAACCATTCTCGTCATACGGGGCTTCGCAAAAATTTCCCGCTTCAGCCGCTAATCTGTACTCCTCTTTACCCGCCTCTACAAGTTCCTCTGTCAGAATATTATTCCACATCTTGCCCAATCTATCCTCTATGTGGGAGTAGGTCTTTTCGGCCATTACTGGTACCCCGAGTACGGCGAAAACCTCATCCAAATTCGCATACCCTGAACCTATCCACATAAAAGCCCAAACGGCTTCATCATTAATAGATAGAGCATTTTTGGGCTTTTCTTTCCTTTTTGAGACGTTTACATATTTTTCACCGCCTTTTGGGAGGACATTTTGTGGGAGAGGAGTTGCGTATACTGGTCCATCCTGTGTGTGCCTTTTAAAATTGATTTCACCAGCATCTATGTTTTGTAAAATATTAAAATATTTATAAATAAATGAATTTTCGTTGTTACTATTACCCACGCTAGTGGAAACTAAGCTTTACAAACTATCTATGCCATGGCATTAAAGTTTCTCCATGACATTCCTCAAGATACAGAACTCTGCCAGATTTTGCTTTGAAAAATAATTTAATTACATTATCAAAAAAATTTTAACAACACTTAAAAATTTATTTGGTTCTATACTCAACAATGTAACCGAAGATAAATAAAGATATTTAGTAGTTAAAAAATATATATCTATATCTCGTCCTTTGTAGCTTCTTGATCGACGCTTTAACAGTTCCATAAATGCGGTGTCGTTTCTTTTTACGATTTGTGTTACTCGCATGATGTGGCAGGGATACTTTGATAATCTTTCTATTTTTATTCATTAGTTCCAGCTTCTCCCACCTAAATTAAAATTTGATCAATTTTGGTTGATCTCTCTAGAGGATTAAACTGATAAGAAATATATCTAATTTGAAAGAAAGTGTTTTTAATATATTTTTGTGTATTACTTTAATCTTATAAGCACAGTAATTAAAGCTTAAGTATAACACAATTTCCAAATCGCAATTGTATTAGCGGCCCGAAAATAACCTGAGGAGTTCAGTTTCAGCATGGGATCCTATTGCTCTAGGAAAAGGGGGGTCAACCCACTGATCAAGACAAGGGGTATGAAACATCGCTGTCACAGCGCCTGAGATCAGTTTTGAAGAAAAAGCTTTGTTTCATATATCTTAATTTTTTTTTAAAAAGTTTTTTTAAATTTGTATGTTAAAGTAATATAATAAAACGATTCTTAATAATTGTTTGTGAACCTTTTTACTGGAGGATTAGTCCTATTTAAAGGGAAACTAAAGGAAACTGTACGTAATATGGATTAACTTAATTTTTGGGATTTCTTAGACCATAAAATTTCAACCCTAAAATTTCAACCCTTTGAATTTTAATTATAGTTAAATATGCAAAAAATCCTCGGTGTCGTGCTATTACTACTAATATACCAACGCATCGCGGCGCGCGGGCCGATCCATTCGTCCTGACCTCTGTGTTAGGCTTATATATCAATAATATACTTAAATATAATTTTTTTTTAAAGTTTTGGTTGTGTTCACACAATTTTAATACAGTATTAAGAAAAATATTCCAAAATTCAATTATATAAGTTAAAGAAAAATTTAAAAAACCCCAAAACTATTCCTTCGGAATTTTAAAGTGTCTATCATAAATTTCATCGATAATATATCATTTGTCATCGCATGGGCTTAGACAATTTGGTTTTTCGTACGGTGAAAAGTTCATGCTTGTTGCTCACTATTGTCTTCATTTCCACGTTGGGCGCCATCTGCCACAGCAATAGTATCCTTGGAAGCGACTACCTGAGTGATCTTAATGGTGTCGGAAGGAGCCCTGCCCGGCCACCACTGGTTGTTGGATCAACCACTGCCACGTGTCCGCGGTTAATACAGTGGCCGATGGAAATGGTGTGACTCTAGTAGGGTTGATAGCTATTCGTTGACTCACTGGGAGCCGTTTAGTTAACTTATCCTTCGGTATACGTTCCATCTATTAAAAAACCAAAAGAAGTACCCGAAGTAATATCTAGTCCAAAGTATCCGTATTGATATAAAATTTTAAATCATTAATATGCCACGTTCCTGCCAATGATCCTGTGTTTAAATCCATAATTACATAATTCACTGGGGAGAGTTTTTCGACCACCCGGAAAGGACCTTCCAACCTAGGCGCAAATTTAGCTGAAAACGTAGCTGCTGCATTAGACAGTCTGTGCCCCTGTTTCCATACTAATTGGCCCACCTCCGGTTCACGATCATAAAAATATTTCTGTTTGGCACTCGCCAAATCATTTACATTATGAGCCAAATCTATAGACAATTGCCACTCATGTAGTGGTCCTTGTTCATAATCATTAAAAGCTTCCTCTAAATTATTCGGGATACCTCCAAACACACGTTCATCCCAAGGTAGATTAGGTTCGTACCCATGATGTAAATAAAAAGGAGAGAACCCAGTAGAGGTTTATTTCGTTTATTTTCGATTGAGTAGGCAATAATTATACTGAACGTGACGAACTGCCCAGCACCTTCTTGTTAACCTCGCTGTAAAGAGGATCTTTTTTATCACAAATGTGAAAACTAAGCACGGTTAAGGGCAAAATTGTCTCAAAAGGCTCGGTTGCTTTAATATCACAATTTACACTCAAACAAGCCATATTTTTTTCGAAACTTTTATTTTACTAAGACTTTAAAATCGTTATTTTTCAGCTTTATATATGAAAATAAATGGGTTATCATTATGCAAAAATTGAACTAGAGGGAATAATTAGCCTAGATTAAAATATTTTTATAAATAGGCTTTGTATCTTAAAAGGATTTCTTGGTACCCATTTTGTTCTGGATGCTCCTCCAGCTGTGAGTAGTCTTATACCCCCTAAATAATAAGAAATTCGACCCCCTTGCCCTTCTTATTTTTCTCATTTCTAGCGTAGGGTTTTTGCAAAAAATGTTAAGTTAGGAAGGATCCATAGCCTCCAATCTTCTTATCAGTTTCATCAGGCTTTTCACTTTCTTTTAATAAATAAAACTTCGATACCAAGTTATCAAACAATATTTTAATATTCCCCGATTCTTTAAGCCTTTGCAGCAACTCCAAGCGCCTTGGATAAAGTTTGAGAGCTATATACTCCTCCCTATCAGGGTCCAAAACATCTGACAAATTCATTTTCAAACTAGAAATTCATTGTAAGTTTTTATTTTAATTAAATGTTTAGTTTTAAGAGGGATTCTTGCTGCTCTACGTCCTTCTCAGGCTCCATGTCGTCTGCTGCGCTCGCACCAAAAGCGCTACCGCGCAGGCGCGAAATTATAATCGAAAAGGAGTATTGTCTGTCTCGGAAATCAGAGCTCGATTTGTTCCAAATCGCGGGATAGATGATGATAATGTTTATCAACTCTTCTTTCCTTTCACTGTCTTTCTGCCCAAGCTGTTTTAAGCTGTTTCTCTCGTTCATTTTTGTCTTTCAATGACATTTTCTTGGTTAATTATTCGTGGCTTTTATTGTAATTAATTTAACCAGGACGAACTGCTGGCAGAAAAAACCGACAACGCGGGAGAAGATTGCGAAATAATATGAAACCTGGTACCTCAGTCGACATTTCTCTCCTCATTGGTTGACCACAGTCACGTGTGGTTTAGCTTACGCTCCGCTCGAGCGAGAGAATCTGCCTCCGCAGATCGGGAACTTATTAACCTTTTCGCACGCGGGGAGGGGGGGGGGAGAAAAATAACGCGCATGCGAGGGACGTTACAACCCGTTATCTCACAGAGTTGGGCGCACGGAAGGTGCTTAGATATGTACGTTAAATTATCGGGGCCTCTCAAAGTTATGCTTAATCAAATATATATACACTTTTAATATTAATGGGGCTTTCTAGGTTATTCTACTCTACAGTTATTTAACACTTACGGGTATCATCAATTGGGAATGCGGTAGCCATTATGTATATTTAGGGTGCGATTCAGCAGGCATGCGTTAAGAGTTTAACGCAAGAAAATACGCGTTACGATAAAATCGAAAAATGCGATTCACCTGTCAGCGTTACGATATCGCGCGTTATCATATCACCAAATATCGGGGCTATGGTATCGCCATCTTTAGACTGGTGTTAAGTCCCTATCATCAACGTTATCAAATATTTTTCCCGCTAAAAACTGAAAATGGCGTCGTCGGTGCTTTTTGTGCACTTGTTGAAATTAGCTGAAATTGAAGAAGGACGGAGTTTAAACAGAGAGAATTGAAGAAGGACGGAGTTTAAACAGAGAGAATTGAAGAAGGACGGAGTTTAAACAGAGAGAGTTTTCAGGGATGATACTCAAGCATTTGAACTGCCAGAAAATTCATTTCGAATATTGTTTCGCTTTACCAAACCACTGGCAATTGATTTAATAGAATCTTTGAGAGAACGTTTGACAGGACCAAGGCCCACCAAAATATCTATAGACAGTAAAGTAAGGATTTTTTTGTCTAGTTTCATTTTTTTTATAAGTATGGAGATAATAAATAATGTAAAATATACGAAACATAGGTGCTTATTGCATTAAGATTTTTTGCGGTTGGCTCCTACCAGCGGGCTGTTGGCCAAGAATTATTGCTTCAAGTGAGCCAGTCTACCGTTTCGAGATGTGTTAGATCTGTAAGTCAAGTATTATCCGATGTTCTACTTAAAAAAACTGTCAAATTCCCTACCGAAGAGCTAGAGCAAAACATGGTTCAAGTTAGGTGCGTATTCGTGACATTAAATTTATAATACCTTATTATTCATTAAGAGTATAACTAATTACGTTTAGATTTATGGACCAAAAAAAATTCCCTGGGTGTTTAGGAGCCATCGATTGCACACACATACCTATAATTGCTCCACCTAAGACAGACGAAAGGTTTAGGGAAAATCTTTACTTAAATCGAAAGGGATTTCGCTCTATCAATGTGCAACTGGTAAGAAACGAAAACCAAACTATCGTTTATGTTGAAATCAAACCTTTCTGTAACATATCTTCGTGTTTATAGATTTGTGATTATGACACTGACGTTTTAAACGCGAATTCTCAATACCCTGGCTCAACTCACGATTCATTCATTTGGAATAACAGTCCGGTTTGCGATTACCTCAAAAGAGAGTACGATGGTGGGCGAGGTCGTGGCTGGTTAATTGGTACTGCTAATTGAATTCTTCAAAAAGAACACGCAAATAATTGAAGTCTTACCTAGGTGATGGGGGTTACCCACTTCAACCGTGGCTAATGGTTACGATTTCTGGTGCCCTACCAAATACCCCGGAAAGGAATTACAATGAAAGATTATCAAGCGCCAGACAAGCTGTTGAACGTTGCAATGGTTTGCTTAAGATGAGGTTTAGATGCTTGTTTTGGAAATTGCAGTACCAACCAACAGCAGCTGGACTAATAATTTACGCTTGCATAATTTTGCATAATATATGCGTAACTAAAAAAGTACCCGAAGAATTTGAGCCATTGGAACCAGGCGAAGAAGCATTACTTGCAGCACAGCGATTGGGAGATGAAACATTGGGATTAAATCAAGGGCCAGAAGGAGAACACAACGCTAACCTTCGTGGGTACTATTGTCTCACACCCCACTGCTATCTCTGTCTAATTGCTTTTAAAACATTTCTTTTTTCTATTGTCTAAAAATTCAACTGTTCTATAATTTTACCTCTAAAACTAAGTTTAATGTTATATAATTTCTAAACTGTATTATATTTAAAAACTGTTTAATGATATTTTAATGTATATATATATTACTAATTTTGAAAAGAACTATGTATAAATTAAAACTAAATATTCTGATATTTAAAAAATAAAAAGTACTTACAAGTGAGTAGCGGCGTTCATCGTAGATTTTAAGAAGTTTGGAGTTTTTAAAAAATAGTTGAAAAAGTCTAAGTAGAGTGCCCCGTACATTTCAAATTCTTTGGATTTCGCGCTAGCTTTACGTCGTTGTACATGACCTTTGTTATTGGTCGTGGAATCCATGTGACCGGGAGTATCTTTAAAATACATGGCGGCTTGTAAGTGTGAAAAACTACATCCCCGTATGTCGTTAACGCTGAAAGTAGCGAGTTGTATCCGTAGTGGTTTGCCGAGGGCGTTACTAGACAATCGCCTACGTAAATGTCAATGCGTTCAAATTGCGAATGCAGTTTTAATGCGCTCAATCGAAGTTTGAATTGGGGGCACCGTAAAAAGGTCTAACGCTGAATTGACGACTTCGCCCATTTTTATCTTGAAAATATATCACGAACCGTCCGGAATGCGAGCTGACGCTTAACTGATCGACATCGTTGTTTGCCTACGCTCTTTATAGCTTTTTTGAGACTTTTTTAACAGTTTTTCTTTTTTTCCGCGGTTTTCCGGAGCCATACGGTTTTCGGACTTCGTCTAATGTTTCGGTACAACGCCGCTTAACGGCCTCTTGCAGGTTTTGGCCACTCATGACGTCATTAAAAACGATCTTACCAGTCCCCAATAGTTTTTTACCGACAAATTTTGCGCCGTTATAAAGGATAGGCGCGATATAGCGGCCAAAGCGGGCTAAAATATTACCGATTCCGTGTCCCCGCTGGTAAGCTCGCCCATTATACACGGGCCCTACACCATTACCTGCTTGACCCTGGGCCTGACCCAAGTAATATTGGCTATAGCTGCACTTTTCTAAGTTAGCCGTCCGCCGCATTGTTTCAAGTGTACTACACAGGACAGTGTCCCGTACTCAAATGGCGCGAGCTCGCCGAGATGATCTCTTAAATCTACGGTAATGGTGTCAAAGTAGCTTTTCCCTATTGACAAATAATAGGGGGAAACAAAGGTCTTTACTACGGAATTCCCGTAATTGGTGTTTTCAACTGGAATAATACTTAAAAGAGGGACTAAGGAATCACCCACTATTACATTGTCTACAATATCTGTATAAATGTACAATTGAGAAGGGATATGGCAGTCAATACGCGCTTGTTTTTCGGCCCGCCCGTTTACATGTTCGGAATCCTCGTAACCCATGATATCGGCGATACCGCGAGGGATGGCCAAAACAGGTTCAATCGAACCAGCCGCTTTAGTCTTTAGGTTGATATAACCAGTCGTAGCGTCATGGAGAAAGCACGCTTGATTCTTAAGGCAGATTTCAACGTCATTAATGACGCCTAATAAATGGTCAATTGATTGATAATGACCGGGGGGCACGTCGATCATACCGAGTTTCGTAACGTTACCCTGGGGAGGTTGAGATGTCGAGCGACGTGTGACGTTTACTTCAGCAGCGGTGTCCTTTTTCACGTTGAAAAAACTAGACGTATATATTAGTTCAACCAAAGCGCATTCTCACGACCCCTTGAGGGTAGTTGGATTTGGTAGTTTCGTGACGTATGAAGCCAGTGTTGTAGGGGAAAATATCCATTGACGTATCACTTGGGAGCGTTAGGTAAAGGTCTGACATTATCGCTACTGACCCAACAATTCTGGTCTTTAGGTAGGCCAATAAATGAAACAAAATATTCCAATTTCCCTTTCCGTTTCTTCAGAATTTTGTCTATACTGTACAGGTCGGGTACCTTGGTTCTAATGAGTTGAAAAGCGTAAAAGAGCCCTGTTATATCTTGACCATTGTAGTCTTGAATGATAATATCAACCTAAAGACTAAAGCGGCTGGTTCGATTGAACCTGTTTTGGCCATCCCTCGCGGTATCGCCGATATCATGGGTTACGAGGATTCCGAACATGTAAACGGGCGGGCCGAAAAACAAGGGCGTATTAACTGCCATATCCCTTCTCAATTGTACATTTATACAGATATTGTAGACAATGTAATAGTGGGTGATTCCTTAGTCCCTCTTTTAAAGATTATTCCAGTTGAAAACACCAATTACGGGAATTCCGTAGTAAAGACCTTTGTTTCCCCCTATTATTTACCATTAGGGAAAAGCTACTTTGACACCATTAAGGCTCGTTTACATATGCGCGAGAAACCAAAGACGTAGCGGAAAGAAGAAGTTGAAAGTCGAACCGTTTTCTCGCGCCAAAAAATTGGCGTGAGCGAAAAGCTTCTCATCCTCTACCTCACCCGCTTTTTCGTTTACAAACGAGGTGGTTGGTGGCGCTTGGGAGAGGAGTCTACTCAAGCTGCCAGAGTGCCAGTCGCGACGTAAACATGGCGTCTACTATCACCAGTCTTCTTCTAATGAAAAATAAATTATTGCTTTTAAAATTGAAGAGGCGAAGGCTATTACGAAAAAATAAATGTAGAATGGAACGTCGTTGGTGGGTTCATCCAATATGGCAAAATAGGAACCAAGAAGGTTATTTTCACACTTTGGTACGTAATTTGATTTTATGACCAAGGCTTAAATATATTGATATAATTTTGATTCCATTTTATATCTAGAAAAGATGAGGGAATCTGACCATGCATATTTTAAAAATTTCACCCGCATGTCGCCTGTGTTGTTTGATGAATTAGTGGAATTATTGACTCCCCGATTAAAAAAGTATCCAGTGACTCGTGAGCCTCTTTCGCCAGCCCACCGACTAGCGATCACCCTTCGGTAATGTGATTAATGCCTTCGCTTCATATTAGATTCGGGTTTATTAATCTTGAATATAAAGATTTTTGGCAACTGGTGACAGTTTAATCAGTATTGCTTATGGGTTTCGGATTGGGAAATCCACGGCTCATGTTGTGATAAAAGAAACTTGCGACGTATTATGGGAGGTCCTACACCCACTTTATCTTAAAGTAGGTTTGTTTGTTTTTTTGAGGTATGGACAATATTTTAATATATTTTAAATCACAGGCGCCAACTGAAAAAACCTGGAAAGATGCTGCATATGAATTTGGCCGCCAATGGCAGTCCCCAAATTGTTGCGGTGCTGTTGACGGAAAGCACGTAGTAATTCAACAGCCGTCAAACAGCGGCTCTATGTACTACAACTACAAGGTATGTTTTTTTTTAAATTGCAGTAGGCTGAAAGTTTTATTATTAACTTTTTTGTAGGGTACAAACTCGATTGTACTTATGGCAGCTGTTGACGCGGAATACAAATTTTTAGCAGTTGATATCGGTGGTTTCGGGTCTCATTCTGATGGTGGCATTTTCAAAGCCTCAGCAATAGGCGCTGCGCTTGAAAATAATCAACTGTCTTTGCCTTCTCCTTCACAATTACCCAGGAGTGATATTACTGCGCCATATGTATTTCTTGAGGATGAAGCCTTTCAATTGCAAGAAAACTTCTTGAGACCTTTCCCATCAAAGAAATTAAACTCTAAATCTAGAGTGTTTAATTACCGTTTGAGTAGAGCCAGGTAAATATTATTTAATGTATATTATTTTAATAAAATGACATTTGTTGGTGAATTCTTGATCAACCGGATAAGTAATAATATTTGAATTAAAATGAGTATCTTTTGTTCTTTAAAATAATTATTTTTACATAGGCGTTGCAGTGAAAACGCTTTTGGAATTTTGGGCGCTAGGTGGAGAATATTTCATCGAACCATAGCCCTAGCACCTGATAATGTTGACAGAGTCATTAAAGCAACGGTTGTGTTCCACAACTTTCTACTCTCAAAGGAGAAGCATCTGAGAAAGTCACAAAAGGTTTATTGTCCTCCTGGATTCGCCGATTTTACTGATAGTTTGGGAAACTATAGATATGGTCATTGGAATGAAGAGCCTGACAACGCGTTCTTTAATCTGCAAGGCACAACAGCGCGAAATTCGACAGAAGTAGCCAAACAATGTCGAAAGACGTATGCAGAATATTTTTGGTCAGAGGCAGGCGCAGTACCGTGGCAATGGGACATGCCTGGGGTTGATCATTAAACTAATTTAAAGTTTTTCAAGGACCAATAGCCTCAAATGATAAATTTTAGCAAACAATTTAAATGTTTTATTCAATTTTTTGACTTATCAAAAAAACATCACAATAAAAACTAAAATATTCTTAACGAGTACATTACTTGGTTTGTTTCGAAATGTCAATATATCTATCCACCACCTTTAAAAGTTCCCTTTCACAAGCTAGTTTTTCGTCGTCACCCACAAGGTTTAATAAATGTGCCATATATTTACAAAATTTTTCGGATCTTCCTTCTACATTTTTTTCACATTTGTGAGCTATTGACGCTGCTATAAAACTGTCAATTTTATGAACTTCCTCGTTAATATCTTCATCAACATCGTCAACGTTAATAGCGCGCCTTTTCTTCGACGGTTTTGCAGTTGATGCCCTGGTGGCCCTTTTTTCTTTATCGGAGTCTGTGGAACGTATAGGAGAGCTAGTTGACCTTGAAGAAAAGGCAGTTGACGTTGAAGGAATTGTAGTTGAAGTTGATGTAGGTACAGTTGAAGTTGATGGAGGTAGAGTTGAAGTTGATGGATGTGAAGTTGATGGAGGTGAAGTTGATGGATGTGCAGTTGAAGTTGATGGAAGTACACTTGAAGTTGATGGAGGTACAGTTGAAGTTGATGGAGGTACAGTTGAAGTTGATGGAGGGGCATTTGAAATGGTAGGAATGTTTGATTCTTCTTGAACCTCGAAATCTATGTCGCACTCCATAGGCATGATGAACCCCTCTATTGTTTGTGAAGCTCCTACGTCTTTGCCAATTGTCCTGAATAACTATAGTGATACTCATTCTATTAATAATCCTTAATTAGAAATTAGAAAAATCCCATTATATTTACTCGATCCACTTCATCGTCATCGCCTCCACCATGTTCTGATACGATATTTGCTCCACACTCGATGTTGGAGAACCTACTAATAAAACCATTTTGGATTCCTTAACTAATTTAATTTAGTATATTGGTTAATTAATGGAAAAACTTACTCTCTCCTTGCCACAGTATCTTTCAAAAACATTAATTGCCTAAAGAATGGCCATTTAACCAGGTTAATATCCTGATTTTCAACATACTCTTGGCCTGATTTTTTTTGTTATGGCGTAGTAGTTAACTCTAAATGTGTCCTTTAGATATTTCCACATGGCTTTTACGTCCTTTACTGGAAAATGATTTAAATTTAAGATATAAAACGTCTCAAAATATATAATTGTTTTATTTACCAGACATTGCCATGTGGCGAGCCACTTTTTCCCATTTCACTGCTATCAAAGTTCTGTTGCGGTAATCGATATGCGTCTTATCCCACAACATTGGATAACTCATCATCATATTTATAAAAAATTCTTTTTTTTCTAAAAAATTCTTTTTTTTCTAAAAAATTCTTTTTTTTTCTAAAAAATTCTTTTTTTTCTACATCCTTTTGTTTTAACGAAGTTCTTAAAAGCTTATCTTTTTCTTTTCTTTCTTTCAGCGACATGATGATCGGAGCCTAGGCATATTTCGCGTAATAAAAATCCCAATACCGCGACAAAAAAATCAGACGAACTTCAGTCCTTTGCTACTATTGACTAGAAAACGCACGTGACTCTTTGCTAGAAGCAAACGCTGAGCGCGGCGAGCGGGAAAAATCTACCACGGCAGATCGGAGCTTTTTCGGAACACCCGCTTCGGCTATGCTCAACAAGCGAGACTTTGAAAGTTGTCGCTTGCTTGTAAACGGTAGGCGTGGGAAATGAAAACCCAAATACGCCTCATCTCTCCGCTTTACGCTTCGACTTTTACCATTTCTCGCGCATATGTAAACGAGCCTTTACCGTTTATCACTCGAAACTCTATATCACGGACATACAACAAACGTAGATTCCAAGCACTAACAAGTTCAGTGTGTGGAAATACTGCGGACTATATCTACTACACCAATCAATGAAAAAGGGAACGCCCTCATTTATAAAGAAGTTTACTCATAATGCCGAACACAATGATAAACTTATTTCAACCCTCTTCAAAAGACGAGGGTTCTAACCTCATGAATGATAGGACTCCCCATATCGTGGGAATTCTCTATCGCGGCCCCGTAACGAATGGAGGGCTTTTTTAAAGGGTATATAAACCCGAACTTTCCGATCTAAAAATCACAAGTTTCTCAAGTTCTCTCTCAACGCACCTCAGAAAAAAATGTTGGTAGCCATCGTAGAAATGGAAATGCTATCCGGGTGCAACAGTGTCCGCTGCTTTGGACATGGACCGGATCTGATCGTTAAGGAGTTGGCCGTCGCCACCGTCGGCAACACACCCAGCCTCGTCTCCTGGACCTTCCGGTCGCCGTACGAGGCCAAGTACCTCCCGCCCGCCATTTACGACAAGCAGATATGTGAAATTATAAAAACTCTATGTTAAAATCACATAGAGTTCCAACCCAACCTAACCTAACTTAACACAACCCAACTTAGCCCAACCCAAACGTAACCTAACTAAAACAAACCCGTCCTAGCCTATTACAAGCCTATGAGATTTGAAAGTTTCTTCTGCTGGTCGTAGATTGAAACGGTTGTACCCCGATATGGCCAATTCTCATTTCGCCCAATCTCAATTGCCTCAATCCAAACTATCCCATTCCTAACTGGCCCAATTCCCACTTAGCCTTATTCTTTTAGCCCACACCCAATCGTCCCAATTTGATAATTTTTTCAATGAAAGGCATTTTCAACGCTCATTTTATATTCAGTTTGGTAAAATATATTTTTTATTTAAGTATTATTTAACTATCATAACACTAACCAAACCCAGCCCAACCTAACCGAAACCAACCGAACCCCACTAAACCGAATCTAACACAAACAAACCTTACTTAACCGAATTCAACCAAACCTTATCTAACCTTCCCTAACCGAACCTAACCTTCCCTAACCGAACCCAACCTTCTCTAACCGAACCCAACCTTCTCTAACCGAACCTAACTTTTCCGCGAACTACCAGAACTATATGTCCTCTAGACGATTGAATCCATTCAATTTCCATTTTCAAATGAATAAATTTCTAAAACGCTTAAATTATCGTTTAATGTAATCTATTTAGAATTAAAAAATGCAGCATGAATATTTTGGTTCAAAGGGGCTATTGCGAAAACGTTTTGGGTGAAATGGGAAGCGGAATTTTTGGTCTGGGCGAATTAGGAATCCATCATATTTGGCCAATGAAGCCCCCATTGGGCCACGGTTTTTGGACTAAAGGGGAACAAACCGTTTAAATTCCTCAGTTCCTAATTAGTCCATATCCATTGTTATTTAATGATGGTTCATTATCCCGAAATAACGCGCCCACAAGAGTTAGTTCTATTCACGGGCCATTTTTATATGATATAATAATGGCATCAGCAACTAACTTTCCTCGTCAAATGTTCCATTCTAAAATTTCATAGAGACAGATTTAGGCTAAGCGAGACTATAGTTTGCAGCTTTGATAATTAATTGAAAATTACCGTGAAACCTTTGGTGAGTTTTGATACTTTTTACGCATTTTACAACAGTTTAAATCGTTCAAAAATAACTTGTTATAAGAGTCTGGTATCCCTTTATATTATTTATAGCATAGGCGGATTATACTTTTAAAATTATTGATAAGGCTGAAATATCGTGCCTCCTGTGCAAGTTAATAGAGCTTGCATTTTAGGCGATTATATATCGTCAATTATGATATCCTGACTCTGAGATCTAATCCTTTAAATTAATTTTAATTATTACACTATGACTCTTAAACCATTCATATTTCTGAACTATTTCATATACCAATGTTAGTTTGTCTAAGGTTTAACCTCAGTTTAATGGGTTGCTCCTAATGAACTATAATACTCGAAATTTTAGGATAAATATATTGCTCTTATCTTATTTTAACCTGGAAACTATTTTTATAATAGACGATTGATTTTAATGAGAAATCACCAATATGGCTATAAAAACTTTATATTTTGGCGGAATCTCTTATCTTATCAATTCGGCCGAATGGGATTCGATCCAATGGGATAACACCGATCTTTGAAGGCGAATTGAACCATGGTTTTGTGTAGTTTGCGGTCCACAGTAAAAACCATTTTAAAGTCTACGTCGAATAAAGGTACGTCTTTGCTTATTCACAACATTCATTATCTAGTCTATCATATCAGTTCCAATTTATTTGCTTCCTAGAATTGTTTGAACCACTTGATTAAATGTTTCATTGAGTTACACTGATGTAATGTTCGGAATTGGTACTCTCGAGTATCTTTACGAACCGCATACATTAACTGACAAGCCGCAGGAAGGAAACTGATCTGAAATATTGATATCCATTCTGCTTCTGGTTTTAGAGACACTATAAATAATTAATAAATTAAATTCGACAAGAAAGTTTTATTCGTTATAAGTCTAATTATAATTTTGACTGTTTCTAGAAATTGTTAATCGGTACGTAGATTTAGCCATTGGTTTATTTTTGGTAACGCAAGAATTTTGATTTGAATTTTGAAATATTTTAAAGGCACTACTAATCCTTAGCAATCAGTTCAATAATAGACAAGCTGTTCCATAAAATCGGAATTTCTAATATTCAGGAAGATGCGCAACCTGAAATCTACGACTAAATTAAAATCTCAAAATCAGTTTTGCGCTAGGGAGTTTAAACCATGAATTTCAAGTTTTAATGATGAATTTTGATTTGAATGGGGTTTTTGATTTCACCTCTCCAGTTGGTTTAGATGTTTTGATGGAATCTAGACTGGTTATTGCCTCTTTAAATCTCTTTGCCCAAAATCTAATGACTGCTTTGATGAAACTTGTTAAAAATTTGGCTGATCTTCAACCTTCCACTTGGTTTAGATATTTCGATGGAAAATAGACCGGTTATTGTCTGTTTAAATCTCTTAGATCTTAAATCTAGCCATGGTTAGGTAAAACTTCCATGACATCAGAATTTCTCACGCTCAGACAGATGAGTAACTTAAAATCTCAATTTAAATTAAAATCTTAAAATCAATCATGCGCAAGTGAGTTTAAGCGATGAATTTGGATTTAATTAATTTGGAAGGTGGATACTGTATTTCAAAGGGGGATACTGGGTTGTTTTACTGGCGGATTAGCCCTATTTAAACGATATTAAATTGATAGAAAAACTTTTTGTTACATTGCATTCCCCCTTTACGTGTCGCCTTGCCTGTTAGTCTGACAAGGTTGATTTTCACTACACAGGCTCAGATTCGCTAAGCGTCAAAAAAGAAAGCGAATTAATAGGGCTCTACAAAATTTTGCTGGTTTCTTTCTTGCCGTCTAAATGCAGACTATTATGAGAAATTAATTATGCGATGTCATGTATGCTATAATACTTTATTAAAATTGTTTTGAGATTTATGTAATTCACTTTTAAGAAAAAAAAATTAAATTTTAAGTTTTATTAGTATTTTAGAAAAATTTTTTTTTTCTAAAACGTTAATTTTAAAACTTAAGTTAATTTTTGTTATCCTCCTTTCCATCATCTTTCATTACATCATCATTTCCAACGGCATCATCATTTCCGACAGCTGCAGCATTTCCGTCACCAGCAGCATTTCCATCACCCCGCCGTTTCCACTCCCTCTATTATTAATAACTTCCGGGGCTATATCCACATAAATATATACATCATTATAGTCAGGATCATTACATTACTAACATCCTCCACCCCAAATGGGAAATGCATGCATATTATTAGTTGATTTTACCATTCAACGGCAAAACACTTGGGCAATTGTTGGCCAAGTGTCCCTTCTTTTTACATCGGTAACACCTTCCAATGGCACCTTTCATGCCGCCCCTCCTGCCTCTTCTTCCTCCTACTCCTCCACCATTCTCACCCACATTAAAAGACACATTGAGTGTCAAATTGTTGCAACGCCCAATTGCGATACCTTTCTCCATCTAAAACAATAAAACTTATAGCAGACATACAACTTCACTTATTTCAAGCTTCATCAAATTGGTCTCGCGTTGAAAGAGTGGCTTTCATTTTCGAGAATTGAAAAAAAAAATCTTAGTCTGCTGTGATATACGATTCATGTTAGAGTTGCCATTCATTTATATGTGATTTCCCAAAATAACCTAAGAAATCCGCTTTCCATAAGAGGGAAAACCTCATTTTGTCAAATATGGTCCAAATTGGAAAATTTTAATCACATTTCACTGAACACACCGAAGTAAATAACCTCGATTAAATAAAAGTGAACGGGAAGTTAGCAACCTTCGGTCAAATTTTATAGAAATTCAGTTATTTCATTTCGGCAAATTCGCATGATTGCCGCAATATCAATTTGACAATACCAATTTGCAACAGTTCAGACGCTTGATCCGGGACGGGGAGACGAAGATTCGACCGCGTCAAGTGGTTCCGTGTTTCTGGTGCTCGGACGTGTGCGAAGTTTCATTACCAATAAGCGGTGGCTCTATTCACTACTGCATTAAAAGGACTGTCTGCGCTATAAACACGCTATATACATTCAGAGAGGTTGCGTTCTTAACCTTACAATACCATCGAGCTACCTTAACCTACTCCCCGCCTCGCGCTTTTGTATCAATTGCGATACGTATTCTTCGCACGAAAACCCCTATAGAAGTTCGTGCATTTTCTTCGAGGAAGAAGAAAATCAAGAATACTGTTGTCGTTATCTAAAAGATTAAAAGGTGGATCTGTTTGAAGCGGACTATGGACAAATGGATTTTCTTCAGAATTACTACCATTTGTATATGCCGGCCTACTTTTCGTACCATAACGGCGGTAAAACCTGCCTCGTGGAAAATTTAATTTCTAAAGTGCTGAGGTAAGAATCCTTAGCGCTAGTTGAAGTTATAAATAACAATAATGCGGAAACTGAATCGGAATATTTAAAACATATAATACGCGTTTTTGTATGCAACGAAATGATAAAAAATCAAACTGGTATAACTATTGGATTACGTATTCAAGTTAGCCCTAGTTTCACGATGTTCGAATTTATCGATAGTCGAGATTGCGGTCGGTATATATTACAAACCAAATGTTCTTTAGGGATCATTCATAAATGCCAAAATTTCCACGAAGCCTCTTATATACTCCGGTATATATGTCATTCTAAAACCGCTGTAGAAGGAGTTATCAACACGGCATTGATAAAGATTCTCTACGAATTACGGTCGACGTTAGTAATTAAAAACAAGACTTTAAACAAATCCAGAGGATGTAACGGGTATTTAATGAACATCGCCAAATTCATGGAGATATTACAAATAATCATCTGGCTAGGAGATACCCATTGTTGTAACTACGTGACTCAACAAGACGGACAGTTTTTACGCCCGCAAGTGGACGCCTTAAAAAGCATGGTTTTATAATCCGAGTGGAAAAGTGTTTTCAAATGATTCTGTATATCAAAAGGAATATGACGAAATTTATAACCGTATATGAAATAAAAACAAATATTTTTTTCACAATCAATTTTTTGTCTCAAATTTATTTAACATACTATTTCAGACTATCGTTTAACCCTTCGAATGATGTACCCATCACACCGACGGCATCGATTGTTCAAAGACGAACTGTCGTAGATCTCCCAAATATACGGCATAATTAGTAGCAATCCGAGAATATGATAAGTAGACTCGAAGATGAATCGCGCATGTCGATTGTAAATTGATCTAATTATACCAATTGGTAAGGCAATAGGCGTGAAAAACACTCGAGCAAAATATTTCCAACGTCTTAGGCAATAAGAATCGTGATAAACGAAACGATTCCATCGACAACACTGACAAGTCTCCAACGAGACGCGACCAGTTTCTTCGTCCATTTTTAACCGTATGATTCTTTCGCTTTCAAATACTACAATGAAACACACTATCTAACCCTGGCGTGTAAAAGTAAAGGATGCCTCATGCATTGATGATAAGTGGGGGTTTCATATATAGGTCTTTGACTTTTTTAACCTTTGACATAATCCTTTGGTGTCTTAATGGCTCTGCAAAAACAGGTTTTTTCTCCTGAAGGGAGCTTATTTACTACTTGCGTTGTTTTTGATAAATTTCATACTTTATTTGTCTCATCGTACCGGAGTCTATTCTCTAACTCAATCCAAATTATTTGGAATAGCCAAATCCAAATTATTTATATCGGCTCCATTTGGAATGGGTACAAAAAACCGTATTCTCTAACTCAAATCCAAATGGCGATTTGGGTTATGGGAATCCAAATGCCAAATCTAAATGTACGTCATTTCCCTTTGAGGGTGAAAATAATTTTTGAGTCACGTGACCGTTCACATGATACTATATCTCCGCCCCTTCTTCCTTATTATATCAAAAATGTCTTTGCGAACAAAGACCCAGAAGGACATGTTATGGCCTTGAATGTCTGAAGTGACAGATATTTAATTTTCTTTTAAAACATTAAATTTAAATACAATTAAATTTTCTTTTAAAACATTAAATTTAAATACAATTAAATTTTCTTTTAAAACATGAAATTTAAATACAATTAGATTTTCTTTTAAAACGAAATTTAAATATAATCACAATCTGGCACGATTTAGAGTTTCAAATTTCAATACAACTGATTTTATTCACTCGGAAATATTTAAGAAAAACATAACAGACGATTTTCTCCCATTGACGCTTAACATTAAATTTCGCTTAATTATTTTTCAGGGAAAACGTGTATTGAACTGTTATTTTTCAGTATAACGCGAGTCCACTTTATGTTTTCTTAGTTTAACCTGAATTTCCACGACTCGCAATTGAACGGATCGTTAAAAATACTCGCCGGTTTATTGGAATGGGTATATGATAAAGGGAAATGTGTTTTTTAAAGCCCGTTTAAAGTCACCTTCTTTTCTAGCTTAGCAGACGACGCAAACCATAACAATTTGTACTTTCAAAGCTATATTGCGCGCGCAAGCGGAGAGAATTTCAAAGCGACGAATTTTAGAGCGGATAAGCTTTTTAAATAAATTGTAATACTTTCATTTTTCTTTTCATTAAAACCGTACAATTAAAATGATGATTTCCATAAGGGACCACTAATTAGTTATTAGGAGTTATAAAAAAACATCCATGAATTAGGTTTGTTCGTTTGCAACCCAAGTTAAAAATTAAAATATGGTGAATTTTTATTCCCTTTAAATTCCTTGTATAAGCATCCGTAAGCTAACATGAACGAATTGCCTCGACTAAAGTCGAGGAGTTGTAATAAAACATTATCCATGGATTAGGTTTGTTCGTTTGCAACCTAGATTAAAAATTAAAATATGGGGAATTTTTTTCCCTTTAAATTCCTTGATAAGCATTCATAAGCTAACATGAACGAGAACGAATTGCCTCGACTAAAGTCGAAGAGTTATAATAAAGCATTATCCATAGAAAACATTATCCAATTAAGGTATGAGATCAGATCATAGAACTTTGAGTCTATGCCTAAAGCCAAAGCTAAATTAAGTATATTTTTCTATCGAAATTTAATGTTAAGCGTCAATGGGAGAAAATCGTCTGTTATGTTTTTCTTAAATATTTCCGAGTGAATAAAATCAGTTGTATTGAAATTTGAAACTCTAAATCGTGCCAGATTGTGATTATATTTAAATTTCGTTTTAAAAGAAAATCTAATTGTATTTAAATTTCATGTTTTAAAAGAAAATTTAATTGTATTTAAATTTAATGTTTTAAAAGAAAATTTAATTGTATTTAAATTTAATGTTTTAAAAGAAAATTAAATATCTGTCACTTCAGACATTCAAGGCCATAACATGTCCTTCTGGGTCTTTGTTCGCAAAGACATTTTTGATATAATATCTGTCACTTCAGTCTAACACGAAAGTGTTAACTTCTATATTAAAAGACTAGCCCTTTAAAAAGTGATTCAGTCAAATCTCTACATTTTTACCATTGCCCTTTAAATCCAATTAAAATTAATTTTTTCATAATTTTTGATGTTAATAGCTGCGGCAGCCGCACTTGATTCAGTCAAATCTCTACATTTTTACCATTGCCCTTTAATCCCAATTAAAAAAAATTTTTACATTATTTTTGATGTTAATAGCTGGGGCAGCCTCACTTGATTCAGTCAGATCTCTACATTTTTACCATTGCCCTTTAATCCCAATTAAAATTAATTTTTACATTATTTTTGATGTTAATAGCTGGGGGAGCCGCACTTGATTCAGTCAAATCTCTACATTTTTACCATTGCCCTTTAATTCCAATTAAAAAAAATTTTTACATTATTTTTGATGTTAATAGCTGGGGGAGCCGCACTTGATTCAGTCAAATCTCTACATTTTTACCATTGCCCTTTAATCCCAATTAAAATTAATTTTTACATTATTTTTGATGTTAATAGCTGGGGCAGACGCACTTGATTCAGTCAAATCTCTACATTTTTACCAGTGCCTCTTAATCCTAATTAAAATTAATTTTTTCATTATTTTTGGTGTTAACAGCTGGGGCAGCCGCGCTTGATTCAGTCAGATCTCTACATTTTTACCATTGCCCTTTAAACCCAATTAAAATTAATTATTTCACAATTTTTGATGTTAATAGCTGGGGCAGCCTCACTTGATTCAGTCAAATTTCTACATTTTTACCAGTGCCCTTTAATCCCAATTAAAATTTATTTTTTCATTATTTTTGATGTTAATAGCTGGGGCAGCCGCACTTGATTCAGTCAGATCTCTACATTTTTACCATTGCCCTTTAAACCCAATTAAAATTAATTATTTCACAATTTTTGATGTTAATAGCTGGGGCAGCCTCACTTGATTCAGTCAAATTTCTACATTTTTACCAGTGCCCTTTAATCCCAATTAAAATTTATTTTTTCATTATTTTTGATGTTAATAGCTGGGGCAGCCTCACTTGATTCAGTCAAACCTCTACATTTTTACCAGTGCCCTTTAATCCCAATTAAAATTAATTTTTACATTATTTTTGATGTTAATAGCTGGGGCAGCCGCACTTGATTCAGTCAGATCTCTACATTTGTACCATTGCCCTTTAAACCCAATTAAAATTAATTTTTTCATAATTTTTGATGTTAATAGCTGGGGCAGCCGCACTTGATTCAGTCAAATCTCTACATTTTTACCATTGCCCTTTAATCCCAATTAAAATTAATTTTTTCCTTATTTTTGATGTTAATAGCTGGGGCAGCCGCACTTGATTCAGTCAAATCTCTACATTTTTACCATTGCCCTTTAATCCCAATTAAAATTAATTTTTACATTTTTTTGATGTTAATAGCTGGGGCAGCCGCACTTGATTTAGTCAAATTTCTACATTTTTACCATTGCCCTTTAAACCTAATTAAACTAAATTTTTTCATAATTTTTGATGTTAATAGCTGCAGCAGCCGCACTTGATTTAGTCAAATTTCTACATTTTTACCATTGCCCTTTAAACCCAATTAAAATTAATTTTTTCATAATTTTTGATGTTAATGGCTGGGGCAGCCGCACTTGATTTAGTCAAATTTCTACATTTTTACCATTGCCCTTTAAACCCAATTAAAATTAATTTTTTCATAATTTTTGATGTTAATAGCTGGGGCAGCCTCACTTGATTCAGTCAGATCTCTACATTTTCCCCATTGCCCTTTAAACCCAATTAAAATTAATTTTTTCATCAATTTTGATGTTAATACCTCCGACAGCCGCAGCGAAATCATTATATTTTCCCCATTGCCCTTTAAACCAAATTTAAATTAAATTTTTCATCAATTTTGATGTTAATACCTCCGACAGCCGCAGTGAAATCTTTATATTTTCCCCATTGCCCTTTAAACCAAATTTAAATTAATTATTTCAGCAATTTTGATGTTAATACCTCCGACAGCCGCAATGAAATCTTTATATTTTCCCCATTGCCCTTTAAACCAAATTTAAATTAATTATTTCAGCAATTTTGATGTTAATACCTCCGACAGCCGCAGCGAAATCTTTATATTTTCCCCATTGCCCTTTAAACCAAATTCCAATTAATTTTTTCATTATTTTTGATGTTAATACCTTCCTTATTGCCGTTCGGAATGGCAAGTCGTTCGGAATTTCACTCATTTTTAAAAAGGAGAGTACTTTTAAGGCGGAGAAATTGAAAATTAATGTTATTCTATGGGATTTAGATTTTTTGCAAGAGACTTACCTTTCAGATTTATTTTCTAATGCTTCCAAATATTTTACAGGCTTTATTTTAAGACTAATTTCATAATTTTATACCGATTAGTTTGGTCACAGTCTATAAACGGCAAAAATATGAAGAAGGAGAAATTAAGTCATTAGAGTTCAATACCCATAGCCTCCAAATCAAGCGCGCGCGCTCGTGCTCGTGATTTTAAAAAGCCATATAAAACCTAAGCCTAATTTGTCAAATTAGGCTTAGGTTTTTGGCGAATCTATTTCTCCGCCTTGTTGTTCCCTCCGTTTTCATAAATAGATTGTGGGCCATCTAATTGGTGTAAAATTATGAAATTAGTCTTAAAATAAAGCTCGAATCTTAATTCATACCACACGGAAAATCCAAGTCTGAAAAATATCCGGAAGTATTAGAAAATAAATCTGAAAGGTAAGCCACTTTCAAAAAACCAAATCCCATAGAATAACATTACGATTTGGCCATGCGCGAAACCAGCTAAGTACCAAAAAAAGGGTCAACTTTAGAATTAATTTTAAAATACTTAGACTTAATATTTTTAAATGAAACTTGAAAAGTTCAACATTCGAACCTTGCTCTACCATTTAAAAGTGATTATATCTGTAACAAATAATTCCTCTTTTAGTTCTGTCAATCACTGGACTTGTCCTCGAAAGAGTCGATTTTAATGTTATTCTATGGGAGAATGGAGCGTTTTGATTGGCTAGAGACTGAATTTTTTAGGAAATCAAAATAGCATTACAGATGATGATGGGCCCAATACATAGAACCCTACCGGGTTCTAAGAATTGGTTATTTTATGTGTGGGAATTTTGTAAGATCACTTTGTATAAACGTTTTTTTTTCTCAGATGAAAAATTTTAAAACTTGCAAAAACCCATTTTTCCAAGAATTGTCCTTTTGTTATAATTCGAAGGAATTCCATTATTTTTCTTTCATTATGAAAGCAAAGACTGGCGGTGGTCCACCAACCGAACCGTTGACGGACCTTGAGGAAAGACTTCTTTCCATTTGCGGAAAAGGGAGCTGGTCTGGGCTAGACTCTGTAGATGATGCTAGGTTTTCAGCAACTACCAAGGCTGCATCGCGGTCAGCGGCTCCCGAGGCTGCTTCATTAAACAGCTCATCTTGCTCCTCAAGCTTTGTAGCCTTCAACGATGAATTTGAAGTTCAAGTGCCAGATGAAGTGAGTAAGGAGGTTCGTCCCAAGCTACCATCTAAGAAATCCCAATACATCTTAGATGATTTATCGAGTGGCGATGACTTAAATGGAAATGTTTCCGATTCTGTAATTGAAGCGGCAAAAGGTAAATTCTAATAATAATATAGAATATAGTTAGAAAAAATAAATTAAGTAACAATTTCGCAGCTTTAAATGCCGAGCAGAAAAAAATAAGGCACGGAATAAACGCACCCCATATGAGAGAGCCGCAGAATCTTTAGGGTTGGCCCAAGAGGCCACCAATACCGAATTGGGAGGAATTCGGACATCAATTGAAAGGATGGCTACATCCTTTGAGGCATTTGTGGCAGCCTTTTGCGAGTCGCAGAGGAGGATAGCGGCTGCATTTGAGAAGATTGCGGAATCAATTGCAAAGCCATAGCGAGGCATTTGACGGAGATACTTTTCCGAAGTAAGGAGTTTTCTCTTTTTACTAATTTAATCGTCATGCTTGATGATTGAAAAGTTTTTATTAGAATTATTAAAAAGTCAACTTTTTATGAAGTAACTGTCTTTCATTAACAAGTTTTAAATAGGAATTAAGTTTTATAAATTATAAAAAATTTAAGATCTAGGGAAATAACAATAGAAAAAAACAAAAATAGGATATTAACTTATAAAATTATATTTATAAATGTAATTAATGTTTTTTTTGGGGGGGAAGCGTGCATGTTTTGGCCTTGATAAACAAGTTTTCAACACTTGCCACGGGAAGGCAACATACTCCGCACATGTTTACGATAATATTCTATTTATGAGATTAAATCGAAACTTCAAGTGTCATTAGACAGTAATAAACTTCCGAAATAGGGTATCATCTAATTTATAATAATCTCCTCGTCACAGGGTATCTGACTTTTATATCATCATGCATGACGATTAAATTATTAAAAAGAGAAAATTCCTTATTTCGGAAGCGTATCACTGTCTAATGGCCTTTAAAAAGGCCTTTTTTTTCTTCATCCATGATTTATCGGAAACGATGAACCAATCTCTCTCGTAACCTTTGGCCTTGGGGATTCCAATTCCCATTACGAGGAGCCACGATAGGTGGGTGGAGTTGGTCCTCTCCTTCAAATTGAGCCTCACCGTCTTCCTCTCTTTCAAGGTCCACGTTTTCACCCAAACCATTTTGCATACACATGTTGTGCAAAACACAACAAGCCATGACGATTTTGGCGGCAAACTTTGGATGGTAGTGCAAAGCTCTAGCCTTAAGCAGGCAACGAAAGCGCTGCTTCAAACATCCATTACACCTTTCAATGGAGCATCGAGCCTTTAAAAAAGCAGTCATGTATCGCGATTCGGGAGTATTCTCTTCGATTCCTAAAATTGGCACCATTAACCATGGAGTTAATGGATAGCTACTGTCCCCTAGAACTAGGTAAGGAATGTTGTCAATAATTAAAATTAAATATGGATATATTTTAAAATAAACAAGTTATACCAATTAGCCAAGAGTCGTTTAAAGTCCTATCACAATAGGATTGTTCAAAGAAAGTCGAGACATTTGATGCTCGGTAAATGAAAGAATCATGGGTAGAGCCCGGCAACTTTGCATTCGCCGCAAGTATCGTCAAATCGTAATCGCACACCTAATATAAGAAATATTTGTATAAAGTTTTTCAAGGTAATAGAAGTAACTATAAATATTACCAATTGAACATTCAGAGAATGATAAGACTTGCGGTTTACAAAAAGGTACTCGGGAAAATCCGGGTCAGTGTTCGCTGGGGGTACGATCGCTACATGGGTGCAATCGATAGCACCAATCGTGCCGGGAAACCGTAACTTAACAGCAGTTTTGTGAACCTCCGTGGTCGGAAACTTGATGTGTATAGGAACTAATACACTATTGATGACATTAGTTACGTCTTTAAGGCAACGGCTTACGCTAGGTTGGCTAACTCCAAGAAATAAATTTTGCCCGACATCTAGCTGATAAGAGCCTCTTGCGTAAAGTCTCAATGCAATGAGAATCTAAGAAATGTTTTAACCTATCAAAATCAAATACCTTATTAATTAGAAATATGACAAAAATAATTTCTTACCTTCAAATCCACTGGCAAAGAACTTTTTCTAATACTAAGACATATCTTAGGCAAGTTAGGCTTTTTGGTTTTACTTTCGGTACATTAATAAGGCTCAATTAAAAGATACGTTAAACAATGGTTTAAGTATTCCAAAAAAATCCCCAGACTCCCATTCTTCCCTTCGGCTACGCCAAATTATCATTGACCCCCACCCCCTTGCAAAATTTTCTGCGGGCGCCCATGTCTTTGCTAACAAAGATCTCATTGTCCTATAACGATATACTGGTTAGGTTAACTGAGCACTAAACCCAAATATTTTGTGTAATTTTAAGGTAAAATAACGGTTTAGAAGAATGAAATATTTCTGAATCACCGAAACTTACCTTTATAAAGCAACTTGCTGATTTATATTTATATTTTTAAGTCATATTCATTACGTAATAATGATTCGATAGGCTGCAGTTTATATTTGTGTTACCTATTTTATAACTCCCTAACTAATTATCAATTTTTATCGAAAAATATGAATTTAATTAATAGCATATGAATATATTGATTCTACGATTAAGCGATACAATACTTAAAATTTTGAAGAGCAGGTCACAACGAAACCTAACCCAGCCTAAAAAAGCTTAAAATATTGACAGTAGGTCACAACGAAACCTAACCCAACCACACCCAACCTAACCTAATAATGCTTAAATTTTCTAACAGTAGGTCACAACAAAACCCAACCCAAAGAAAACCAACTCAACCTAACCTAATCTAACAATGCTCAAAATTTTGAACAGTAGGTTAAAGCGAAACCTAACACAGCCAAGACCAAACCAATCTAACCTATCCTAACAATGCGTAAAATTTTCAACAGTAGGTAACAACGAAACCAAACCCAACCAAACTAACTTAACCTAACCTCACCTAACCTAGCAATACTTACAATTTTGAATAGTAGGTCTCAACGAAACCCAACCCAACCTAACCTAGCCCCACCAACCCAAAATGGACTAAAACATGGCTGCGACTAAAAGACGGAATTAGAAGAGTCTCTGAGCCTTTGCTAGTGATGGTCTTAAACAATAAGGGATTAGCAATTATTATAGGGGGTAAAATGTAACTAAAGAACCCCAGCTGTCTGAAGGCTTGCGGCAAGTTAAAGTTTGTTCTTCCCTCATTTGTAATAGTTCAAGTATGGCTTACTCTGCGGAAAAACCATTTGGACTCGCTGCCATTCTGTACAAATTTCGGAATACTTAGGGTGAAACAATGGACAGAGAATATCGGACCTACTTCATTGTCACCCGCAATATGTTGTCTTATAATCTTGATGATGATTTACTTGTGGTAACATTGATAAATTATACGTAAAGAAAGTTGTTATTCAATAGGAAGAAATCACAATGAAGCGAAACCCGCCAGCTGCCTATTTTTAATATAAACTTGGCTATTTTATCGTTCGGTCGAATGGGAATTCGGTCCTATGGGATACGACCGTTGAGGCTATTCTTTAATTGCCAACGAAATAACAGAAGCAAAATTTCAAACTTAGATAATTTACCCTGGATTACCAGTAAACCTTTGTTGCGAGTTTTAATACCGTTTTAACGCGTATTAAAAATAAAGTGAAATTATAATAAAATAGTCGAAATGATAGAAACATATACGATCCCATTTAAAATATAGGAAACATAAAATACAATATTAAATGTGGCACCCTGAAATAATAGAACTACTTAAATTGTATGAATACGCTTAATGAAACCAAGGACTACGATTAAAGTTATTGGGTTAGGTTACAAAATTTATAATTGTTTTCAGACTTAATTTTCCACGCCTACATTTATATTTGCAATACATTTCGAGACAAAAACCTTTATTTCAAAAATTGGGTTGCCCTTAAAAGGGCCGTTGTTTTTTTTTTGTTTTTTTTTGCCTTAATGACCTTTTTCAAAATTGAAAGCCAAGGATCGTTTCCTAGGCTTCAGCCTTGCATGCCCAGGGAGCCTCCTCCTCTGTATATTCTCACCCACCTCGTTCTCACCGAAACATCATCCGCTAAGGTTTTATCCCTATGGGGAAAAAATACATTTTATATTATAACGTATTAAGAGTTTATAGTGATGCAAATACAATTACGGTTTCATTTTCGAAAATATCCCATGATGTTTGCTTTCATTCACTTTGGTAAATGGCCACACAGGCGGAAAGTTTTTTGTTTAGCCACACAGGCGGAAAGATTTTTGTTTAGTCACGCTCTCGGAAGTTTTTTTTTTTTTTTTGTTGAAGCGCTTCATTGTTCTTATTTGACAAAACCCTTATTCCTGCATGGTTTTTCGTTCCAAGCATCCAAGCTCTTTCAACATTAATAAATTTGGAATTTGCTTCTTAGGGTGGCCTGCTACGGTGTATTGTTTTAGACTCATAACTCTCTTCTCAAGCTTTCCCTTAAAACCAGTGGATATGGGGATGGTGAGAAGAGTTTTGGCTAGCTTGGCTAAGTTAGGAAACCTCAACTTCTCTTTACTTCTCCAGAAATCTAGAGAGGCGTAATTGTTTTTGAAGTCAATATCTGGCTTGGCTTCAGCCATGTATTCCAATATTTCCCGCTGAGGCGTCAGTGAAACCGCAAGGGGAATATTGGGTGGAGAGGATAGAGCTGCAAACATATCGTCTGCTGGGTCATTTGAACTTATTGGTGCAGATTCGTTGTTTCCGACGTGTCTTTTAAGTGCATTTGTCAGAGCCTCTGTAGCTACGGAGATATTTGGAGCCTTGAAAGATGGATAGTCCTCGATCCATTCGGGGTTAACATAAGGACCTAGTCATAAGAAAATACTGATTTAATGAGAGGGATAAACCATTGCAGAAAGCCCGAAATATGCAAACAAATATTAAATTTGAAAAAAAAAAAAAAGTTTGGCTTATTGAAAAATTTCATAGATAACAATATATTCTAGGCAAATAGAACAAAAATCTTACCTGTAAAAATATATCCCTTAAGACGGGGATCTAAAAGTGACGCAACGATGAAGTCGTCATCGTCCAGGATGCTTGCAAAGGAAGCTACAAAATGATTTTGTAGCAAAGTCTTTGAAGTGCTCAAAATAGCTGCATTGTACTTTTCGCAGATTGACGAAAAGCACAATACAAAAGCAGATTATTTGTGATGCCAGCAGCTCCCCAGAATCCAAATCATTAGCCAGATCCCGAAAAGGCTTGTATAGGGCTAAAATCTCTTTAAACTGGTCCAGATCATCAATCACTGGAACATAAACGTTTCCTTGTCAGTCTTTTTCATCTTTTGCCTTGGTTATCACGGATTGAAGGGCTTCTAGGATTCCTTCTCCGTGCTACAAAAAATAATTTGTGTCATTTATCACAATTGTTTATAATAATGGCGCATTCTAAAATAAATTAAAAAGTAAATGTTCAAATATATCTTTACAATACATTACATTGTTTGAATTATCGCGACGGACCGGAAAACAGATTTTCTTATCAGGGCAGTTGCCGCCGGGAACTTAGCTAAAACATTCTTAGCCCATTTTGGATATTCCTGGAGGAAAGTTGTCCAAGAAAAGATTTTTTCGAAAATGTTGAAAACTTCCACTGAGTGCCTTGCGGCATCAAAGAAATTGATCTCTGCCGCAAGAGAGAAGGAAGGAAATGTTCTTGGGTCTATTTTATCTCCAAACTCTTATTTTGAATTCTGTGACCGGAAAAAGTTCTTCTAGGGTGTTTAAACCTATAGATAAACATATTTATTTAATTAAATCCAAAAATAATATTATTCGCACGGTAAAAATTGCCTTTTTCACAAAATGCATCTGGCAAAATCCATGGATTGGTAAATGAGCGGTTTATGTTTAAAATCTGCACGCCTTCCCAAGCGTTAATGACAAGGCAAGCGTACACCTGTGATAAAGTAAACCTCGGTAATATTAATATAAATTTCTTTACTAGCTGGACAATTTTAAACACGAATCTACTTACGGGATAAGGGACCATTTCTTCGACGAATTCGGAAAATTTTCTGCAGTTTCTCTCCTCCAATGATCCGTTGTGCATGAAAAAACCTATAGTATTGGATTTTATTTTCCAATTTCCTATTCCATGGAAAATGATTTCCACGTATTTTCCACAACAGCTTGCAATGATGTGACCTTCCTCACATCCATTGAATACTTTCTGTAATGATTTATGTATAAATTTAAACTATGATGATAGAAAAAGTTGGGTCATATAATTTGAATTGCCTATAGTCTAAATTTTAGAAAGAGGCTCCCGGTTCCTACATTCACATACCTGCATCACTGGCTTTAAACTTTCCACAGTTTTGTCGAATCTTTCCAGGAGCTTCGAACTTGAAGGGACAGTAACCCGAGGACCTCCTCTGGCCATGGCTTCTCGAAAGCCGATTCCGTCCACGATACTAAACGGTCAGCCGTCATTGGAGACCATTTTCATCAACGCCACTTCAAAATTTTTCTGCTCATTCGGCAAAGCAGGCAGTTTTGCTACCTTTTGAATCGGTGGTAACAGTTGCACCTCGATGGATCTTTTCGGGTTTTTTTCCACCAATACACCATGGTGAAAATCCTTTGAGACATTTGTAAAATTATATTGGGATATAGAAGTTATATAATAGTTTTTAACATACTCTGACATGACGCTCTAAATTAGCCGCAGAACTTTCTGCCACTCTGGTCCACTTCCGGCAATCCTTCCATTTACATTGCACCACAATATGCTTGGTTTGGATGCCGGTGGGCGTCACTTCATGACCACGGTAAGTGAAGTGATCCTGTATGTTCCTCACTCCAATGCCTCCAGCTTTGAATTTCAATGCGAAATTCTCGTTGAGTTTACGGGGTAAATTCTCAATCGTTGATTTAGAGGCAGTATTTGACTCCGGGTTTAAATAATATTTATTTGATGCGTTAAAAGTTAGAAAAACATACCCGTGATGAATGGTACAGTTGACGACTTCACAAAATGATATTAAAATATCGATCTACTTGCTAAAGTAGAAAATTCCCCAAGAAAACGCAAATTAAACTAAATTTAATTAGCAAACCAAAAATAATAAACGCAAAGATGGCTCGTTACTAACAGTAACAAAACGTTCAAAAAACCAAAAATATCCCGAAAATAATATTATCGCGGAAAGAAAAAGAGCGGCTTGAAGAAGTGAATTCTACAAGAACACAAACTTTCGAAAGTCCGAAACATTTTAGCGATGGCTCTAAGAACCACAATGGCTTCTCAACGTGGTAGAAGAAGCCACGTAACTTTACACGCGCTGTAAACTTAAACATATTCTTACCGACCCCTCCTTTAACCTTTAATAACGATTTTTTTAATATTACGATTAAACTATGTTTAATTTTCATTAAAATTAGTATTCAAAAATATAGGAAAATATACGAGAATTAGTATTAAATTATAACCAGGGGCGTTTAAAAAATTCATTTCAGAATATTTAAACTCTAAATTAACTTAAATTAATAATAAACATATCATAATGTGCATAAAAATCAAATTAATAAGCTAATATAAAAATTAAACTTAAATGTTTATCTTTAATAATTAGAATTGAATTACAAACGAAAATGCTTTGTCCTAAAAATAATAAAAGACGGGGGAATGTCTGTCTGGCGCCACCTTCAAGGGGTTTCTTCGCGGGTTTCTTGGACATTTATTCCATTTTCCACTTTTAGGTGGTTCGCAAATGAAAAACCCTAAAATTGTCGCTGGTTTGGGCAAGAGGCATCTACTTTTACCTCCGTAGAGGGTACACTAGGCACATTTCCGTTTCTTTCTGTCAATGGTGGGTGGCTATCCTCTCTCATTACTCCTTCTTTCCATATCAGATGTAGTTTAAAATCTGAACCTAAAAATAACCCTCTACTGTCGTCAGTTATTTCGTTGCCAATAAAAGAACACCTTCAACTAGTAATTCAATTGAGATGGCAAGGTGCGTAGCTTTGCGTGAACAGAACGCCAAAGAGAGAGAAAAAATTAACCAGCTCCAATTTGACAGTAAGGGAACGCCTATGATTAGTTTTCGTTGGTGGTTTATTGTAAACTCGAGTACAGTTTGGCGCCAGAGAGTCTCGATGCAACCATTTTTTCTATTATTATGCTTAGGACAAAGGATTTTCGTTTATAATTTAATTGTTAGTGTTATCGCTAAATATTTAAGTTTAATTTTATATTAGTTTATTAAGCTTATTTTTCTGCACATTATGATATGATTATTATTAATTTTAAGTTAATCTAAAGTTAAAGTGAATTCACTTAAAGGGAAAGCATGAGCTAAAAATCGAAAAACTTTTGAATTTATTTTCGGAATCACCGTACCAAAAAACCTATTCGAGAATTTTCAAAACAATTATTAGACGCGTTTTCGGTGTTTAAAGAAATTTCTAAAGTTTGGTTAAGTGTGAATATAAGTATAAAATAGCAACGACACCCAATTTATTCGGAAGGGGTCGCTCTTGAAGGCTGAGATAATATGATTGGCCCGAATTTATACTTCACTTACACATCAAACTTAACCAAACTTTAGAAATTATTTTAAACACGAAAAAATTTTAATTCTATTCTCGCATACGTTTTTTGACATGGTGATTCCTATGACATCTGGTAGATTGCATGTACGCTTGAAATGAGCCTTAACGTGAGACAAAGACATTAATACACCAAGCGCCGCTAGACGTTTATACATTTACCTTTATCTTCTTGATTGATTGTGCGTCAGTTGGGAATGATATCACATCCCGATACGTATTAATTCTCTCTATCATGGCTGAGAGTTGTATATTGTCTCCTTCTTTAGGTATGAATAAGTTCGAGGTTATGTATTTCTGAAAATCAGCTCTGTTTGAAATACACTCACGCAATAAAATTTCGCACGCTTTGAGATCATTACTTCTTAGCAAGCGTATGAAATTACCTTCTTCATCAAGCAAGCCGTTTTTCAGTTTTTGTTTTTGTTCGATAGTCGCCTCTTGTAAAATAGAAGTAAATATAACTTGACCGTTAACTGGGTTATTTTCTAATATACCAAGAATAGTCCACAGTTCATCCAACTCGTCATCGAGTATTTCTTTTCGCTGTGCGATTGGAATTAGCTTCCATATATACAATGGGAGATCCTGGTACCACGAGTCCAGTTTAGTGTAGTTTATACGGTTTAAAATATCAAAGAGTAGGGTTTGGACATGATACATTGTATCTAGGTGCTTAGATAAAATTGGTATAGCGTTCTTGAAATTCACTCTATGAGGCCAGTACAATAGATTATCTACAACACCCTTTATATCGAATGGAATATAATCCCAATCATCAAGTCTCTCCAAATCGCTTATTTTGACGTCTTTCAGCAACAAAAAGATTTCAGTTTCAGGATTTTTTGGATGCAGAGATATATGCCGTATTGACTCAATTTTTTCATCGTAATTGAGTTTGGACCATATCCATTTCACTACATTTGATCCCGCTGTATAAAAATCCTTGATAAGTGCTACGTCAAACGCGCATCCGGTATTTTTTGATTGATAAAACTCCACCAGGTCTCTTATTTTATTCTTAATATAGTGAATTCTAAATGCGACTAATAAATCTTCTTGAATTCTTATGACCTCCAATCTTTTATTGTGAAAGTGAGAGAGTTCGAGTGTGTCCCAGATTTTCTCAACTTGAAAGTCTCTGCCGTAATAACAAGATAGCCTAAATCGAAGCTTGATTGGTATCTGTTCGTCTGTCAGTAGCATTAACATCATCTTGTCCACGTCAAGCCCTCCTTCTGTTAACCAAGACATCCTTTCACTGTACATCTGGACCACGTAAACTACGGGTAGTTGGTGTTCCTTTAAAATCCGATACCAGCGATTTAAATGGCAGGCGAAAGGAATTAAGAGTTGCATTATTTCAAGCATAGACTAAGAACGGGTTTCACCCTGGACACGCGACGGGCAGCTATCTCCGCCTTCCACTGTAGTTTGCCAGATTTTTAAAAAAGTTATGGAACTTGGTGGGGCAGTTCGCTGGCGCCTCTGGCGGTCATCAGGCCAATTATTGTAGCTGCGCAGGCGCGTTAGCAGTTTCCGGCCTATTTCCGGAATCCGGAGTTTTTTTTTAAGGTTTTTTTTCTGTTACGGAAATTATTATACGAGCGGGCTCTTTGCTGAGTTTTTATGTTGTTTGCTACATAAATACCTTATGAAGTGATGTAGAGATATCTACCTAATTACAGCATGATTACAGGTATGTTAGTTAATGACGATATGTAACATTAGCGTTCAGAAAATTATTGTTAATGTTAATATTATTTTATATTCTTAAGCCTTTGTTGTTTACCTATGGAAAAATGCCAAAAAACAAGAACTGTATTTATCTAGGCTGTCGAAGCGACAGTCGTTATGCAGAGAAAGAATACATGCAAAACGTGTTCTTTGTACCATTTCCCAAACCAAAAAGAAATTATTTAAAATGTGTTCGGTGGCTTCATTGGCTGGATCGTCCTGACTTTAACACTGAACGAGTTAATTCTAGTACTTTTGTTTGCTCAAAACATTTTGAAGGATTTGTGGGGCCCTCAGAAAAGTTTCCAGATCCAATATACGGAGTTACGGAAGAATTTAGTTTGAGAAGAAACCAATCTGTTCGAGTCAACAAATCTAGCATGATATCACCGCCTTCAGAATTGGAAATCGGTTTAACTGTAGAAATAGGTAACTCTAGTGAAAATGAAGATTGCAATGATAACATTGAAACGTCACTTTTACCCTCGTACAAATTGGACCACAACTATTGTTTTAACGAAAACAATAGTAATAGTTGCCTCAAGATTGATAAAATAAACAAACTACTAAACTTTAAACTGCCATTAACATGGTGCCTAACGTTTATTCCAGATGGAATGTGTCTTTTTAAATTAAATTTAAAAACAAATCAGATAATTCTGAAGTTGACCATTGATAACGTACTTTCCTTGAAATTAGAGGTACTCAATATTGTAACTACCAGCCATACGCTTATGGAAGATTTCCCAACTCTTATTTCATCAAAAAGAATCCTTTTAAAATGCTTAGAATACTTGGATAAATTATATGTCTGTTCAGGTAATGAAACCCTAGAACACATAAAACATTTTGAACGAATGAATTCGAAGGCAATATCAATGTGTCCTTTTACATTAACATTGCGGCATGCCAAATGTGAGCTTCTATCCAAAACACCAGTATGCCCAAAATGTGTACCGTTAAAACACGAGTTTCATTTGCTCTTGAAAAGAAAACGAGCAATCGACGAAGCTAATCCAATTAAAAAACCAAGGTTGATAAATATGAATAAAGGTGAACTTATATCCAGCTTAAAGGAATCAATTTCTGTAAAGGAAAAGCTGTTAAAAGAAAATGAAAAACTAAAACAAACAATACAATCAATTCAATTGAAAATTGAAAACAAGGGAAAGGAGATTGATATACAAAACCATTCTACGATGATAAAAATTCTCGAAAAGCATGTTGAACAACTACCGGAAAAAAAGCGATTTGCTGATTTATTTTTGGAAACCCAATTAAAAATTTTAAAAGAAAAAAATCCGACACAACGACGCTGGCATCCGTTAGTAGTCCAATGGTGTCTATTTATGTACAGAAAATCACCATCTCTTTACAAAATTCTACGAGAAACAGAAACGTTGAAGCTACCAGGAACAAACACGTTATTTCGTCACAATATTGAGTTTCAAAGTAAACCAGGCTTCCAGGATAAAATATTTAAACAAATGGTCGATGAAATAAATCCAAGTTCTCTTCCACCACATCAACAATATTTTTGTCTCTTGTTAGACGAAATAAAAATAAAAGAAGATCTTGTCTACAAAAAAGGTTCCGGTGATTTAATTGGATATACTAAGCTAAACGACACCTACGAACAAATTGACGCAATGAAAGACCAAACCACACAAGAAAAACCACTGGCAACGCATGCTTTAATGTTAATGCTTCGTGGAGCAACCTCTAATTTTAAATACCCAGTAGCATATTTTGCAACTAACTCCCTCACAGCTGAAACACTTTCAAGCATTGTTTGGGAAGCGGTAAAAAATCTTGAGTTATGTGGTTTGAAAATATTGTGTATCATCGGAGATGGAGCTTCAACAAATAGAAGATTTTTTACGAAGAACAGCACAGCAGAGATCAATTACAAATGTGAAAATCCTTATTCTCTTGAAGAAAGAAATATTTTTTTCATTTTTGATGTACCACATTTACTAAAAACTGCAAGGAATTGCGTAAACAGCAGTACGGATAACTGTGCAGTTCGAAAGTTACGTATAAATGGGCAAGACATCCTATGGTCAACCTTTGAGGAAGTGTTTAATTTGGAACAAGCCACTAAAGGAAATTTAAGACAACTTCATAAGCTAATGATAGAGCACATTAAGTTAACTCCATTCAGCAAAATGCGTGTTAAATATGCTAGTCAAGTTCTTTCCCAATCAATGGCAAATTTTCTAAAAAACCATATGGATTTTGGAGATAAAGTGTCAGAAACCATAAAATTCGTCGAACTATTTAATAAATGGTTTGATATACTAAACACTAGAAATTGCACGGAAGGATTTTACTCCAGGAATCCGAATCTCTATCCATTCAAAAGTGTTAATGACAACCGTCTTAAGTGGCTGGAAAATGAGTTTATACCATATTTACAGAATTGGGAAGAACAAATTAGAACCCTACCAGGAGAATTTACTACAACCGAACGGAATCGTATGTTTCTAAGCCGGGAAACATACACAGGCCTAATTCAAACAAGTAATTTAACAAACAGTTATATTTAAATTGTCAAATTCTAAGTCTTAAATTTATATTTTTACAGCCAAAGCAATGCTCGAGATTGTGCCATTTTTAATTAATAAGGGGGCAAAATATGTTTTAACACGTCATTTTAATCAAGATCCCTTGGAACACGAGTTTAGCCTTCACCGACAAGCTTGTGGCTCAGCGACAAATCCCACGTTAGACCAGTTTTCTACCAGCGTTGGAAACTTAAACCAACTAAAAAGCGCAAATTTGAAAATTTCTGTATATGGAGGAAATACTGAACAAATATATTAAATTAAATTGATTAAACTATTAGTTTATGTAAATCATTTCAGGCACAAAATTTTAGGAACCTCTTTATTTTAAAAATATCACAATTAAAATAATAGGACTTCTTACTAGGCATGTCGGGAGTACTTGATTTAGGTAGAATACTTGATCGAGCTTGGAGTTCATTAAACAACTTAAAATATCACAATTTAAAATTAGGACTTCTTACATAGACTAAGAACGGGTTTCTTAGTCTATGCTTCTTACCATAGACTAAGAACGGGGTTCTTAGTCTATGTTCTTACTAGGAATACTTGATCGAGCTTCGAGTTGAGTATTCAAGTCGAGGCTCGATAACTAAAATTTATTTTTTACCTTGCCAGTTGCCACAAATTTTAATAAAATATCTCGCTTTATTTACCCTGTTAACTCGATACTCAAAATGTAAAATTTTTGATCCTCGAAGCTCGACTCGAAACCCGAAATCAAGGCTCGCACATACCTACAAAATATTGCATTTTACTAAAAGTTATAGCTATCTGCTAGGGCTTTTCTAATTCTTTCTTTGGAATTAATCACAGATTTTGCTTTGGATTTGTTTAATTTCCTTCTTGCTTCAGATTTAAAGGCATTGTGGAGTTTCTTTCTTTCGCCATTCCCGATTGTATTGCAAACAGTATTCACAACTAGTTTTAATAATTTGGTTTCTGTTGTTAGAGACATTCCACAGGGTTTGCAAAAAGAATTCCATTTCTTTAAAATGTAAGCACTTTTAAAAACATTTTCTACAGCTTTCAATTTTTTGTTTTCAATGCACTTGCCATCGTAAAAACGTGCAATTATGTCGAGCATGAAATTAAAAAAATAAAATGCTTCATGAGAGCAGTATATTAATCCTCCACGGTCTTGGATTGTAGTCCAGCCATCAGGTAGATTACATTTTGATCCCTCGCGGAATTTTAGAACCGTTTCAAGAGATTGCCCTTCATTATGCGTAAGAAGTTTTCTTAAGACTGATCCAATAACGTAATGCCACGTCTCTGATGATTCATTGTGATAGCGAGGTTTTTCTGGTTCATCTTGTTTAGCTGTCATCTTTGGTTTGAATGAGATAAATTTCTTGAAAACTTCATCAATTAAAATTCGGACAGCGACTTGTTTTGCTTTCTGAGTCAAGGAATCATTTACCTGCTAATTTAATATATGTTAGAAGATATCTATTACGCGCAAATACAAAATAAACTTACACCAAGAATTGAAATGAAATACTTTATTTCATTTGTAGTTTGATTAAAAATTGAGACTTTATCCCAGTAACGTTCATGGGATATCCCAGTAAAGTTTTCACTTAAAACCTTTTCCCAATACATAATATCCGCAGTTGAAAGTGTTTTCAGCCAACATGTCATATTTTTGTTTTCAGCTGTGTGGAATGGTCGTTCTATCGATGCCAATGTTTTTATACATTCAGCAAAGAACTCCTCGGAACATTCCAGAAATTCATTTCCTAAAGAAGTTTATTTTTTTTTCAGTTACAGAAACTACATTTGCCTAACATTTCCCGCGATATACTTTTCGGGAAAATTAACAATTCTAAAATATTCTATACAATTTAAACAATTAAGCTGGGTTTTCCAAGGAGCAGGTAGCTCAATAATCGAGTGGCGCCGAGAAAAAACTTTCCCGCTAAACGAGTCGCTACCCCCTTCGATGAGATATTCTCATTTCGTTTAATTTTTATCGCACCCGCTGGATTTTTACCCGAAACCTGCTCCTTTGAAAACCCCGCTTTACACCTACGACTCATTGTGTTGTTCACTAATTTCTTCTTCCTGGGTGTTTTCTCTCTAATTGAAATAATTTAAAATAAATTTAATTGCTTGGTTAATAGTTAGTTTAAAGAGAGGTTTTACTTTTGATTTTCTTTTTCCATTATCTCCCTTTGTATACATTTCTTATATACAATCGAAGTTTCTGTTGGTTCTAGGCCTTTAATTTCGCCAAATAATTCATCGTCTATCATAAAATAAAATACCATTTCTGTTAAATAATAAATTGAATAAGTAAAGATGTAAGATTAAGATACCTGAAAGCATTGCATCAAAATTTTCTTTCTGAATCAGCCTTACAGAATCGAGCCCAATTGGGGCAGCATCTGATTTACCGTCACAGCCTAAAATCCATATATTATTATTAAAACAGAATAGTAAAAATGGGAATAAATAATAAACCTACCATTAATAATTTCAGTGGTATCGTTGTTCATAATTCATTACTTCATTTACAATTATAGCCAAGGCCTAAATTAGGGAGCTAAACATGCAGCGCGAACGGAAATTGACAAGATTATGGGATATAGACATCCGGGTAGAGATGGTCACGTGGTAAGGAAGAGCGCACCACCGAAACGTACTAGTAGCGCCTCTATCGGCAATAACAGTTACTAATGACGTAAGGAGCACGTCGCGTGTCCAGGGTGAAACCCGTTCTTAGTCTATGTTTCAAGCTTCCAGGCACTTGTAACGTCTCTATTTTCTCCTTGATTAATTTGAATATATTTTCGCAAACTTCGAAATGTAAAGGGTTTAGAATTAAATTCGTGGTTTGAAAATCGTGTAAGGCGAAATTTTATTTTGCTTCGCTTTACAGTCAAAGCTCATATGTCCCCAATTTTTACATCTGTAGCACTGAACATTCTTCGTATATTTTGGAATTATTGCTTCTTGAGAGCTTTGACGTTCGCCATACCTTAAAATGTATAAAACAAATCAAGCAATTAACTCTATTAAATAGTTATATATTAACAAGGTGATCAGTTATGGATACCAGGGGTGTGCGAGTCCTGTTTATTGGATTTCGAATCGAGTTCCGAGCTCTAAAAATTAGACTCCCCAAGTCCTCGAATCCTTAAGAAATTATTTTGAGTCCAATAAGAGCTCAAAATGTCTAATCGAGTCCACCAAACTATACAATTTACTTTCCTTCTTAAATATTTACTTTGTCATAAATTGTTTTTAAGTAGTAAAAGTGGTAAAAACTTAACTTCCTTAACAAAAATTATAGAGACTACTGTAAAACTATAAACTTCCCCTAACATATGGTATTTATTGATCGTTGAGAGTCCTATTCAAGTATATTTTTAGTGTTGGCTTAGGATTCAAGTACTCATGCGAGTCCTGCGGAAAATGGGTTGTGAGTCAGAGTACTCGAACTCACAGCTGAGTACTCGCACAACCCTAATGGAAACCCTTGTCCCATTGAAGTTTACATACCTGGTATTAAATATGCTCTTCAATTGAATTTCTTTCAGCAGTGGACTTTTGAATATGAGTTTCTGTAGTCTGAAATCTATAATTGCTCCGAAACCGAACAAAGTTACTGAGCCTAACGAAAACAGTTCTTCATTTACAGAAATCAAAACTTTGTGATTTTCAAGAGTTCTATTTTCAACTTCTATGTTCACTAATACAAAACCCACACAATGTGCAGTTTCTTCCACTGATTTTATTTCGTCAGAAACTCGTTCCAAACGCACATCAGTTGGCAATAAATTAAAAACCGCTAGTGGCATTCGCGATATATAGCGATCACTTCTTACAATACTATCACAAGCGTATTTTACCGAGCCAAGCTTTAATTTTACCAGAAATGGTGGTTTTTCTGACCTAAGTATAAAACAACAATTTTATTTTATTTTACCAGAAACTAAACCAGTTGTTTTCGTTATAAATTAACTTTGAAGTAAAAGTGAAGCGAGAGAATTTTTTTTTCAATTTTTGCTGTAAACATGGGCCTAATTTATTGTTAGGAATTCGCATTTCGCGTGCAAGTTCATTCATTGAGGTAAAAACAAGAAAATAAAAAATTATATATTATTCCAGCTTCATACTCCCGTTAAGTTAATACGATGTGAATATCTAAAGGTTATACCTTACGATACTTGACATGATTGATCCAAGTTTATATTAAAGTAGTTGTTAAATATTTACGCCGATAGATAATGGGAAAAAATGAAATGGAAGAGTCGCAATTCACTTATTCTGCAAAAAAAATTGACAAATATAATTCAAAACATACACGTTAAAATTTCGTTCCATGGTATCCAATATGTGGTATAATTTTGAAAAAAGTGCTGCTACTTCATGGAGTAAAACCTGTTTATTTAAAACATAATACACGAGAGCTTTCGGACCGTGGTCCTTCCTCAGTCGTTTCAACTATTAATTTAATCTATACATTTTTCTAATTACATTTTTTACACCTCGCATTTTTCAACCCTTGACCATTCCCTTTATCTTTCCTATTTTTTTTTTAAATTTAAAACCTCCCCACCCGTTTATGTTTATTGCCCCGTTATCCAAATTTAACTCCCCCCTATCTCTAATATATATAGCCTCTTTAAAATTTCTTTTATACCATCCTGTTTCCTGCGATAAAACCTTCGTCGTGTTCCAATTAATTTCATGATTTTTTTCCGTTTTTACATGCAATGCTAATCCATTTCTTTCGTCGTATTTTTTTACACAGTATTGGTGTTCCGTTTCTCTTTTTTTTAATTTTCTTTTTGTTTGTCCAACGTATTTTCTTCCGCAATTACATTCTATTTCGTAAACTACCCCTGCTTTTTCCATTTTCTTCTCCTTTGGTCTATTTTTTATCAATTCTGTTTTAAGTGTACTGTTTATTTTATTTATTAAACTAACATTGTATTTTTTAAATTGTCTACTTGTTTTTTCACTAATCCCGCTTATATAGGGTAACGATATTATGTGTTCTGGTTTTTCTTTTTTAATATTATTTTTAACTTCGTGATTGTTCATGATTTGGTCAACTAAATGTTTCGGGTATCCGCTATTAATGAATTGTGTTCGAAATTTAATTTTATCTTCTATTGGTTTATCCGACATTATTTCAATTTTATTTTTAAATGATTTTAGAATTCCTATTTTAACTTTGTCCTTGTGTGCAGATTTGAAATTTAAAAATTGCTTCACGTGGGTTGGTTTTTGGTACATCGTACACGTAATTTTATTATTGTTACGCTCTAATAATATATCTAGAAATGGTAATCTTTTGTCTACTTCCCCTTCATAAGTGAATTGTATATTTTTTTGAGATTTGTTTACTATTTTTAGTAGTTCTTCCGTTTTTAGATTATGATTTTTAATTACGAATACATCATCCATGAATCTCCTCCATAGCTTGATGTGTTTTTTTTATTACCGTTTTTTTAAAAATACTACTTTCTATATGCTCCATCACTAGGTTTGCGATTGGTGCTGATAATGGGTTCCCCATTGCTAATCCTTTTTGTTGGGTGTAATAACTTCCCTCGAAACTAAAATAGGTATCTGTTATGCAAATTTCGGTTAATTTTAAAATTGTATCTATGTTAAGTGATGTTCTATCCTTTAACGTTTTGTCTAATTTTAATTTTGTTTTCAATATGTTTAATGCTAAGTTTGTTGGAATATTGCCATATAAATTAATTAGGTCTAAGCTACATATTTCGTCTGTGTCTGTTAAAATTTGTTTTTTATGTCTTCTACAAACTCCATTGAATTTTTTATTGATTCGTTTTTTATTCCTACCATTGGTGCGATTATTTTTACTAATTGTTTGGCGCTTGTATATGTTGGGCGCCAAACAATTAGTAAAAATAATCGCACCAATGGTAGGAACAAAAAACGAATCAATTAAAAATTCAATGGAGTTTGTTGAAGACATAAAAAAACAAATTTTAACAGACACAGACGAAATATGTTGCTTAGACCTAATTAATTTATATGGCAATATTCCAACAAACTTAGCATTAAACATATTGAAAACAAAATTAAAATTAGACAAAACGTTAAAGGATAGAACATCACTTAACATAGATACAATTTTAAAATTAACCGAAATTTGCATAACAGATACCTATTTTAGTTTCGAGGGAAGTTATTATACCCAACAAAAAGGATTAGCAATGGGGAACCCATTATCAGCACCAATCGCAAACCTAGTGATGGAGCATATAGAAAGTAGTATTTAAAAAAAACGGTAATAAAAAAACACATCAAGCTATGGAGGAGATTCATGGATGATGTATTCGTAATTAAAAATCATAATCTAAAAACGGAAAAACTACTAAAAATAGTAAACAAATCTCAAAAAAATATACAATTCACTTATGAAGGGGAAGTAGACAAAAGATTACCATTTCTAGATATATTATTAGAGCGTAACAATAATAAAATTCCGTGTACGATGTACCAAAAACCAACCCACGCGAAGCAATTTTTAAATTTCAAATCTGCACACAAGGACAAAGTTAAAATAGAAATTCTAAAATCATTTAAAATTAAAATTGAAATAATGTCGGATAAACCAATAGAAGATAAAATTAAATTTCGAACACAATTCATTAATAGTGGATACCCGAAACATTTAATTGACCAAATCATGAACAATCACGAAGTTAAAAATAATATTAAAAAAGAAAAACCAGAACACATAATATCGTTACCCTATATAAGCGGGATTAGTGAAAAAACAAGTAGACAATTTAAAAAATACAATGTTAGTTTAATAAATAAAATAAACAGTACACTTAAAACAGAATTGATAAAAAATAGACCAAAGGAGAAGGAAATGGAAAAAGCAGGGGTAGTTTACGAAATAGAATGTAATTGCGGAAGAAAATACGTTGGACAAACAAAAAGAAAATTAAAAAAAAGACAAACGGAACACCAATACTGTGTAAAAAAATACGACGAAAGAAATGGATTAGCATTGCATGTAAAAACGGAAAAAAATCATGAAATTAATTGGAACACGACGAAGGTTTTATCGCAGGAAACCGGATGGTATAAAAGAAATTTTAAAGAGGCTATATATATTAGAGATAGGGGGGAGTTAAATTTGGATAACGGGGCAATAAACATAAACGGGTGGGGAGGTTTTAAATTTAAAAAATAAATAGGAAAGATAAAGGGAAAGGTCAAGGGTTGAAAAATGCGAGATGTAAAAAATGTAATTAGAAAAATGTATAGATTAAATTAATAGTTGAAACGACTGAGGAAGGACCACGGTCCGAAAGCTCTCGTGTATTATGTTTTAAATAAACAGTTTTTACTCCATGAAGTAGCAGCACTTTTTTCAAAATTATACCACATAATTCAAAACAATTTAATTAGACGTTGTGTCATTAGTTATTGTGAAATAATTCCCGTTAGGCGTAATTATTCCAAAAATCTTTAGAGTACAAAGTTCATACCAGACTCTTTTTTATGTTTGCTTACTCAAATTTATAGCTTACAAGATTATCCGCTTTAATGACTGCTGATTAGACTAAATCTCGATCCATGTTAAATACGTGATTCGAGATATATTAAATTTGCATTTTTACCATATAGCAAAAATGACTTTATACTGAGTAGAATTAAAAACGTTTTACATTGTATTTCACTTTCACCTACGGAATTACCGAGCGGGCCGTTCCCCTAGAAAAAGAACTCGTCTCGCGATCACTCACTGAAGCGTCGTTATCATCGTCCTTGATTTAACTGACATCGACCCCAATTTTTTTTCCAGACTTTTTCAGAACATGACGTCATGTGTACTTTTTCCTATTGGAAGATTTTCATTGGTTCAGAGCGACCGCGGCCCGTCCAGGAAATAAGGAGTAATAATCTTAATTTCCCCTAAGCTAACCGTCGTCTGCAACAGAGGCCGCTAGTATTTGGTTCCGTTGCAAATCTATTTAAATTTAATCTATAATATTTATAAGTAAATCTGTCATCGTATAAATTCAAGAAAAGTAAAAACAGGTTTGCCAAACTTAGTTATTTTTATTGTAAGGTACCGGCTTAATATTTTTTTACAGGGTCCACTGAGGGGTCCGACACTCTTATTCGCTGTACACCTGAGTTCAGCTTCGATAGTGCTTTGAGTCCGAACTCTTATGAACTCTGAGTTTGATAGTGCAAAGAGTTAAAACATTTTGTACACAGGACTTCGCGAGTGTCTGCCCCCTCGAGGTCTACGGAACTTACAGATCCTGGTATCTGAGTTTAGGTTATACAACGGTAATCAAATGATACACTTACAAATATACATATCAATTTAAGAAATTAATACAAGAGTAAAAATCTGGTGATATAAGGCCAACATAAGAGATTTGTTGAATATTTTTAATGGCTGGATCACTCAAACACCCATGTACTACCGTAGTTTAAACTTAAAGGGACTATCTGCAATTTTCAAATCCCCTTTAAAGTCGCCTTTGATCGACGTAATTTGGCTGGTACCAGATCATAGGAATACGGTGGTTTATACGTGGCTAGATTTATTGGCCTTACTCTATTATTTTCTATTATTCCGGTTGATAGATCTTTAATAACGAAACCATACTCCATCTTCCTTTTTTTACATTGTACGCCTTGCCAGTCCGACAATACAACATATCTACAATAAGGACATCTTCCATATCTATAAAATACGAATATATTTTTCAGTGAAAGATGTCCACATTGTCACCTAGTGCAGATATACGAGTTAACGACGGAATTTCCAGCTTATCCTATCGTAACAATCTATTGTCTAAATGAGCTTTGTATTCATTATCTAACGCTGGTTAAACTTAACTTGTTTAGTACTTTTAGAGTAAATGTATTTTTAAATAATTGGGGTTCTTCTATAGCTAAAATTTTAAATCTACCTTTATTTATTTTGAGCCCCGATTCTAATAAACCAAGTTTGGAAGATGATGAAATAGCGAGAATTAATTTCGATTAATCATCTTACAAACTTGTTTTTCTTTTTTAAAATTATATTTTTTAAAGGTTTTATATTTTAATAAAGGGTTTTAAATTTTATACCAATAGATCCCATCAAGTTATTATTAAATCATAGTTATCTAAATTATAAAGGCGTACACCGAAATCCTCTTCTAAGGTGATATATTCAAATGCCTCCTTACAAGCCTTTAATATTTCCGGTTTTAGAGAAGGCAAACAAAATCTAAAATGTGTTAACATCTGCTTTCTACCTAGTATAAGATTTAAGTATGATTTATCCAAGTTCTCAAGCACTTTTTTAAAACCGTTGATTTCCTTTTCATACTCCATTAATAGACAATAAGCACTTTCCGTTAATGGAATGCGAACGTCATTCTCAGTGTTGTTTAAAAGTACAAGTAAAAAGTTTTTTATCGATTCTTCCAAATCATTCTTATTGTTTATGATAGCTTCTAAAACTAACTCGGGTATTATAGTAATCATAAAAGTTTGAATTAAGATCGAAGCTTCACCATTTTCTCCAGATGGGAATATATATATATTCTCCCTTTTTTCTTTAATATACTTAGTCTCAATTTTCGTATCATTCGTGGAGGTTCTATTATTTATAAATAATGTATTAGAATAATCTATATAGATAGAAAGTTTCAAAATATTTACTCGTAGTTGATGTTGATGACGCTCCAGAGGACATTTTTCACAGACGTACAAAAAAACTGGTATTTACGGAGAGATTGGAGACTGGTATTTACCGAGAGAGTGAGTAGTTAGGACCCGCTATTCGAGCGCAACATTACAGAAGGCAGGAACCGACTGACGAACCTTTAATTTCCAAAACGGTATCTGAAGGTAACGATAATAAAAAGACTACCGTATCTACGAACGTAGAAAAAAGGAAACGCGCGCCGAAAGAATCGGTTGACGAGAGCGCAAAAAAGGTTTCTAAATATTTAGTAGAAAGCAGTAAGTCTAAAGAGTACGTATCCCGGTGTCAAGCAATTCTGATAGTGATTAATCAGACGTTTTACTTTTCAAGAAATATAAGTTCTTTTATGTTAAAAAATGCCTATTTCTCGTAATAAAGAAGTGTTTAGTTGATAAAAAAGAAAATGATTTAAAAGTGAGGAATTCGACGTTTTAGTCTAGTAGACGATTTTTTTCAGCTTAAACCTTTAATAAGTCTTTCTTAACGATACGAAATAAAATGAAAATTATTCTAAACGATGCCTGACTGATGATGAGACGAGGTTTTTTATTACGAATAAAATGTATGTAAAAGAAAAAAATAAATTTTTTATCGCCTTTGATTGAAACGTTTCACAATAATTTTATTCAACGGCATATAAATAATGAGACGTTTTCGTAATATATTTTATTAAAAAGAACACGGGCTGCCCACGTGAAAATTTTGTATAAATACAGCAATCCTTTCCATTGGAAAGCACCACAAGTTTTCTTTTAGTCTGAACCAGCAGTCTTCGTACTTTCTGGTTAAAGAACAGTCTCCGCTCTCTCGACAAATAACAATCTGCAGTCTCACTGGTTAAATACCAATATCCACTCTAGTAGTTAGGACCCGCTATTCGAGCACAACATTACAGAAGGCAGGAAGGTGAGTTACGAGGGTCTTTTCGCGATATATAAGTGTTTAAAGGTTTTTTTTCATATTATATAAATGGCACCCGTAATCTTGATACAGAATACCCATATTATATGAACGACATCCGTAATCTTGGTACAGAACCACGTGGGTGTATATATGAAGACTCTCTTACCATTGTAAGCCATTCGATGCTGAATCATGTCCATGTTATCACCGAGCGAGGATAATTTTTTTATCACGTTACCTAGTAACGCTTCTATGCATGTTTATCCTGATAATACTAAAACTAGTTTTAAAACACAGTTAGCAACGACGTTAAATTTAGAGCCTTATAATACAACTTGAAACATTCTGTTCGACCACCGTATAACGCAGACCTGGGACCGATGGGGGAACATATTCGGCGTTCGGAGCCGTGGCTTTGATACAATCATCTCGATCCAAGGTTCTTTCGTACAAATTCTTGAGGTATCTTGCAGGAGCGGGTTCCGTTGACTTCCTTTCGTGTGAAGAGGGCATCCGTGCATGAAATCACCGTCATATTGAAAGATTATTTCTGGATCGGTAGAATATCCATCCACCGGGAAACGACCAATTTTCTTTTCCCCTTCCAAGGAAAGCGTTGTTCGAATTTTTATACCTCTCTTCTGTTCTTCCCAAGCCAGCCATTTCAAAGCCAATTGACTTTGATTACATTTATTTCCATATCCGTTAGCGGGGACCACGCCTAAACTGTATTCTTCCAAATACCTGTGCAGAAAAAAGTTCGTACACGCACCGGCGATAGTTAGCGTTCATATTCGTCACGTCAAATCTCGTTTCTCTCACAAAGAGTTCCCGAAATTTATCAAATCCTTCATATGTTCGGGTTGGAAATATTCTATCTCTGGAACAGATCCAACGTACTGCATATGGGTTTCATCGTGAAAAATATATGGGAAAAATTGTTTCTCATCCTCGAGGGATAATGTCGAGGGAAAAGTTCGAGGGGGTTGAGAAATAAAATTAAAGGAATCGATAAATTTAATTTTGGAACATGGTAAAAAGATTCATAATAATTTACTTCCGTCAACTACGCTAAATTTAACCGACATTTTTAACAAATTGTTTAAAATAAAAACGAATCGAGCCCTTTACTATGGTGAGCCATTATTGTGACGTTTTCAAAGACCGGAAGTGTTTTTAAGTTCGTTTTGATTCGTGTTGCATTATTGTCTCTTTCGTCTGGAACAAGTAGTTCAAAAACTGCGCAACGCAATCGAATCCACGAAAGATGTTATAAGCGTATTGTTTCTCTTCCTTTTCCATGGCACTGACGATTAAAACGGGGACGTGTTTGCCATCTTTGACAATCGATTCAGAGTCAAAGTAAGTATGTAGTTATTAACGACATAACGTAACAATGATTTTTCTCATGTCGAATTAAACAGTTTTGACATTGCATAGAACATTCATGATTTTCAGTTATTTCTAAACCACATTCTATTAAACACAGTTTAAAATTTTCACAAGTACCGTTAGCAACGTGCATATCAAAACACACTTGCCCTTTAAAATAACGATAACATTTACGACATCAAATCGGTATTAAAAGTTTTTCCTCGTGAAACACGTTTAAATTTTTGCATTGATTACATTTTACTCTAGTCGCGCACTCGTGTTTTTAATTTCTGAATGTTTATGAAATATTTTTAAACACTTTGAACAATATGTTTCACCGCCTTTTAAGAAATGAAAGTCTTTAAGCACGTGAACGTGATCATCATTAACTAAGACGAGAAAGATTTGTTTTTCTCCATAAGATACGACAAAATAATTTTACAAATTATCAACTCTAACAACAACAATCTGATACTCTTGTAAATAGCATTGAAATTGTTGAATATTATTTAAATCAACGGCTCCGGGTTCATTATTGGCTTGATGATATAACTTTAACGCTTCCATTTTTTGTAAAGGATAACTCCAATCTTTGATTTTTCGGTAATACGATTTCTCGTCATTCGACTGTTGATGTTTTTTGTTCTGACTCTTTTCATATCTCATGTTAGCTAAATAAATTCCAATCACCAGCGCTCTTCCGAAACATAAATCATCGTTATTTTCGATGTAAATATAATTTGGGTTGGTTTTGAAAAAGCTATCAAAAGGTATAATGTTTCTAGTGTTAAAGGATTTTTGACGAGTTCCAAACGGAACATCGCATTGTAAAAAAATAACGTCAAAAGTGAGAGACGCTTGTAAATGAAAGATTTTATTTGATTGAGCCACTTGAGAAATAGCGCCCAGAACACGATGAGCCGTTAATTCATTTACATTCATCAATCTTAAATTGATCGGATTTTGCAATTCATCTGATCTTATGCAAAACCTAACCCTATTATATCCTTGACAATCTTTTAATAATTCACTCAAGATCAAATTAATGATACTGAGAAATGTTTTGTGAACTTCGGTTAGTTTAATTCGATCCAAATTTTTACTTTAAATTCCAACTGGTGACATATTTCAATGATTTTTTATTAAGAGTTCTTTCACAATAATAATATTGTTTCGGGTTATATTTAAGACTTAAATTGAGAGGTTCATTTTCCTCGTCCGAGAAGTCTGAGCTACTCATTTTAAGTGAAATATATTCTCGAAAAGGTTCAAGTTTTGATACAATTTGTGTATTCTCTCCAAAAAGCGATAAATGGTTTTTTAATACCACCAGGTGGTTGAAAATTGATACTTAAAAAGCGTCTTATATACGATAAATCGTAATGAAAAAACGCTTCAAAACATTTAAGATCATGATAATATTTAAACACTTTACAAGTTATATTATTTTCTATAGTTTTCAGATCAAGCGTGTTTAATTGTTTTATTAAAAACACACTCCACTCATAATTTTTTGATATTAATATTCTATCTGTATATTCAAGTGTTTCTGACGCTTTTTGTAATTGTTCTAGTATCAATTCACGTATGACAGCTACGTTGTTTTCATGCAAATAAATTTCATAACCGTTAATATATGTAACACGTGATTTCATTTTCGGATAATCGTTACAAAAATTATTTGTAAGATATATTGGAGTTATAAACTTCGTCGTATTAATACTAAAATATACTTGTCCTTGATAAGGTCTAATTACATATGTATATTTTATTAAACCAGTCTGTTCTAAGTGTAATAAAAGTGTTACGTTTTCTTCGTAATCTTCAAGTATCAGGTCAAAATCACCATGTAGGTTCACTTCTTTTTTTAATTCTCGATACCTACATAGCTATAATTTGAAGACTTGGTGGATTCATCTCAACAAGAATAAATCAACCAATTGCAAATAAAAGCGCCATGAATTGTTCATAATCTTTATATATCAGATCATAATAATCAGGTAGTTTCAATTCTTTTTTAAGATTTTGAAAGTGACGTCTGCGACTGTTAAGATCTTGATAGCGATATCTGCGACAGATTAGGCGCATTACCAGTATTTCAAGACTTAATGGGTTCATAATAAATTTTCAATGTCCTGAGGGTCTAAGGCTTTTAGTCTAAGTACCGAATGTGTTGAAAATAGTTTTTTACTATACTCGTAAGCGAACACGTTCGTTTCTTCTTTCGAGTAAAAGACAACCTGTTTAAAATAAGGCATTTTTAGACACATCAAATCGGTAATTCCGGCGCAACAAGGCTTTGTCAAAATGATATAAAATTCGAATAATCAAAAGAAAATTTATACAATTTAATAAGATAATCATCATGATGTATATTATAAAACATTGGGTAAGATGGAGTAATATTGATAAAATCAACAATTGTAACAGGTCTGTTATCATTTTCTTTCACGAGTTCCGAATATTTTAAGTATATTTGACTCAGAAAATGATCCAAAACACATTTTACAAGTTGAAAGTCAGTAATGAAGAAACCGTTAAAATATAGTTTGCTTTTTTCTTCAATTAATTTCTTTTTCTTTTCATGGAATAGATATTCCAAATGAGCTTTACCACTTTCGGGTTGTATATTACAAAACTCACACCAAACATCGTATGGATAATGCTCACACAAGACTTTAGGTAGTAAAATAGTAATACTCGAGAAATGCACTACAGGCCATATGTATTTATGTTTATAATAATATTTCCTTGATAAACAAAAACCACCTCCCACAGATATCCAGTTAATTTCTTCTAGAATATATAAAAATTTACAGTATACGAAATGGTTTCTATAAAGGTTTTTCAAACTTTTTGGGTTAATACCGGTATCAAACAAGCGATTTGTAAATCCATTTTTCACTATCACGTTCATAGCTATAATGGATAAAGTGGGGCCTTCATCATTAAGCTTTCTTAGTACGTTTCATTGGGGGTTAAACAACTTTTTCCTCGTTTTCACGCATGTCTTTCGCCACCTTGGCGACTATTTTTCGAATTAATTGACAATCCATGTTATTTTCATTAGCCATAAATTTAATTCTTTTTCCATCGGCTGTCCAAACATCGCTAAAGAGATGATTCTTTATAGCATCCCATTCATATATTTGAATATCTGTATAGTAATCACCAGTTTGGGCTGGTAAGGAGATCGAAAATAATTGAGAGTCCTTTTTCAAATCGTATTTTGGAACTATTCCGCCTTTTTTCGCGATAGTACTTTCTGCTTGTACTACGTTAACTTGCGCCTGGGTTTCAATATCAGCGTAGTCGGGATATCTTTCGTTCAAATCAAAGGTTTTACGCTTACCCAGAGAGGATGTATTCATATCGACAGTCAAGTTGATAATGTGTATGGATTCTAAAATTCCACTGCGTTTTTATACCCTTCAATTTAGATTTTTTTTCCTCAAACGTCACAATTTTTCATACTAGACTTAAGCATGACTCTCTGCGTAAGAGATATTTCTTCCTTTCAACCTAACAATTTTTATCCTCTTACTATTTTTTCTTGCTCACCAAAGCCTATTCGTTTTTATAAAAATTGAGGGCAAGTTATATAATTATTTTCGGGGGCCAGTTTTTTCATACTTGTTTTAGAAATCTTTTGGACAGTTTTGAAGATTAATGATATAAGTAGTCTTTCTTCCTCTAACCTAGTAGTTTTTTTTACATCGCAACGTAGTCTCGCTTTTATAAAATTGAGGTTAAGTATGTAATATGGGAGAACTGAAATTTTAATGTAGGTTATAGGAAATAATTGAAACTTTTTTATAAATTTTATTCAGGTTATAGGAAAGAATTGAAACGCTTTTTATCTATTTATTCAAAAATACAGGTAAAAATTTGGTATAAAAACTCCGATGTTTAACATTAGAAAGCATCAAAAGCTTCTTGTCGTTGCACCGAATACCAACTAACTTTTAACGCTCTTTGAACACCAGTCTCTCATTGCCATGGCCAGCTCAACGACTCGTAAGTATTTTTGAAACTTATTTTCTATGTAGATTATTCTAATAGATTATTTATAAATATTAGAACGCAGCACTCGACATTTAAATCTAACTACTAAGAAGATAGCCGTATATCCAATAGGGACAAACTACGAATTAGTGAAAACTTTAAACACCATCATCATACCCATGGTAGTTTGGGAATGTATACTTAAGAATAAAAAAACGATCGAGGACTCCTTTAAAACTTTTTACTGGTAAATTTACTGAACACGGACAATAACGTCACCATTCCTTTATCTGAATGTGTTTATCACATTTTAATGGAGCATGAAGAAGTGATAAAAAATCACGTGATTTTTTTTAATGAGCAAAAACCGTATTTAAATAACATGTATCTGGCTATTTTAGAAGTCTTTAATAACTTTGAAAAAACTTATCTAGACCTTCATAACAATAGAATGGTTGCATTTATATATTTTAAACATTGTTTAAATAGTCACCGTTCTGAAATTGCAGCTTCTTTCATGCAAAGAGAAGAGATGCGTAGAGAGTGTTTAAAAAAAGATAAACTGACCTTAAAACCAATTTGTTTAAGTTTAGCAGATATGATTACTTACGCCTTGGTACATATTACATAATTTTTTATTTACATTAAAAAAGGAACGTTTTTTACATATAAAAGGAAGAAACCAAATCTGGAAGATTAATCGTAATTAATTCTCTCAATTTCAAAATCTTCCAGGTTTCGTTTATTAGGGAGAAGACTCAATATATAAAGAAATTCCCATAAATTGATCCGATTTGCACCCCCTTTCATCAAAGAAAACATTTATAGTAAGATCGTAATCAACATCAACCATTTCAACGAGTGTTAAATAATGCCTACATAGTTCGTTCATGCAGTAGAATGCTGAAAGCATGTGTGAACGAAATGGGTACACAGCTTCGTGCATGTTCTTAGAAGCACAGTGAGCATACCAGATACTGAAACATAAATTTTTATTTTATTGATTTGCACATGTTGTACATGTTTTCGGTGAATATACATTTTTACTGATGAAAGGAGCATTTATAAAAGGAAGAAACCAAATCAGGAAGATTTTGAAATATTAATCGTAATTCTTGCAATTTCAAAATCTTCCAGATTTCGTTTATTAGGGAGAAGACTCTCAATATACAAAGAAATTCCCATAAATTTAACAGTTTTGCACCCCTTCCCATTAATGAAAACATTTACATTAAAATCAAAATCAAACATTTCAACGAGGGTTAGATAATGCATGCATAGTTCGTTCATGCAGTAGAATGCTGAAAGAATGTGTGAAGGAAATGGGTACACAGCTTCGTGTATGTCCTTAGAACCACAGTGATCACACCAGACACTGAAACATGAAGTTTTATTTGATTGATTTGAACAATGTTGGACATGTTTTCGGCGAATATACATTTTTACTGGTTAAAGGAGCATTTAAAAAAGGAAGAAACCAAACCTGGAAGATTTTGAAATATTAATCGTAATTAACTCTCGCAATTTCAAAATCTTCCAGATTTCGTTTGTTAGGGAGAAGATTCAATATGTAAAGAAATATCTAGAGTTTTTGAGACTCTACACCCCTCATCATTAGTAAAAACATTTACATAATAAGATGTATTTTGAATATAGAATTTAACGTTGGTTAGATAGTGCATGCAAAGTTCATTCATGCAGTAGATTGTTGGAATTGGATATGATGGAAACGGATACGCAACTTCGTGCGTTTCCGTAGATCGAGAATACGGGCAGTTTTGACTGAAAAATAAATTTTTATTTTATAGACTTGAACAATGTGTTAATTGTTGATATGCTGTATACGCGATCGGGAAAAGCTTACAACATACAAAAAGGAAAAATGGAATACGGATTTAAAGTAAAGGAATTATCTGCTGGAATCTTTCTTAGTAACAAAGTGAAAGTGATACATCTAGCGACTTATAAACCCCCTTCTCCAGCGATATCCTCCCACCCAAGATCAGGAGCTCGAACACATATTGTCGGTGGAACCTGACGGGTCTCGGGTGGAATGACGGGTTGGCACGGTACTCGAGCAACATCTGGATAAGTTAAGTGTTAATAAGGACACGATTATATACAGGAAGTGGCTGGAGAAGTGTGAGGAGTTAGCAGCCTTGTTAAATGCCCCCGTGATTAATCTAGAACAACTCGGCTGTGATAAGTTCGGAAAATCTAAAGTATGTTGTTCGATGCATCATTTCTCCCGTCAAAGTGCGCGCGCGAATCGGTAAAATTTTATGGAGATTTCCTCCTAAACAATGAGGATTTGCTAAATATCTCGGTTGCCGATCTAGCAGATTCGGATGATGATGACGAATACAATTTTATGTAAAAATAAAATTTTAAAAAATATGTATACGTGTAAAAATATAAACCAAAACATGATTAAAGCTTTCATAATTTTATTTTTTTTATTTTTTATTTTTATAAAAAGGAATATACCGCTGTGGATTTCTTGAGTAGAAATTTTCAGTATACTGAGGGTCAGGGGAAGCTGGTGTATCATAATCCCTATAAAGTTTTCTAATATAAATTAAATGTGACACATATATAGAAACAACTTTTCACGTACACTTAACCCCTTTTTACCCTTTCACTTTCCCCTTTCACATTCACTTAACCCTTTCAGTCGTGACTAGTCAAAACTAATCATTTAATAATAACCCATACTAGGTTATGTTCAAATATCGAACAACTTGTAAAGAATGGTTCGATCTTTCGTTATCAACATTTGGTTCTCAAACTCGCCGTAGACGATAACTGTGACGGCCGAGCTTAACGGGTTTTTAAATTTCATCGTTAAGCGTAAACTACCGTGTTTTTCCAAAGAAAAATGTTCGCCACTAGCTCCCTCTTCAGCTGTTAAATCCAACGCCAGTAAACAATTGCCCTGGGGGTATTCCTCGTACGAGATATCATTACCTTTATTTTTACCGTAAAAATCTAAAGCCGTGAACAGTGATTGGTATTCGCGACAATAGCGTTTTTCAGCAAAATTTGGTTGAAAAGGTTGATCGGGATAATTTTTATTTCCGACCGTAACGGCTAAATACGTCAAATCCAAGTGCTCGAAATTAAAAGGATTTTCAGTTAAATCTCCGTTGAAGGCTGATGTCTTTACGAAAGCAATTATAATTCTATTTGGGATTCTACCCAAGAAGACATTTTCTTTCGTCGTGCCACAGTCTGATTAATCGGGTAGATGCAGGGTGTTTTTTCCAAAACCATGGCGTGGGCTAACATTAAGTCTGGGTTTAACTTAATTTTCCTAACGTACAGCGAAGCATCGCTGATGACGAATCTATATTGAGTGCCGGCTGGGGGCAGCGCGGGCGGGGCTGGAAGTGCTTCTCGCGATATAATGGGAAACGACATTCCTGATCTAATAAATTTAAATTTTACATCTACATTGTTTAAGAGGAATTTATTCATTTTACAAATATCCAGATGGAGTTTCCCTATCATTTCACATACTTGCGATGGATCAACGCGCTCTTTTCTCAGTTTCATTCCTTGATTAGACACGTCAAAAATATCCTCGGGTTTTATCTTGGTATCTTTGTAAAACATTTCCAAAGCTAATTGCGTCTCTTTGGCATCTTTCCCATAATTTAACAATGTTTCGAAATAAGCGATATACGGAGCTAAATAATTAACGGTTTGTACTAGCGTATCATTTAACATTGCTTCTATTTGAGAAAATAAAGCCCATAAGAGTAAATTTACAGGTCCAACTGTGTCTACCGCCGCCGTCATATCTTCCCAAGCATTATTCATCGTGTTTTTTTTAATAATTTAACGTTAAGCTTTAATCTGGTTTTTGATAAATCGACATAGTGTTCCGGAGTACCGGGGACGAAAAATTCGATTGGTCCTCCATCCGTAATTGAGTTGACGGGCTTTAATTCAATATCATTACTAGCCAAAATATTATAATTACAAACAGGTTTGACGAACAAGTCGGCTTCAGACATCATACCTTCAGACCCCATCTTGTCGCGTTAGATAACTACAACTAAAGCCGATGCCGACAAGATCCGGCTATTTATATCCCTAGGATAAAAAATCGGTTTTCTTTCTTCGTTTAACTTTACGACCCTTTAGACTTTTTCTTTTACGTTTTTCAGTGCCGTATTGCGAATTGAGAACTTTGTCACCAGCTGTGTGTAATAGATTAGAACCAGCAATTTTAATATTCCTTTTTAAAGCTGATTTTGGATCTTGCCCCGCTGAAATATCACCGATCCAGCGACTTCCAACACCAATCGCTTCCCGACTTAAGGCCTTGGCCGCTGGCTTTATAATTGGGGTAATGAATCGAACTAGGCTCTTAAAAATTGAACCTAACCCGTTACCTCGTTGAAAAACGGGACCTCGGAAGCCTCCTCCTCCAGCTTGCTGCAGGTAATAGTAATAATACCTATTTCGCGACGTCTTTTTTATTTACCTTCGTCTAAAATGTAATGTGGTCACTGTTTTCCCGAGTTTGAAAGGAATTTTACTGCCCGAATCAGTGGCAATTTCTATATCAACCACGTTAAAATTCGGTGTTCTGACGGGGTAATAATTAATCGGGTTAAACGTTAACTCGTAGGGGGTATTATACTTGTTGTTCTCTGGTCTGGGAATTGTACGTAATAGACCTCCCCAAGCGTCACCTATAACCTGAGGGTATATTTTACTGCCCGAATCAGTGGCAATTTCTATATCAACCACGTTAAAATTCGGTGTTCTGACGGGGTAATAATTAATCGGGTTAAACGTTAACTCGTAGGCGGTATTATACTTGTTGTTCTCTGGTCTGGGAATTGTACGTAATAGACCTCCCCAAGCGTCACCTATAACCTGAGGGTATATGAGACTGGTATAAACGAATTGACTCTGGACACCTCTATTTATATCAGCGATATGTTCACCATGGCTCTTATGCGTTAAGCCTTTCTCAATTTGTTTGGTATCAAAACCAGCATAAGACCTAAACCAGGATTGGATTTGGGAAAGCGAATGGTAAAACTGTCTCTCAAATTTTTTTGTTGATCCGTGAGAAGATAATCGGGTTTTGCTTCATCAATTAACCCTAGACCACAAAGTAACGTTTCCGTCCCATTGTTATTTTGTTCAAAATCAAAATAAGGTTTCATTCTCGGGGGTAAACACTCTCTCATTCCTTTTAATACCTTCTCTATAGTTTCGTACGTACCGTGTGGTAGTTGATAAGTTTTAGTTTGATATAAATGATTTTCGACTCGTTCGTTACCCGTTAATTTTATGGTCTTGTCTCTTTTGACCATCTGCCGAACGTAAAAAAGGGGGATATTTGGAGGTGTCGAGTTTGATCCTGTTCTGGTCTAAAGCTCGTGTTCCAACAATGGTTGTCCCAGTTATCCATTTTTCCAATCCCGCGCTTCTAAACCTAATAAATCGCAATACATTCTGGGAAATTTAACGAAGGTTTCACCATTGGGATCTTTAAATTCAATAAGAAAACGTTCCTGACCGTTGACGATCCCGATTTGAAATTCTAACTTGTCGTTGAGTAATTGCGTCGTGTAACTAGTTTTTGTGTTTTTCGGGTATTGAGTCATGGAGGCGTTACTCGGTAGAGTCAAGTAGAACGAATCGTAGATGGGAGCGAGCATCGTCAGGCAGAGTTGAAGGATAACAATGAAGATGGAACAAGCCGGTCAGACTTATTTATCCTTTCCTTTTGAGAGGAATTAACCCGTCGCACCAGTGGCATATATGGTTTAAAGGTTTCAACTCGTAGATCTCCCAATAATACGGTAAAATAAAGATTAGCCCAAGAATATCGTACCATGGGGCCAGAACGAATCGGGAATTTCGAGTAATAACTGAACGAATAAGACCAATGGGGACCGTGATCGGAGTCAAGAGGACTCTAAGCCAGTATTTACAATGGCGAAGAGTGTAAGAATCGTGAAAGAACCAACGCTTCCAGATACAGCATTGACATTTCTGTAATTGAACGCGAGCACTTTCCTTCGTAACCCGTAAATCCATTTTAAGCTGACTTTAGGATCGAGTCTTTTATATGATATCCTTCTACCCTAGTGAGTGAATGAGTCATTGGCCCCCCAGTCTTTATTGCTATAGAATCCCCCTTTTATATCCGGAGTCATGCATAAAAACAAAGGAGCAGGGACGGAAAAAATAAAAAATAAAGGAGCAGGGACGGAAAAATGAAAAATTGTGTCAGTCCTCCTTGAAAATGGGTTTTTCGACCGGGGTTAGACGGGGTCAGGCTGGACTAGCCGGGCGGGGTTAATTAGGCTAATTTGTTGATTTATGAGGTCATTTGTTGATGGATGAGCTGTTTATTGACGGATACGCTGTTGACGGATGCGCTGTTTGTTGATTTTGGGGGCGGGGCTCATTAGGCAAATTTGTTGACGGATTACGTCATTTGTTGTTTTTAGGGGCGGGGATGATGCTAATTTGTTGATTTGATGACGTCATTGGTTGTTTTGGAGGGGGTGGAAAGATAAAAGTGTTTTCCCCCCTAGAAGTATAGGAATAAACTACTGACAAGCAAAAGAAATAAAGTTGTTTGCCGTCCAAAAGACAGGGCAAAGACATGAGAAGCAATGAAAGAGTGTTTGTAGTCCGAAAGAAAGAGACAGGCCATGCGCAGTAATAATTATAGTAAAAAAATGTTTAGAGCGTGTTGTATAATTTTGTTTTTAAATAAAATCTAAAAATCTGCTCTGAAATGGTTTTTTACTCTTTTCCGAATTTAAGCCTACACCTACCATTAGCGTCACAGTGCTACTTGAGCAAATATGAATCCGTATAACCTCTAAATAGCGTCTAGTTCATTATTAGGTACTTGGGTAAAAAACAACCCAACATAGATTTAAGGAAATGGTATTACAAACGAAGGGTCCATAACATTGAACGCTATCGCGTTCCCGTAAATAAACCCTAGTAGCTGATTTTCACGATAGGGGACAACCCGTAAGCTAACACAATTCGTGAACGCTGAAACATTGGCGCCACCTAGCTGCCGTATAATTTGAAACCAGTACATTTAAAGTAACTTAATGGTTGGCCATGATCGCCCTGGTGCACACCCTTAGGTAGGGCGTATCCCGCCGCGTATCGTAGGCGATACACCGGTGGAGTTGCGGGCCGCGGTGAAGGGGTCCCTCGCCGCTGCAATGTTCCCCCACGCTGGTTCGCTGCCGGGTTAGCCGCGGGATCCCCCTCCTCCCAAAACGGAGCTTCAAATTCTCCGCCTGGTCGGACTGGGGTCGCTGGTGGTGACGGACGATCCCGCGGCCGGCGTGCTCCGACAATCCGGGCTTCGGGGACCCCGTCCCCGAAAAGAGCCCTACGGGCGCGTGCGGTGTGTCGGGCGGCTCGTGGGGCCGCTACGGGGGAATTCTGCCACCGGAGGTCCGGAGACCTACGCGGTGAGTAAGCCGAGCTTCCGGGGGTTGACGCCGGGGCCTCCAGCTTTACGCGGCTATATAATAAAAAAAAAAAAATTATAAATCTCCAAAATATAAGGTTTTGAAAATCTCGGTACTTCAAGTTGGAATATGTTTGAGACCCCTTAACCTAGAGTGTAATTAATTTCTAAAACTATATATCTAAATATATCCGGGCAGTTGTTTATTAAAAACGACCCGCAATTAAACAAAGTTAATTCTAAAATATGTTTGAAACCCAAAACGTTATTTCTAAAATATGGTTGAAAACCGCAAAGTTATTTTCTATTCTTAAAGTACTTACGTCAAATCGGGAATCCGGCAGCCATCTTATTTTCTAGGGTTTTAGTTCTGTTGGTTAGGGTTCGAACGGCGAGAGCAGAATGGTAGTCTTTGTTAAAAATTTAGGCGTTTTTATCCTAAAAATTGTACAGGAAACCCGCGAGATAATTTTACCCCCTTGTCACCGGGCCATCGCGACCCACCAATGGTCAGCTAAGGTTCAAGAATCTTCACCTAACGCCCCCTCACGAACTACCACACCTTAGCTAGCGAACGCTTACAAAATTTATCACATTGTGAAATAACTGGCCAAAATTTCACCGATGGCCATCATCTTTCAGCAAGGACCAATTATCTTCCCACTATTGAATCCTGGTTTTCTTTACCTCGGGTATGGACCACCGAGGTTGGCACATCGTGGCTTCTGAAACACGGGTTGTTCCTACCCTTTTTTTGACTTGGGGGTTCAACTACCTATCCGTCTTTTTTTAAGATCGCTATTTTTGATTAACTATTATCGTGAGAAAGGTTCTTCCCATTTTTAGGAAAGAATGATGTTCTCTTATTTCTATAGACCAAGATTTTCCCACCGAAAATATAAAAGTTTTACAAAGTCATATAGCAAGCCCCCGAAAAACGAACATTATTTAATGTTTAAATAATAATTATTAGTATAGGCTTAATTACCGCGTAAACAACAGCCGCGAAAAACCGCGCGCGAAGGGGGTGTGGACTGTCACCGCGATATAATACCTATAAAATTAAATGTCTTTTCGAAATTAGAATCACTAGAGTTTGGGTTTTGGAGTTGTCATGTTACGATTCAATCATCCTTCCGGTACCCTGGTGGTCGGTAGCTCCGGTAGTGGGAAAACTATGTTGTGTCAGAGGATAATAAAAGAGCGGGCTTAAATATTTGATCTCCCCATAGCTCAAGTTGATTGGTATTACTCTGTTTGGCAACCAATCTACGACGATATGAAGAAATTAGGCGTAAATTTTTAGAAGGGTTACCCGACGTATCAATTTATGATGGTTCCCGAAATGTCCTGTTAGTTATCGATGATGTTATTAGTCAAAATAAAGGGGGGTTGATTGCTGATATTTTCACTAAATATTCACATCATAAGTCCGTACTTTTCATTGTTCAAAATCTTTTTTATAAAAGTATCCGAGAAATCTCGTTAAACGCGACTTATATATATAATACTTTTCAAGCAAACACGAGACTTAAATCAAATCAATATTCTAGCGCGCCAATTATGTCCTAGTAACTCAAAATTCATTCTGGATAGCTACTTAGATGCTACGTCCCAACCTCATACGTATATCTTATACGACCTTTCGCAAACAATCCCCGAAGAGTGGAGATTAAGAGCGAATATTTTCCCCAACGAAGCTCTAACAGTATACACCCCCAGAAAACAATAAAACTCTTCAGCCCCCTCGGTAATCCCATCATTAGTGGTATGGCCCCCAAAGCGCGAACAACGAAAACTCGCTCCAGTCTTGCGAAACGAAACGCCGACCTTATATCAGCCTTAGGTCGTGTTAAGCGTAGCCAAAGGCTTAGTATATTAAAATCTGCTCCCAAAGAATTGATCGAGGCCCTGAGCGAAGTAGCTTTAAACGCCTTAAGAGGTAATCTAAATTTAAGTCCTAAAAATACCTTACAACTAGCCCGACATAAGAAAAATCTACGTCAGATTGGAGATCGACGTATAAATTGGCGTAAAAAGAAACATCTATTAAGTAACCAGAAAGGTAGTGGCTTCTTCTCGTTACTTTTACCTCTCGCCACCAATATCATTGGGAGTCTCGTAGGACAATGAAACAATTCGTTAAAATGCATCTTGTCCCTATACCCCGGACTCCCCTAAATTCCGAGAATGTTAGCGGGGCCAACCCTTCAGAAAATTTCGCCTCGCTGGCCGGAGGGGCCGTGCCGAAAGAAAAAGCTGTTTTAAATACCCTCGAGTCTGAAATGCGAAATATATTAGATGATCGCGATCTTGACGCGAGGACCAAATGGATACAATACAGTCAAATTTTACAAAGAGCCCAAAATATAACCAAGAAAGAAATTAGTAAATTACCCTATGAACGTTGGCTAAATTTATTTCCGCTCAAATATAGGGGGCTCGCCCGTAAAATTTTCGATCATTTGACAGAAAGCGATAACAGAGTAACGTGGTCTACAATAAACGGTAACATCGTCATCGACGGTCACGCCGTTAAAGATTCTGATATCAACGAATTAATTTTTCATACGATTAAACTTAGCGAGGGCAAAAGCCTCGGTACTCAACCCGTAGGCTGGGTTGAATTCGCGCCTTTTGTTAAGACGTTTTTACCGCAACACTCCGTCGTTACCACCCCCGTACGCCCGTCGCCCCTCGACACACCGACCCGTTCGACGCCCTTAAAATTAAAATTACGCAAAGCGAAAAAGCCGCCCACGAAAATTACCAGCAAAACTGTAAACACAATTAGAAAACGGCTCGGGCTATCAAATAAAAGCCCCAACTCCCAAGAATGGCTAACGTTAAAAACGACCAAATCAACACCCTAGAAGGAATTTATTTTGAAGAAAGTAATCCGGCGTCATTTTCGAGTATCGAATCATTATACCAGGCCGTTAAAGATAAGGGTATTTCGCGGGAGAACGTGAAAGAATTTCTGTAAGGTTTTGAAGCTTATACGCTTCACGTCACGGCTAGAAAGAAATTTAAGCGAAGAAAAATTCCCGTAACCAATATTGGCGATAGGTTTGAAATTGACCTTGCTGGCATGCAGTCATTAGCAAAATATAATGATTCCTATAAATATTTGCTAATGGGTATCGATTGCTTCTCGCGAAAAGCCTACAGTATCCCTTTAAAGAGGAAGAGCGGAGATGAAGTCGTTCGAGGTCTGAAGGAGATTTTCGCCGATAGCGTCCCGCGCGCCATCTACAGTGATAGTGGGACGGAGTTTTTAAACACTAAAGTGCAAGCCTTGCTAAAGAAAAGTAATATTAAATTTACCGCTATGGTATCGGAACCGCACCACGCCCTCTTCATTGAAAGGCTTAATCGCACTATCAAAGGGAGAATGTTCCGTTATTTCACGCATAACAATACCCGGCGTTACATTGATATTCTTTGAACTTTAATCTCCGCGTATAACGGGGCCAAGCATTCAACGATTAAAATGGCGCCTGATCAAGTCCATAGTGGAAACATCTTACAAGTTTATCGTAATATCTACGGGGTTGCTAAAAAACTTAAAGTCAAACCCGCTAAATTTAAAACTGGTGACCATGTCAGAATTAGTAAACTTCGGTCGGTTTTCGAAGCCAATTTCTCGGTCGAAGTATTTAAAATAACTGGGGTACTAGAAAACAAGACGCCACATTTGTATTGGCTTCAAGACTACAATGGTCAAGATATAACGGGGCTCTTTTACGCTTTTCAACTCATTAGAACCAAGGTACCCGACCTGTACAGTATAGACAAAATTCTGAAGAAAAGGAAACGGAAAGGGAAATTGGAATATTTTGTTTCATTTATTGGCCTACCTAAAGACCAGAATTGTTGGGTCAGTAGCGATAATGTCAGACCTTTACCTAACGCTCCCAAGTGATACGTCAATGGATATTTTCCCCAACAACACAATGGCTTCATACGTGACGAAACTACCAAATCCAATTACCCTCAAGGGGTCGTGGGAATGCGCTTTGGTTGAACTAATATATACGTCTAGTTTTTTCAACGTGAAAAAGGACACCGCTGCTGAAGTAAACGTCACACGTCGCTCGACATCTCAACCTCCCCGGAGTAACGTTACGAAACTCGGTATGATCGACGTGCCCCCCGGTCATTATCAATCGATTGACCATTTATTAGGCGTCATTAATGACGTTGAAATCTGCCTTAAGAATCAAGCGTGCTTTCTCCATGACGCTACGACTGGTTATATCAACCAGTTTAGGAAGCAGGAAATGTGAAATATAAGCTACTAGATTGAATTTGAAAAATATACACAAGACTCTCGTATTTAAAATTAGAGTCAAGTCTGACAACAAGTGATTTTTAATCGATTCCATATCATCTTAAAAGACTAATTCACCACGAAGCTAACATTTAATAACAGATTTCTTTTTAATCTATCATTTAATTAGAGAATAGTTTACAAAGTAATATATAAGCTAATATTTAATTACAATTAATTTAGAAACTATTTTGTTTGAGATTAATATTAAATAATATTAAAGCTATTTAACTATCTAGAGGTTAATTTACGAGTTCATATTTAACTAAAGATTACATTACAGATTTAATTAAAAATAAATTTTGAACTCTGAAAGTAGGCTTAGCTGGGATCCACGAGAATATAGATTTTCTGGGTAATTATAAAATTTGTTTATTAGTAAGTAATACCTTGTAAAGGTTTTAACTAGTGAATTACATAGATTTATAGTAAAAGGATCGATTCAAATCACTGGTTGTCTAACTTCACTTTCACTTTAAGAAAATTAATCGTGTTTGCAAATAAATGGTTATAAATAGATAAGAAAATCGGTAAAAGTGGTCACCACTAGGATGATGGGGAAAGGTTCTTCTAACCTAACAAAATAGATACCGTGCACGCGGTACAGGGGGTGGTCAATCGCCATAGAGGTTGAGAAGGAGGGCTGAAATTCGTGACGTCTTCAGTGACGCGTCCGCTAAACTTACAAGCAGATCAAGCCAAACTGAGCTTTTTATATAATCAACTATTGCCGTGGTGAAGTAGCGGATTATTCGACCCTTTTTTGGAACCGTGAGAATGGGTTTGGTTGATTTCAACTCGTTAGGTATGTGGGGGTGTTTTTACTGTAGCTAAGTCATCTTTTGTATCGCTTGGGGGAAATTTGAGTTCTTTATTTTATATATGTTTAGGTAAAGGTTATTAGGGATGGGGGGTCGGGATGGGATGACGTTAGTTTCTGGAATTTTGAAAGCTTTGTCCAAAAAAGGGAATGGCTCCAGATTGTCGCCGTTATATTTTATAATATATTTCTTGGGTTTATTTTAATATATTTCTTGGGTTTATTTTAAAAGTTTTAAAGGGCAAGTGACACAAAAAAGGGGACACGAGGCTTAATTTTCAAAAGTTGAACTTAAATCGAAAAAATTGAGGGGTAGTAATATGGGAACTATGTGACTCCGTCACATATGGCGGCCATTATTAGCACCTGTGAAAAATAAGCTTGGTATAGATAAACTTGTTTATTAAATTGCTTTCTCCTTTTAAGAAGGTGAAAATTCAAAAAACAACTATTTTTTTGTGCTAGGATCCTATTAGGATAGAAAGAAACATCACTTTTTAAGGAGTATTGTATTTTTAATTAGTTATTTAGAAAGTTTAAAATTCCTTGAGCAATATCCAATTTTTTTTCTTTATCGCTTTTAAAAACTTCCCTTCTTGGCCCTCTAGGTTTCAAAGGGCATTGGTTTCTAAAATGTCCAACCCGTTTACATCTAAAGCATTTTTTCTCGTTACGCGTGCTCCCAGCATTTTGATTTTCTCCACCATCCTGTGTATCGTTTTCTGCCATCACATTTGCAGCCGTCGAAATATTGGCCGCCGGATTGGCGACCGCTGGATTAGCGACCGGCGGATTAGCGACCGCCAGATTAGCGACCGCGACCGACAGATTAGCGACCGTCGGATCATTGACCGTCGGATCTTTCAATGCAGGCGTTTCAATACCATAAAGAAATATTCTGTTTTACATGAAGAAAACGAAACATTCCATAAAATTTATGTCTAACAAAAGAATTACGTTAAATTAACCAGGAAAACTTGGCAATAAGAAAGTACATTAAACAAAAGATATAATTTTAAGAGAAATTAACATGGAATCTTTTAAAAATCATTATTATTAAAGTTAAAGCGAATACGCCGTTCCGAATATAACGTAGATTTCTTTCCCCTTCTTTTCACGCGACGAAAAATAAACAATTAATTTTTAGAACCGGGCTGCCAGACGTTCAGTGCGAATAAAAATAGAAAACTAATCTTGGTGGTTTTTGCAGTAAACGCATTTACTAGCCGAAAAACTCGTAAGCGCCCTAGCCGAACCGAAACGCGGTGCAGGCTACAGTGTTATCTAGCCATGCATAATTAAAAACCACAAAATAGTGAGATGTTACTTGTCCGCTTAAGATAAATATACTAGTGTTTGTCAACTGTTACGCATTCCATCGACCAAAGTCTTAAAGTTATCTTTCATATTTTCAACTAACCAATAATAGCGGTGTTCCAAATAGCACTTTTGTTAAACATACCTGTGCCAAAAAGAACCAAAATTACATTTCTAACAATAGCATAAATATTTTAGAATTAAAATAGAATGCTTACGTTTTGTAGCGCCAAAAAGCGACATGTTGATCGAGCTAGTTGAACTGATTGTAGCGAACTGACCAGAAAAACATTTTTTTCTATTCCAAATGCCCAAATCCTTTTTTTATGTGTTCTTCCCGAACGTAAATATTATTCTCCTTTGGGAGGTGAGTTTCATGAGCGCCTTAAAGAGAAAATAAATTTTATTAGTATTTAGTTGAACAATTTTGTTACCCTTATGAGTCTGGTACTGAGGAAAAAAAATTTAATTAGAAAGTCGAGCACACCCAAAAAAAACTATTTGGTTACGATACTCTCCCATGAGGGAGCAATGCACACTTTAATAGGCGGATAACCAAAAAAAAAATACACAAAACAAAACAAATGTCAACAAAAAAAAATTTTTAACGCCGGGGGGGCAGGTTGCAAAATGAACGGTGATCCACTTGGGCGAGTGGTCCTCGCCTCGTTATCTCCTCGAGATCATGTGTGTCAGTTGACACTTCCCGGGGGGGAATTGGCACTCGTGCCGGGAGTGGCCCGTTACGCGACATCGCGCACACCTAACGTTTTCTAATGGGCGGATCCCACTGAGGGTCCGGACGTTTCCGAGGGCCGTTCTGAACGCTCGGGGAACTCCCGATGAGCGTTCCGCTTGATCAATTCGGGGGGTTTTATACCCTCCGAAAGTTTGGGTTTCACGGATTACCCTAAGAGGGGTATTTCGTGGATTGTTGGTCCCATTCCGTTCCAGGATCCATTCCCTTCCCGGGACCCGAACGTGAATCATCTGGCGCGGATGCCCGTCAAAAAAAAAACGTTCCTTGGGGCCGCGGGGCCATTTATCTCTTCGACGGGGGCGTGTTCGCGTGGGGTAGGTATTCCCTGCGCGACCTCCTCCTCTCGATTCCACATCTCTGAGCTCTCTGCCCCTGCGGGGATATAGTGTGGTGGGCGATGGTAGGGAATTAGGTTATTGACCTCCATCCACTCAATTTCTTGAAATCGTTCGGCCAGTTCGTCCGCGATGGCCATCTCGTCCTCGAAGGGGCGAATGGGGGGCGGCACTACCGGTTGCCTCCTACGCCTAGGGTTGCGTCCTCTTGGTTCAGGAGATGGGACCCGGGGGGGGGGGGTTTCGTCTCCTTCTCCCCAGGGGATACGTTCGTATTCCCTCCACCGGATGACGTCCTGTCCGTCATGAGGGGCTGCGTCTAGACGGGCTTGGTCCTCCAACCATGCCTCACGTTAGCGTCGTTCCAGTTCTACATCCGTCTCTCCTTCCATCCGGATGATCCGAGAGGGGGAACTTTTTGCGCGCGGCGCAACCAAAACGATGGGTTTACCCTTCCAACTGGGGTGCTTTTTTAATAACTTGTCTTCCTCCGTGGAAAAATCAATCGGAGATCCGATGGGGGATTGATGGGGTGCTTGAATAGAAAATAAGGTTAGTTCTGGTCTACAAATGTGACAATAGTAATGTGGTAATGCTTCTAAGATATTCAAGGTGATTCCGACGCAGATAACATGATACTGTTCCTCGCAATTGTCGCTTGTACCCAATCAATTTGGGGTTCCCGAGAATTATTTATCACACAACGAGGGGCTTTGCATTCCTCCTCTAATGAATTATCATCACTGGGTTTTCGCGGGGTAGGCGGTCTTCGCCGCCTCACCTTTTTGGCGCGGCGAGGGGAATTTAAAATCGCGTTTTCCACGTGGGGAACGGTTTCGCGGGGATTCTCGCCTGACGCGTTATCCGTTTGAGAGGGTTTTTTTTCTAGATCATTGCTCTCCCATAGACGCTCATGAAACATTTTAATATTTTCTACATGATAAGACCCGAGATTTTTCCCCGTCGAAGGATCCATTAATTCGTAAGCCAGATTGTTGAGTTTAGTTTTTATTAAATAGGGACCTTAATATTTCGGGAAAAATTTGTGAGAGGTGTGGCTACTAGCTCGAGATTGTACGTGGGTTCTTATCCATACTAATTGTCCTATTATAAACTTCTGATCTCGGCGGTGTTCATCGTAATGTTTTTTTTATCATTAGCTCTCGTTATATTAGCTTTTACCGCTACGTATGCCCTTCGTGAATTCTATCTCTGAAGGGGGCAACTCTTCCTCATCCTCAAGAGGGGGATCTCCTGGCATTCTAATTTCTCGGCCGAAATTTAAAAAATTGGGGGTGTATCCAGTGCTATCATTAGGGGTACTGTTCATAGCGAGTCGAACGAGGGGCAGATAACGATCCCATCATCGATGATCGGTCCCGATATACGTTGCCAAGAGACGCGCGACTACTTGATTGTAACGTTCTGTTAGATTAGCTTGGGGGTGGTAAAAGGTGGTATAACTCTGATGGACTCCCAGAAGGGTCACTACCTCGGCGAATATATCCGCAATAAATTGGGGCCCGTTATCCGAAATAAGCCTTGTGGGGACTCCCCATCTACACACAACATTGTCTACAAAAACCTTGGCGACGTTTACAGCGGTAGCCTTTTCGAGGGGAACGATTTCAACCGCTTTAGTGTAATAATCTACCATAACTACCAAGGTGGTATTTCCCTGAGGGGATTGAGGGAAGGGGCCCATTAAATCGATACCCACTAATTCCCATGGGCCTTGGGTGATGTTTGACATCATATATCCCGGCTTCTTTCTTCGCTCTACCTTAGTTCTCTGACAGACAACGCAAGATTTGACATAAGCCTCTATCTCTTTCTTCATTCCTTCCCAGTAATAGCGCGCTTTGATCTTATGAACTAGAACTGTTTCGTAAAATTTCTATAGATGGATTAGGCCTACGTAAACGATAAGGAATTGATTAAAAATACATGTTATTTGGATGCATTCTCACTTTAAATGTTTGTTATGTTTTATCGTTTCGCAATGTAAGTAGAGTCATAGAAAATATATGGTAGAATGAGCGCGCGAGATGTTTAATACAAAGGTATTTTAAAAATTAAAGTCGAATGTCCACAATCGTAATGCCACGCGTTCCGCGCCCCCATGTAAGATAATAGGTGCACGAAGGTGAAAATAGCTGTGTGTGGAGTTGACCTAAGCCGGATGCACACATATCTCTTTTAACGCGTTACCCACTCGTGCGCCCACTGATTTAATATGAGCGCGCGAGGTCGAAACGCGTGAAAATAGGTCTGAGTGAATCCGGCTGTAAGCCATAAACGTAAACAAACGCTAACTAGAAGTACGATATATTTACAAATATAAAGGAAAAAATTACAACCTGTAACTGTACGATATTAAATAAATTTATTAGTCAGAGATTTTTTGGATTTTTTTTTTTTTGAATGACGTTCGTAAAGCTTAGTTTAGATTAGCGCGGAACGGCGTGTCTTTCAAGACGAGAGTATAAAGTTGAGAGATTTAGTGTGGGGCGACAAACTTTAGTTTTAATAGATAGAAACGCAATTGTTAGTAATTTACCTTTCCCCAAGAGATTGGTGTATTCTTTTTCTCGAACATTAAAGCTCGAAAAGCCTCTTCGGATTGCCGAACTCCTTGCGAAAGCTTTGTAAATGGCGTCCAAAGAGCCTGAACAATTCGCGTAAACATCCGCCACTTTGTTGAATTTTAGAGCTTCGAAAAGAATGTTAACTGGAATACCATTTAGATAACCAAATGCCGCTATTTGTAAGAATTGAGTTTCGTCAACGATCTTTGTTAGAAAGAATAAGGACCTAATATGAGCCTCCAATCACTCAGTTGTCTACCGGTAACTGTTTGCAAAATTTGCCAAGGATTCGGGATGCGCGGAGACTTTCCAGGGACGTTAAAGATCGACATGTTAGGGGATTGAAAATTGCAAACAAACTGACATGAAAAACGTTAGAATATAAGGTAAAAACATGAGTAATAAATGCCTTTACGGAATAAGGGAAGTTACAAGATTGTAGAATATACGCTTTTAACACTTTGATGTGAAACGGGTGATGTTTATCTACAGACAATAGACGATAACATAAATTTTGACCACGTCTCAAGCTTTAAAAAAGGCAACATCTTCCGTAGAAAAGGGTTCTATTTAACGGTTCTTTTTGTTAGTTTCAAGGCTGGCAAAAGTATAGGAAATCCTATACTTTGAACCAAACTTGGAAAAAGGCAACATCTTCAATACAAACTGATGCTTTTTAACGGCTCTTTTATCCGTTTCCAAGGTTATTTTATAATAAGGCCTATTTCAGATTCGGTATCGTCGTTGTTAAAGAGAAGGTAAAACGGAACGTAGGCTTTTTTTATCCATTTTCAATAAAAAGAGAACTAATTTTCCTAATAAAACATTGATAAAATATCCAAAAAGGTAAAATTGATCGCTTTTGGGCATATCGTCATAAAGGCATTGGAATGAATCCATGGTAACAATCTAGGTAGGCACTCCACCTGATCCTGAGGGTATCAAAGTGCGATGGTTCACGGCTTATTACTCACGCTGTTGAAAACCAAATTTTTTAAAAGTTATAGAACGATAGACAATGAAGGTGTTTTATATAAACGTTATATTTTCATTGTCACTCGGACTTTGTGGGTAGATTTTACCCCAGACCATAGAGAAATGTTGGGTAAATAAGATGGAGCGGTATAATTTACTTTGATGACGGGTCGGAAATAACGTGATAGTCGCAGTGTCTAAACGGCGAGACGAGAATATTTCAGTGTAGGGGAAAATAAAAGGGCTCGCACGGTTTATTTTATCGTTTAAACGTTAAAAGGTGTGCATAAGTTTGGGTATTGTCTCCAGTTAGAGAAAGGCACAATTCTTGAAATTCAATGTTGTGTTTGTAGCATCAGGAATGGGTGAAATAAATTTCCACATCGTTTAACTGTATCGTATTTTTGTTACGAATGGGATAAATACGAAAAATAACAGATTTTAAAGTTTAATACGGGCAAAAGGAAAAAATGTTTTATTGCAAAGTCGGCTTTGAAAATAGTGTCACTTTATCACCTAGAAATCTTTCTAGTTGTGAAAACATTTTATTATGTCCCAAACTATCACCTAGAAATCTTTCTAGTTGTGAAAACATTTTATTATGTCCCAAACAATAAGTCAGATTAAATTCGCACGGAACACGAAATTAGAGCTCTCTCAAAATTTGTTATGATTTCGTTTTCAGTAAAATAGAAGAGGACTTGAATTAGTTACCGATGTGAACTCCGTCTGACTTATATTTTATGAAACAAGAAAAATTCAGCGTGCATCGTGCTAAGTGTGAATCGTTATAAATTTCAGTATGCAGCACGCGGGAATATTCAAAACATCCTCTTGCAATGTGTTTGAAAATTGCAATGAGATAAATGTGGTCCCCGCCTTGATAACCGTTGTAAAGTCTAGCCTGACATCGTATTACCCAATTGATGAAATTACAGATGGGTTCCGAAAAGTAAAACCAAGTATGTAGTTTGTCCATCGTTTTAACGACAATAGTGTTGAAGGTAAATCGAAGAAAAATAAGTGCAATGACATTATTGTGACACATGAGTATCTCTGCCTTTGAATGATATTGGGAACGGCACTAGCATAGCAAAAGCGTTTGGGGTGTGGATGTACATAAGGATAATGATTTCTTCCATGAAATACAATATAAACATGGAGAATGGCATGGAAAATATAATAATAAAAAAAAAAGAAAAAAAAATAGTTATTCAGTACTTGGATGGTGTAGATAAATATTGTACCCAAAATTAGCCCATTTCCAAAAATACCTTTTAAGAAATTTTCCATTAAAAGAAGAAACTGGCACCAGCGACGAGGAAAAGAAACCCAAAGCAGGAAATTATCGCCATGGGCGGTCTCTTGTAAGGACGCGTGTGATGGAAAATTCCCAAAAAAATTTGCTACCTAAGCTTCTGAATAGATGGTTCTGTAAAGTAACATATACACTAATATAGAAAGGGATAAAAGAGCCGTTAAAATGCACCCGTTTCTATTGCTAATGTTCCCTTTTTCCAAGGGTGGTTTAAAATATAGGATTATCTATAGTTTAGCCAACCTCGAAACTAACAAAAAGAGTCGTTAAATAGAACCCGTTTCTACGAAAGATGTTCCCTTTTTTCAAAGGTGAGACGTATATTCAGAGTTTATAGATTCAACTATTGATATAAAATGAAAAAGCAAAAGGAAAAATGCAACCTATCGCCAAGAGTTTTTTTTTTCTATTCCTTATCGTTTAAATAGGACCAGTAAAAACATTTACGGACAAATATTAACCTAGAAATAAATTTAAAACTTAAATGGGAAAATAGGCTTAGCGGGATTGATAGAAATCGGCTTAGTTTCCCATATGTGATCTAGCGAGCAATGAGCAAAAGCCCGCGAGATCTCCAGGAAACGGCCCTTTGCTCATTGATGTAAGCTAATCCCGCTAAAGCCAATTGTTAGTTTAATATTTGTCTGTAAATGTTTTTAGTGGTGGATTAGGACCATTTAAACGATAAGGAATCGATAAAAAACTAAAACACATGTAAACATTAGATTAGTCCATAAGCAATAACAATGTTTTTGTAGTAGGATCCTAGTGTTTTAGAATTAAAAATCACTTTTTAAAGATTATTTATTTAATAAATTTAAAATACCATTAACAATATCCATTTTTAGTCCTTTTTCGCTTTTCACCCTTCTCCCCCAATGTTTTAATACGCCGACGAGTCTCATTTTTAAATAGTAGAATAGATTGAAGATTAGTTTATTTACTTTCTAACCTCCCCTTTTAAGGGGTAGAAGTAACATTGTGTATAACAGTCAGCGTGACCTTAGAGCATGAGCAAAGGGTAAGTGATTCGACTATTTCTCGCCTAATAATATAACGGGTTACAACAAGGGGAGGGGGGTTTCTGAATTTTAAAAACGAGAATCATGATTTCGGACAGAGACTCAGTAGCATTATAAAAGTAGTTCGATTCGGCCGGGCGAAAGAGAATTTTAGGAAAAATTTGGGCAAAGAAACTAAGACAGCTCACAAATGTCTAAAGGAAAAGGAGCCACCCCTACCGGATATCTTACTTTGGCAAAACGTAAGCAATGAAATCGTTTATATAGAATTAACACGTTGTTTTAAGTATTAAATGTTTTTTAATTAACGGGACGGACACTTGATGGTTTAAAATAATAATATTTGATGGAGCCTTCCAGGAAAATGCGCTCTTTACGAATCGTTCAAAGCTACGTATTTAACCGTGTTTTAAAAAAGCGAATGTGCTCGAAAGGTAGCCAAAAAAATGTTATATTTTTTAAGGTTTAAAGCATAACGTCACGTATCGGTCTCATTAACGGAATTTTTTTCCAGCAACGTAGTTAAATTCTATTATGATTATACGATTATTACATCACTCATTCTTATTATTTTAAATACAGGTACATTCAAAAAAATGTTGCGAAGTTCAACACAAGTATGATAGGTGAGTTAAAAACTATTTATAATTTTAATATGTTAGAATTAAATTATCACCGAAATAGACCAATAACTCTTTTACAGTGTTATCGGCACAGTAAGAGCAGGGAAGGATTAAAAATAAGCGTTCATTTTGGTAGACCCTCCCTTTGAAAAAAACCGTTCCCTTCTTTTATATTTGCTGACAACTGATGGGACTCACCTACCCTTGGCAATTGAGAGCTCAGCAGTAAAAATACTATATGTGGTTTTACCATTTCTGTATTGGGGAATTTTGCAGGAATTGTAGAGAAAGGGGAATCATTCAATTTGAGGGTTAAGCGCGTAATATACTATTAAGGAGCTTCTAAGCAAACATTTTTCTGTCGAACCTATTGAGTTTCTTTTGTAATGTTATTGGGTAGCATTTTATGTGATGGAAACTCAAATTGATTAAAAAATTTGCCAGTTTTTGAAGAAGGTTTAGAAGCAAAATAGCAAAGAGAGATACCTCATATTTTGTGTATAGTTTTGAGCGAAGGACGCTTTATTTCTATGCTCACAAATAATGTTTCAGTTTGAAAATACGTTAAATGCAATAAAGCATTAATTAATCGAGGGGAATACTTCAATTATCTCGTGTAATAATTCAGTGTAATAAAATATCAAGGTTAAACATTGTTAAGTCTTCAATTTATTTTTAATCAGTTAAACTGTAAACAAAAACATATCACAATTCAATTATATTTCTTATCATAGAAATAAAATAGATCCTCATTTGGTATCACAAATGTTTAGAATGAAAATAATATAGGAACTTTGAAATTTTAAAAGGTAATTCTAAGAACATTACTAAATCCTTTTCAATTTGGCCGAAAAGAATTTATTTAATTTACTTTAGAATTAGATATTTCTTTCAACACTTTCCTTAACGCTGGAGAGGATTTTTGCTTTTTGTTTTCTTTCGAAAAGTGTTTCCCTCTTAAATACAGTTGAAGACCTTTTCCTCTCAATTTTAAAAAAGTTGAAAAATTTTTTTTAGGATTTTCTTTCTACTTTTAATGTCACTTGGAACTTTTGATGTTGATATCAACAATTCAAAAGCTTCCAAAATATCACTGTTTTTTTCCATCTTTTTTAATATAATTTCCCTTCTGCGTACATTGTTTTGTAGGACAGTTTATTTTTTCACCATCATAAAATTCTGAGGCTACATTATCTATTATTTGATATAATTTAAACGTAGTTTTGTTTACATATAACAACCCACCTCGGTTATTTTGCGTCACCCAGGCAGATATATACATATCAGGTAACTTTGTATCTAAATATTGCTTAATCTCATCAAAAGTTCCCTTTATCGCAAATGTATTAGTTAAACCCCATTGATATGGCATACTATTACATACAGATTTAATTGTAGCACCTGCAACATAGAAGAATTTGCTTGGCCTTTAAATTGTTTCGTTCTAAAGCAAAGTTTTTAGAAGTCTTCTCGTTTTCTGGAACTTTATACTGTACTTCCAATGTAACATCACTTTTGACTAGATGACAATGGACTAAACATAAGTTCCTGAGAATTGTTGAAACTAGTGAACGTTTGCCCAAAAATGGCAAACATGTAAATATCTGAAAGAAAAAATTGGTTAGTACTCTTAATTAGTAATTACATTGCGCTAAAGAGAAAAAATTATACTAACTGGTGGGGCTATGGAAGTGATGTACGCAATGCCATCCAACAAAAACCTTTATTCGAATGAATTTCTTGTCCAATTTCCCAAAAGGATTTGGAAGTTTTGACATTCGCTAGAGACGAATATGATGTTTCTAGGCCAGACTCCCACATCGTGGACCTTTTACCAACACCTATTGCTATCAATTCTTCCATAACGACAATAGTATCATCATCTGCTACATCCGGTTTTCCCATAACTTTTAATTGTTCCAAACTTAAATTGATAATATCACAGAAATTGTTCTGAGTCAAATCTGCAACATGTTAATTTAATTAGTACCTAGTAACGCTTCTATGCATTTTTATCATGATAATACTAAAACTAGTTTTAAAACCGTTAGCAACGACGTTAAATTTAGAACCTTATAATAAAACTTGAAACATTCTGTTCGACCACCGTATAACGCAGACCTGGGACCGATGGGGGAACATATTCGGCGTTCGGAGCCGTGGCTTTGATACAATCATCTCTATCCTAGCATAGATCAACTACCTCCTACGGGATTCGTAACACTATACTAAGCCCCCATAGAAAATTTAGTTCTCTTACGGACTCGCTCTTCGACCGCAGCGCCCTGGCGGCAATCGCGGAAATTAGAATGTTTGATCATGATGGCGACTACCACAGCGATGATTCTAGTAATGATTTTAATTTCTACGAACTAAATTTTTCGGCTTTTTTGAGATGCCACAAAAGAAGTGCTATTACGGCGCTTGTAAGAGTGATACGAGATTACTAGATGGGGCAAGCTTAATATATTATAGGTACCCGAACCCCAAAAAACAACCGTTTCTTTTTGAGAAGTGGTTAAATGCCACTGGTTGGGACTTGGCTTCAACAGAAAAATTCAGCTATTCCAAATGTGCTCGGTATGTTTGTTCAAAACATTTCGTTAATAACGATGGACCTTCGAAACTACACCCAATTCCAATTAAATTTCCTGGAAAAGTAAGCGCAATATATAAATTCAAATAAATTATACATTCACGCCGGCATACGTATTAATGCATATTCTCCCAACTTTAGGTTGTTATTTGGAATGATCGCAGGAAGGCTATTATGCAGGATCCGGATAATATTGGTATAGTTCCAAAGAAATGCAACCAAACTAGTGGTGATTTTCTTACGAATAGTTTGACTGAGGAAATTCCGTTGAAGCTGAATGTGGTTTTTCAAATGTAGGTAATTTCCATTTTTTTAACTCGCAAACCGTTATTTGTATGGCTCACCTTATAGGCTAAAGATATCTACTTAGCAGAGGAAATTTCTATCGAAGGTGAGGAAATTTCTATCGAAGGTGAGGACATTTCTGTCGAAGGTGAGGAAATTTCTGTCGAAGGTGAGGAAATTTCTGTCGAAGGTGAGGAAATTTCTGTCGAAGCTGAGGAAATTTCTATCGAAGCTGAGGAAATTTCTATTGAAGCTGAATGAAATAGTTCAAATGTAAGTAATTTCCATTTTTTTTTAACTAGCAAACCGTTAAATACTTGGATGGCTCACCTTATAGGCTAAAGATAGCGCCAAAAATTCGCCAATGACTGTAGCTCGTAAAAGAAACCACCCCTACCCAGAAAAAGCTACAATAAAAAAATATAAACAAAGCCATAATATTCCGAAAGAACCTTCTGCCTTACAAAAGGAAAATGGAATAATAGTAAGTAAAAACCAGTATTTTTGTATTCGATTGCCATTTGTATGAGAGTTTGGCTTTCTTAAATTTGTCAGGCTGTACGTGATATGACTCCATTTTCGATTGATCTATTAAATAAGACACTCGGTTGTCCGAAGAAATGGACTACTTTCTACGGAGAGGACTACGCGAAATATTCGAAAGAGAAAGACGAAGTTCTGGAATTATCATTATCCATTTTTAGAGATCAAACTACTCGCTTAACTGTACTTGGGAAAGAAGTGCCTTCTACACATGCTATTATGGAAGAAATTGGAAGTAAAATAGAATCTATAAGTAATATTGTCAAGATCCTTGAAAAGATTGAAAAATTCAGCGTTTGCTCGGGAAATAAGAAGAGCGATTTTCCTAATATTCTCTCATTTGGAAGCGGTGTTTACAATATTCTTAACGATGCCTATCACTCAACAAAATGTTTACTTCTATTTAAAAAAGATGGAAGAGTTCACCGATGTAAATATTGTAAAGTATATCGCGGCTATTTACGAAAGAAAGCTTCAAGAAATAAAACGTGTCCAAAGAGACTTTGTTTTAGGACAAAAAAACAGATAGCTTCTGTAAAGAATGGAAAGAGAAGAGAAATGTATTTCTCAAAACAAACAAAACTTCTAAGGCAAAAATATCACAAATTAATTCGTGAAGAGGGTCATGTAATATCGAAGAAAGAAAGTGTGATTTTTGAAGAAATCGTGAAAACAAATATGGATACAGCGACAGATTTTTCAAAGGCTTTTTTAAAACAGCAGCTATCAGCTCTTAATGTAACAAATAGTAGAGCTCATCGATGGCATCCCAGTGTGATATAGTGGTGTTTACTTATTTACAGTAAATCACCAGGTGCTTATGAATGCTTGCGGAAAACTAACGCTCTGAAGTTACCATGTCAAAAAACACTCTACAGTTACGCATTGCCCTTGACTGCTAGCCCAGGTTTTCAAGCTGAATCCTTTACATTATTAAAAAGTCTAATGGAAGAGTTGAATTGTTACGATGAAGAGCACACAAAGTACGTTTCTATCTTGATAGATGAAATGAAAATCAAAGAGGAATTAGCTTATAAACGCACAACTGGTGATCTTGTTGGTTTTGTGGACCTTGGTGAAACGTTAAATGAAACAAGACGCATATACAATGCTAACGATGAGAAAAAGAAAAAAAACATCAACCTGGCGACTAACGTTTTGCAAATTATGGTGAAAGGCATCACAACTAAATTGCAATTCTCACTAGCCTTCTTTCCATGTAGCGGCCTGCGTGCGGAAGACTTGAATAGCCTAATCTGGGAAGCCATTGAACGACTAGAAGCTATAGACTGTCGAGTTTTGACAGTTATTGGAGATGGTGCCAATTCAAACCGGTCTTTTTTTAAGAACAATATGGTTATTACCAATGATAGTAGTTTGGCCCATTATGGACTTAATTACTTTGCGATGGAACAAAATCCTAGACCACTGTTTTTCCTCTTTGACAATCCCCACCTAATCAAGACCTGTCGAAACAACATGGAATGCAGCGCATTTATTAAAAAACCCAAAGTTAAAAATAAGGTTAAGACGTCACCGAAGAAACCCGAAAAAATGCCACCAAAGAAGCCCAAAGATGATGTACCAACAAGGCTTTTAATGAAAAATAAGAAATTCATTCTTTGGGAACATATCCGTAAAGTTTACAACAATGATGTGAAGCGAATTCCAAGACTTTACCCAAAACTAAGACTTTCTCATATTAATTTGAAGTCACGTGGAAAAATGAGGGTTAAATACGCAGTTCAAGTTTTGTCAGCGAAAGTAGCAACTGGAATTAGAAAAGAAGTTGGAGAGGAGGGCAGTGAAACGGCCATGTTTTGTAACTTGATTAACAAATACTTTGATATCATGAATACATCTAATTTCTCCAAATCTTATTATAAAAGAAACCCAAATTTAAAACCATTCCACTGTTCTGATGACAACCGTTTAACAGTAAGATAAGCAATCAAAACATTTACTTTGGCAAATTTATTGAAAGAGTTGTTTCTTTAGTGGCTCGAAAATGACTTTCTCGGATATTTCAAAGAATGGGAGGATGAGGTCGCAGGCCTAGAAGGTTTTACCAATGCTCAGCTAAAAAGTATGCTTTTAAGCATCGAAACATCAGGGGGACTGAAAATCACGAGTAATTAAATATTTAGCCCTAAATTTCAGACTTTGAGCCAAGCTCGAGCCCTGGGCTTCTTATCGAGCCTTAAGTTTTTATTTAGAACCTTTATCGAGCTTTTTAAAACATTTTTCGTAAACTCTATTAAAAAGCTATTTCTTTGCAGCCCGGTCGATGATAAAAATTATCCACTACTTGCTTTCAAAAGGAGCTAAATTTATTTCAACAAGAAAGTTAAATCAGGACCCCATAGAACAAGATTTTGGAAAGCACAGAAGTCTATGCGGTTCCAATACCAATCCCACTGTCAGCCAATATGGACAAAATGTTGGAAAAATACGATTATTAAAAGGAATTGTACCAAATGCTATAAATGGAAACACATCAATAGAGGTAAAATTCTTTATTTACTCGTAAAATTTATTTCTTTACTCGTAAAATTTATTTCTTTACTCGTAAAATTTATTTCTTTTAAATCACAGTTGGATATTGTTATCACTCAGGGCTTTTCTTAGACTAGGAACAGATTTAATACCTTTTAGGTTATCCCTTTGGTATTTTTCAGTTAAAAAAAATTGTAAACGCTTTACCATGAGTATTTAGGTATGTTTCTATCACAATTATTAAGCCCTTCTCCTCCAAATAAATAGGTAGAGTTTTACAGGCATTTTTCCATATTTCTAAAACTTTGGCGTTGTTTAGAATTTCTTTTTTGGTTTCAATTTTTCTATTTTTGACTAGATCACAACCCGTTGAATCATACAATTTTGAAGCAATATCCGCCATAGTTTTAAACATTATAAAGCCTTGCTCATTTAGATTTAATAAACCTCCACGGTTAAGCGAACGACTTAAATCATCATAATCATGTTTTTCATCGAAACTAGCGGTCACATTGTCTGTTAATTTAAGCACATCTTTTTCCGCAACTCCTTGGATTTTCGTAATCTTTTTCTTCATAAATTGCAATACAAAACCTCCCACATAGTGAACGTCTTCTTCAGAAATATTTTCTTTATCCCTAGGTAAATCTCCAGATGTTTCAATGACCTTATTTTTTGCAGATGCAAGATGGAAATTAATGACGAGCAAAAATCTTCTTAGGAAAACAGCGGCTACAACGTTGATTGTAGGTGTCGCACAGATTAAATTCTATATTTGTGTTAAACAAATACAAGTTTAATTATAATTCATTTAAAAATTTTAATAAACACTTACTTTGGATTGACAAATTTTGTTTATTATTTCTCGGGCTTTTAATTGCAACTCGTGGTTTTGTAGAATAAAACCCATTCTCAAAAAAAAACGTACTCTTGCCAGCAATTAAGGAAGTCGCAATTACTTCTTTGCTTATAGCTTTTAGGTCAAGATATTCAAGCGAATAGCCATTTGCTATTAAACAATTAATAACTTTCTTTGAATCATCGCTACGAGGGCTTTTCAAAGCATCGTCTAACTTGGTTATAGATTCTTTAAGCATTAACTCAAATCTATTTTGAATGATATCTAAAACAACAAAAACATTTTATATTAGTTTAGCAATGATTTGCAATTAAACATGATTATTATTATTATTATTAACTACGAAATTTAGAATTTGCTCACCCTTTAAAATATCGAGCTCTTTCTTCATGGCGGCTGCCATCTTGATCAAACTTTTTAACTTGCAATTCTAAACACTAGGTGACGCTCTGACGCTAGAAAATTTGGCAGGTTGCTCTCTGAACGAAATTCTATAGGCTTACATTACGAATCCCGTAGGAGGTAGTTGATCTATGATCTGAACGCGCCTTCAGATTCATTATTTTATATTCATTCGCTCTAAGACGTTCGCTCTAAGTCCTGTTTCGGTATATTCTTATTTCTACCATGTCTCATTTAACCACTGAAATTGCGTAAGTTAATATTGAATTAAAATATGTTATATATTCTAAACGAATTTAAAACTTTAGCTCCGCCACTACCGTTCAACTGGAAGAATATGGTCTGTTTGTAGAAGAAGAGATGCCGATATACAAGTAAGTTAGCATGGATTTAATTCTAACGTAAATGTATTAATTTATTCTTGTTTAAAAATCTCAAAGCGTTACGTTAGTTTCAAAGTTGTAGTTATGAGATTGTACGTTAGTGAATGTTCTAATTTAAAGTCTATATTTTGTTTTTAAAGTGAACTTGACACCCCCGCCTCGCCTGACCCTTTATACACCGCTAATTTCTTTGCGGGTCAGGCGGTTCTAGAGGAACCGGAAGTAGCTCAACCAGAAATGGTTGAACCACAAATTGATCGTCATCAACCAGAAGTTGATCATATTCAACAACTTCCGTATTTAACAATTCCTCTAGAAAATATGTAAGTGTTTTAAAAACGTTACATATTTTCTCTTTTTAACCATGATGATCTTTTTAGGGATATTGACGTGGAACCATGTCATATTTGCGGAAGTCTTAATTACAATTTAAATTATTACTCAAATTATACTTATAAACTATCTTGTACTTCACTCTATTGTTTCTGTTCTCGCATTTTCTATTTTAGTTTTGAATCTGGCTACTATATTATTCAACATCATAATTGCTTTTAAATTATTACTCAGTTTTTACCTTTATATTTTATTTTAAAACCAATATTTACAAAATATATTTTTACGTGTATTAAATTTTTTCAACAACTAAAATGTCTTTTAAATATCCCAAACCTCGACCTCCCAATTTTCTTCATCTTCCGAATCGGTTATGAAAAATTCACTATCGCTCTCTATATCAGAGGGCGTTATCTCCAATAAGTCGGGGTTGTTTAACAAATAGTCCCCGTAATATTTGACACTTTCACGCGCACATTTGCACGGTCTGAACCGGTGAATAGAGCAACAGTCTTTCGAGGGTTTTATTTTTTCACATCCCAAAACGTCCAAGTTTATTCCAGTTTTATTTAATAATTTTTGAATTTCCAGACTTTTTTCATACCCTTTCGTATAGATACCCTTACGAAAACTTTCTTAAGAACCCATGGGAATTTTCTATGGGAAAATCGTATTGGATGTCTTAAGATATTCACATAATGCTTTTTGGGACATTTGGCACTTTTTTCCCAAGAACGTTCTTAAGAGTTTCCTTTGGTTTTCCACATGGTATTTTCCAAAACATATTCCCATAGTTTTTTCCCAAACAAATTCCCAGAGATTCCCACAATTTTTTCCCAATGGATTCCCGCAATTTTTCCCAAAGATTCCCATAGTTTTTTCCCAAACGTATTCCCAAAGATTCCCGGTATTTTTTTCCCAAGGATTCCCATAATTTTTCCCAAATATTCCCATATTTTTTTCCCAAGGATTACTATCATTATTCCCGATTCCCGTTGATGTTTTCCCAAGGATTCTCTTAATTTTCCCAACGAGTTCCATAATTTTCGACAAGGTTCTCAAGAGTTTCCTAATAATATTCCCAAAGATTTTATAGGTTTCCCAAAGATTTCTGTAGGTTTCCCAATAACATTCCCATTGATTTCTGTTGGTTTCCCAATAACATTCCCAATGATTTCTGTTGGTTTCCCAATAACATTCCCAATGATTTCTGTTGGTTTCCCAATAACATTCCCAATGATTTCTGTTGGTTTCCCAATAACATTCCCATTGATTTCTGTTGGTTTCCCAATAACATTCCCAATGATTTCTGTAGGTTTCCCAATAATATTCCCAATGAATTCTTTAGGTTTCCCAATAATATTCCCAATGAATTCTTTAGGTTTCCCAATATTATTCCCAATGATTTCTGCAGGTTTCCCAATAATATTCCCAGAGATTTTTTGTAGGTTTCCCAATAATATTCCCAGAGATTTCTGTTGGTTTCCCAATAACCTTCCCAATGATTTCTGTAGGTTTCGCAATAATATTCCCAATGATTTCTGTAGGTTTCCCAATAATATTCCCAATGATTTCTGTAGGTTTCCCAATAATATTCCCAATGATTTCTGCAGGTTTCCCAATAATATTCCCAGAGATTTTTGTAGGTTTCCCAATAATATTCCCAGAGATTTCTGTTGGTTTCCCAATAACCTTCCCAATGATTTCTGTAGGTTTCGCAATAATATTCCCAATGATTTCTGTAGGTTTCGCAATAATATTCCCAATGATTTCTGTAGGTTTCCCAATAATATTCCCAATGATTTCTGTAGGTTTCCCAATAATATTCCCAATGAATTCTGTATGTTTCCCAATAATATTACCAACGATTTCTGTAGGTTTCCCAATGATTTCTGCAGGTTTCCCAATAATATTCCTAGAGATTTCTACAGGTTCCCCAATAATATTCCTAGAGATTTCTACAGGTTCCCCAATAATATTCCCAACGATTTCTGCAGGTTTCCCCATGATTTCTGTAGGTTCCTCAATAATATTAAAAACGATTTCTGCAGGTTTCCCAACGATTCCATAGATAATCTAAGAAAGACTCCCAAACATTCAGATAATATATATATATATAATTATATAATAATATATATATAACAACAAACGTGCCAAAAACGTATTTCAGAATTTCAAATGTTTATTATACACGTTCTTGGTGTTTTAACTAAATTCAAAAGATTGAATGAATAATCGAATCAATAATATTATTTCAGCCTTAAACGGCTCTTGTAATGTCCTAAAAACCGGTTATTTTAAATGGTGGTGAGTATTTAAAAATATTTTTAAAGGGAGAATGAACTGGCGAAACAACCTATTTTTAATCGATTAAGAATGATAAAATAATTAGAAAAACAGTAATAAAACTTAACTAAATATTTCCTTATTTTGTAATTAATTTTTAAAGTCCCTAACTTAAGATCCTAAGGCTTGGTCGGTAAACTAGATTTTTCGGGTGATCCTTGAGCATATCATGTGCGAGTAAGCGTATTTTATTATCAGCCACTCAGACATGCCATTTGGTTTTTTGTGACTTACCTTTCAGATTTATTTTCCAGATATTTTTCAACCTTGGATTTTTATGGAGATACGAGGTAAGTTCCAAGCTTAATTTTAAGACTAATGTCATAATTTACACCCATTATAAAATCTATAGATCGTTCACAATAACTTTTTAAAAAACGGAGGAAAAGTTATAAGGCGTAGAAATTGAGTCAGATTCTATTTTCTATGTGAACGAGTAATGGGTGTAAAATGATGACATTAGGCTTAAAATTAAGCTTGGAATTTACCTCGTATCTTCATAAAAATCCAAGGTTGAAAAATATCCGGAAGTATTAGAAAATAAATCTGAAAATTAAGTCACTTTCAAAAAACCAAATGGCCATGTCTGAGTGGCTGATAATAAAATACGCGTACTCGCTCATGATTGGCTCAAGGACCACCCCCCTCCCAAAGTTTACGGACCAAGGTTAGGATCTTAAGTGGAAATTAATTACAAAATAACGAAATATTTTTCGTGAGTTTTATTACTGTTATTATTTTATCATTCTCCCTTTAATAAAAGAATCTCATGGAGTTTAATAATGTTTAATTTTTTTTTATTTAAATCTGTAGAAGCAAAGAGCCACGAGCTCGAAAGCTTTTTTTAAATGAAAAAAATTTTAAACATTAAATAATTAAACTCCATGAGTTTCTTTTATTAAAAGTATTTTTAAAATTCCCTAACATGATAAAATTTCAAATTTAACAATTTTTTAGCTTATGAACAAATTAAATTTGAAACTGTATCTTGTTAGGACATTACAGGCGCTGCAAGGCTGAAATATTATTATTGGTTCTTATTTAATTATAACCTACATTCAAACTTTCAAAATTTATTTCAACACCTAAAAGGCTAAATCGTGTCCAATAATTGTTTGGAAATTCTCGAATACTTTTTTGGCGCCAGGTGATTCCGAAAATAAATAAATAAAATATTAAATTTTTAGCTCCAAGTTTCCCTTTAACAATTTCAAATGGCTCGTAATTTTGGTTTATTTCACTTACTATGAAATGACCCAAAGAATGGTTACTAAGTTTCACACAATAAGAATAAAATAAAAGAGAGACCCACTAAAGTAGATTATTCCTATACAAAGAGCAAGGGGAAAACACTTATCTTTCCACCCCCTTCCAAAACAACCAATGACGTCATCAAATCAACAAATTAGCATAATCCCCGCCCCAAAAAACAACAAGTGACATCATCCGTCAATAAATTTGCGTCATCTCCGCCCTCAAAGGCTACAAATTTGTCTAATTAGCCCCGCCCTCAAAGTAAATAAACAGCTCATCCGTCAATAAACAGCTCATTCGTCCACAAATTTGTCTAATTAGCCCCGCCCTCAAAATAAACAAACAGCGCATCCGTCGATAAACAGCTCATCCGTCAACAAATTTGCCTAATTAGCCCCGCCCGGACCGTCCAGCCATGCCCTGTATGAAAAACCATTTTCAAGGACTGACACCAATTTTTATTTTTCCGTCCCTGCTCCTTTTTTTTTTATTTTTCCATCCCTACTCCGTTGTTTTTCTGTAGCCAAAAAACTGGGGGCCAATGACTCATTCACTCGCTAGGGGATGGAAATATCATATAAAAGAGTCGACTCTAAAGGTAGTTTAAAATGGATTTACGAGTAACGGAAGAAAGTGCTCGCGTTCAATTACAGAAATGTCAATGGCTGTGTCTGGAAGCGACGGTTCTTTCACGATTCTTACACTTTTCGCCATTGTAAATACTAGCTTAGAGTCCTCTTCACTCCGATCACGGTCCCCATTGGTCTTATTCTTTCAATTATTACTCGAAATTCCCGATTCGTTCTGGCACCATGGAACGATATTCTTGGGCTAATCTTTATTTTACCGTATTATTGGGAGATCTACGACTTGAAACCTTTAAACCATATATGCCACTGGTGCGATGGCAAAATTCCTCTCAAAAGGAAATAATAAAAATATTATAAAATTACTGAAATCCATACAATATTTAAACAATTTAACAATGTAACTTTCATCAGTCAAATTACCTATTGTCACCTTACATGGAAGTGTAAAATTACATAAATCCAAAATTACAACTGGATTATTATTATTTTCTTTTACAAGTTCAGAATATTTTAAAAATATTTGATTACAAAAATGATCCAAAACATATTCAATAAGATTAATGTCTGTGATAAAGAAACCGTTAAAATATAATTTTCTTTTTGTTTCAATTAATTCTCTTTTCTTTTCCCGGAATAAATATTCTAGATTATATTTACCATTCCTGGGCTGAATGCTACAAGGTTCACCCCATTGCGTATACGCGTAACGATCAGAGAGTTGTTTAGGTAAAGTTATAACGATATCCGAAAAACACGTTACGGACCATTTATATTTATTCTTATAATAATATTTCCTTGGCATATGTCCACCACCTCTCTTAGATATCCAGTTCAAATCATCTAATATGTTTAAGATATTACAAATGATTGTGATAAAATCTCTTTAAAAGGCTTGCGTGTATGCCAGTATCTAATAAACGTTTTGTTTGTCCATTTTAACTCTAGCGTTTTTAACAATAATCGTTTAAGAAGGAGGATTCATCACTTAACTTTTTTTGGAATGTTTAGTAGGTGGTTTATCGATTTTTTTCGTGGTTTTCTCGCATTTGTCTCGACACTTTAGTAATTATTTTACGAATCAGTTGTCCATCTATATCATCTTCATTTACTATAAACATAATTCTTTTTCCATTAGCGGTCCAGATATCGCTTAAGAAATTATCCTTAATATCTTTCCATTCGTATAATTGAATATCAATATAATAATCACCTTTCTGAGGTGGGAGAGAAATTGAATATATTTCTGAAGTTTTCTTTAAATCGTATTTGGGTACTATCCCTCCTTGGCTTTGGATTGTACTCTCTTCTTGTACTGTTTTAACTTGAGCCTGTTCTTCAAGCTCTTCGTCAATATCAGCGTATTCGGTAAATCTTTCGTTAAAATCTAAAATACGTCGCTTACCCAAAGACGATGTACTCATATCGGAATGAAGTCGAGAATGCGTGTTCCTTCTAAAAGTCCACTGGCTTTTTATACCCCTCGATTTGACTTTTTTTTCGATCTTTAAGATTCTCGAGACGTCTCTCAAGGTTATTTTTTCTTAAGAGAGGAACTCTACCTACCCACATGGTTTGTTTGAAAGTTTCAACAACAACTCGCTTTTAAATATTAATGATATATAATTACCAGAGATCCGTCTTCTCACGATTTCTAATTCCTAACAAAGTAGGGTCTCTTTTTTTGGAGGCCACTAATATAATTATATTTTCGTCTTACTATTCTATCTACCCACATTTTTAAAACCTTAAACACACTAGGGTTCTGTTATTTCTAAATTGATTAATTATCCCACACCCGTCTGGCTAACCTTGGGAAATATTTATCTTCCCTTAAAATTTTTAATTCCTTACATACTAAGGACCGCTTTTTTGACGGTTCAATAGGTTAACTTTTTGGAGGCCATTTATATAATTATATTTTCGTCTTACTATTCTATCTACCCAAATTTCTAAAACCCTAAACACACTAGGGTTCTGTTATTTCTAAATTGATTAATTATCCCACAGCCGTCTGGTTAGCCTTGGGAAATATTTATCGTCCCACGAAATATTTTCATGATTTTAATGCTATTCAAGCTAAACTTGCTTTATATAATTATTTTAAACTTGGATTTAAATTAACGAAAAGTTATTTCATTAATATATAGGAATAAATTGAAACATCTTTCACAATAATTTTATTCAAGGGTATATTAATAATGAGACTTTTTTTTTTGCAATATATTTTATTAAAAAAAGACCACGGTTACCCACGTGGAAATTTAGTATAAATACAGCAATCCTTTCCATTGGAAAGAGCCACAAGTTTCTTGTAGTCTCAACAAACAGTCTTCTAACTTTCCTGTTAAAAGAACAGCACTCTCTCTGGTTAAATACCAGTCTCCGCTCTCTCTCGACAAATACCAGTCTTCGCTCTCTCTCGACAAATACCAGTCTTTGTTCTCTCGGTAAATACCAATCTCCAGTCTCTCAGTAAATACCAGTCTCTGCTCTCTCAGTAAATACCAATCTCCAGTCTCTCAGTAAATACCAGTCTCTGCTCTCTCAGTAAATACCAATCTCCAGTCTCTCCGTGAATACCAGTTTTTCCTTGTACGTCTGCAAAAAATGTCCTATGGAGCATCATCTACATCAACTACGAGTAAATATTTGGAAACTTTTATCTATATGGACTATTCTAATAGATTATTTATAAATAATAGAACCTCCACGAATAATACGAAAATTAAGATTAAGTATATTAAAGAAAACAGGAAGAATAGATATATTCCCATCTGGAGAAAATGGTGAAGCTTCGATCTTAATTCAGACTTTTATGATTACAATAATACCCGAGTTAGTTTGGGAAGCTATCATTAACAATAAGAATGATTTGGAAGAATCGATAAAAAACTTTTTACCTGTACTTTTAAACAACACTGAGAATGACGTTCGCATTCCATTAACGGAAAGTGCTTATTGTTTGTTAATGGAGCATGAAAAGGAAATCAATGAGCATTTAGCATTTCTAAGACAATATAAATCATTCGTACGGGGTATGGCAACGGGTTTAAAAAAAGTGCTTGAGAAGTTTGATAAATCATACTTAAATCTTATACTAGATAGAAAGCAGATGTTAGCACATTTTAGATTTTGTTTGCCTTCTCTAAAACCAGAAATATTAAAGGCTTGTAAGGAGGCATTTGAAAATTTTACCCCAGATGAGGATTTCAGTGTATGTCTCTAAAATTTAGATACCTATGATTTAATAATAACTTGTTGGGATCTATTGGTATAAAATTAAAAACCATTTATTACAATATAACACATTAAAAATATAATTTTTTAAAAAGAGAAGAAAAACAAGTTTGGAAGATGATTAATCGAAATTAATTCTCGCTATTTCATCATCTTCCAAACTTGGTTTATTAGAATCGGGGCTCAAAATATATTAAGGTAGATTTAAAATTTTAGCTATAGAAGAACCCCAATTATTTAAAAATACATTTACTCTAAAAGTACTAAACAAGTTAAGTTTAACCAGCGTTAGATAATGAATACAAAGCTCATTTAGACAATAGAGCGTAGTGATAGGATAGGCTGGAAATTCCGTCGTTAACTCGTATATCTCCACTAGGTGACAATGTGGACATCTTTCACTGAAAAAATATTTTTGTATTTTATAGATATGGAAGATGTCCTTATTGTAGATATGCTATATTGCCGGACTGGCAAGGCGTATAATGTAAAAAAAGGAAGATGGAGTATGGTTTCATTATTAAAGAACTTTCAGCCGGAATAATAGAAAATAACAGAGTAAGGCCAATCCATCTAGCCATCTATAAACCACCGTAAGGTTCAAACACGTGGGTAAAGTACAACCTCACGGGATTGGGGTGGTATGATGGTCTGGCCCGGTACTGTGTTTTGGAAGACCACATCAAAAAAATTAATCCGCTGAATTATAAAAAAATATACTCTAAAGGATTGGAAAAAACCGCTGAGCTTTCCGCTTTGCTCGGTGCCCCAATAATTAACTTAGAACAACTCGGGTGTGCAAATTTCGGTAAAACAGACAATTGCTGCTCTATGCATAAACTATGTCCTTCAAAATGTGCGCGAGAGAGCGTAAAATTTTACGGGGATTTTTTAATTAAAAATCCAGACCTATTAAAATACACTGTCGCTGACTTAGAAGAAAGCGACAGTGATAATGAACTCATATGCGGTGTATATAGTGACTGTTCAGAAGACCATTATTTTGATTAATTTTTTATTTTAATTTTCTTGTTATAAAATGTATAATAGTTAAAATGTATAAATATATATATATATATATATATATATAATAATTAAAATATAAATGTAAAATAATCTAAATTTAATAAAACATTTAAATAATTTTGATAGCATAAGTATTAGACGCTTCACACACGAATCCACAAAATCCAGAAAAGGCATTGACATAAACAGAATAACAAATATTATTACATTTTAAAGTACCTAAATAAGGAAATGGCTGTGTAATATATACCGGTTCTAATGTTCCGCAGATATTGCAAGGTAGCGCATATACATATCTATCAAAATAAACTGTTTTGGAATAGTAAAAAAAAAGGTGTAGACTTTATATTCTGACTTACAATGTACGATGTTGTTCCCTTTGAATTATAGAAATATAATATTGGGGGGCATCTTCAGGAATCCAAACCGTTCGAGGTTGATCAACTTGTGCTTGGGTGGCGCCGCGGAAGACTTGATTGTTTCTTTACACGAACCCCTGTTTACCAAGAGCTATATACGCTGTAGCACCTCAACCCCCGAATCGAAGTCAGGGTCTTCAAATGAAGCTTTCAGATCTCTGGAACACTAAAAATTATATTTTTAAATGGCACATTGCCTAGTTCAATCAAATTGTAGTAAGCCTCATTAGATATTTGGTTCTCTTCATCTGCTCTGTGTTTAAAGTTTTGGGCCGGTTTTAAGTTTCCAGCTCCAAGGTCTTCGACATCCTTGCGAACGACTTGCAATTCTTGGTCACCAAATGTTTTAGATTTACAAATTTTTTTCTCTTTCGTCTAAAATTTCATAAATGTTTCGAGGATCTGTTCTACTCCCTGCATATGTTCTATTCAATTTTAGTGAGTGACCATGGTTACGACGTTCAACTAAACTTTCAGTGCCCAAATACTGAACGAGAATAGCCATTAACTTTTGGTTAGAGTGGTTTTCTAGTTTAAAAACTGTTTTGGAAAACCTCGAGTCAATTTCGAACTCGCTACAGTTTCTTTATCCAGCATTTCTCCAAAAAATTCGATCAGAATTTTTTACATATTTTTCACCGCCTTTTGGGAGGACATTTTGTGGGAGAGGAGTTGCGTATACTGGTCCATCCTGTGTGTGCCTTTTAAAATTGATTTCACCAGCATCTATGTTTTGTAAAATATTTGTAAATAAATGAATTTTCGTTGTTACTATTACCCGCGCTAGTGGAAACTAAGCTTTACAAACTATCTATGCCATGGCACTAAAGTTTCTCCATGACATTCCTCAAGATACAGAACTCTGCCAGATTTTGCTTTGAAAAATAATTTAATTACATTATCAAAAAACTTTCAACAACACTTAAAAATTTATTTGCTTCTATACTCAACAATTTAACCGAAGATAAATAAAGATATTTAGTAGTTAAAAAATATATATATATCTATATCTCGTCCTTTGTAGCTTCTTGATCATTTGTCATCGCATGGGCTTAGACAATTTGGTTTGTCGTACGGTGAAAAGTTCATGCTTGTTGCTCACTATTGTCTTCATTTCCACGTTGGGCGCCATCTGCCACAGCAATAGTATCCTTGGAAGCGACTACCTGAGTGATCTTAATGGTGTCGGAAGGAGCCCTGCCCGGCCACTATTTTCGGTGCAATATCAGCGTCGTCCACCACTGCCACGTGTCCGCGGTTAATACAGTGGCCGATGGAAATGGTGTGACTCTAGTAGGGTTGATAGCTATTCGTTGACTCACTGGGAGCCGTTTAGTTAACTTATCCTGCGGTATACGTTCCATCTATAAAAAAACCAAAAGAAGTACCCGTAGTAATATCTAGTCCAAAGTATCCGTATTGATATAAAATTTTAAATCATTAATATGCCACGTTCCTGCCAATGATCCTGTGTTTAAATCCATAATTACATAATTCACTGGGGAGAGTTTTTCGACCACCCGGAAAGGACCTTCCAACCTAGGCGCAAATTTAGCTGAAAACGTAGCTGCTGCATTAGACAGTCTGTGCCCCTGTTTCCATACTAATTGGCCCACCTCCGGTTCACTTCCTGAATAATTACGATCATAAAAATATTTCTGTTTGGCACTCGCCAAATCATTTACATCATGAGCCAAATCTATAGACAATTGCCACTCATGTAGTGGTCCTTGTTCATAATCATTAATAGCTTCCTCTAAATTATCCGGGATACCTCCAAACACACGTTCATCCCAAGGTAGATTAGGTTCGTACCCATGATGTAAATTAAAAGGAGAGAACCCAGTAGAGGTTTATTTCGTTTATTTTCGATTGAGTAGGCAATAATTATACTGAACGTGACGAACTGTATTTCTCAACACTCTTCAGCAGATCCCCTTGGCCGTTTTCTTGGAATGCATTCATGGAATGCATTTTGGGGCGTAACTGGCAGAAATCCTGGACGGGAGTGCCGTGCTTAAACTTTCCCAGCATCTTCTTGTTAACCTCGCTGTAAAGAGGATCTTTAGAGTAACCGGAAAAGTCGTAGAACTCGCCGGCCAAATCCAGGTAGAGGGTATAGGTGAAGAGACTCTTCACCGCCTCTCAGTATTGACCCCGGATCATGCCGTAATGGAATCTGTACATCAGGAGTTTCGATAGGTCCCGGGTCTTGTATGAATGTGAATACACGATCGATTTTTGTACGGATATAATGATTACAAACCTGTTTAAGGAGGTTGCTAGCTCAGTTTCGGGAGATGGATTTAGAACATAAGATTATGAAGATTATTAAAGGCGATTAGGTCGAAAAGATAATTGCAGTTTAGATTAAAACAATAGTAGCCTGATAGATCAGCGTTGTAGATAACATGATATGAAACATCTCCGCAAAACTGGCAGCTAAGTACGACACTGTGTGATTTAAAAACAAGTTATTATAGATTAAATTATTGGGAAATAGATTACATTAAGTTTATATTTGACAGTTTTTAAGGTAGAGGTATTTCTTGAAGAAGGTTAAGGGAAATGGGTAGTTCATTTTCGGAAAGGGGAAGGAAAACATCAATGTGATTAGAATCATTATGAATAAAAGCAATTAGAGATAGCGAGTACAGTGGGGTGTAAGGCAATAATAGGCAAGAAGATTAACGTTATGTTCGGCTTCATAGAGATGGAAATTCCCGCAGCCTAAACAGCTGATATAATCTTCTTCGTCTAGTCTAAAAAGGCGTTTATATATATATTATATATCAATTGGAGAATGTCCTGGTGGTGGACGCACTATTTTTACGGGGTCGCGACAAGTTCAGCACCCGCCTTGGCCGTATACGCCGATTTCGTCGTCAAAGAACTTTCAGTGGCCAAGTTTGTCAAGTGCGGGTCTGGGTCTGGGTCTGGGTCTGGGTCTGGGTCTGGGTCTGTGTCTGTGTCTGTGTCTGTGTCTGTGTCTGTGTCTGTGTCTGTGTCTGTGTCTGTGTCTCTCCGTGTCTCTCCGTGTCTCTCCGTGTCTCTCCGTGTCTCTCCGTGTCTCTCCGTGTCTCTCCGTGTCTCTCCGTGTCTCTCCGTGTCTCTCCGTGTCTCTCCGTGTCTCTCCGTGTCTCTCCGTGTCTCTCCGTGTCTCTCCGTGTCTCTCCGTGTCTCTCCGTGTCTCTCCGTGTCTCTCCGTGTCTCTCCGTGTCTCTCCGTGTCTCTCCGTGTCTCTCCGTGTCTCTCCGTGTCTCTCCGTGTCTCTCCGTGTCTCTCCGTGTCTCTCCGTGTCTCTCCGTGTCTCTCCGTGTCTCTCCGTGTCTCTCCGTGTCTCTCCGTGTCTCTCCGTGTCTCTCCGTGTCTCTCCGTGTCTCTCCGTGTCTCTCCGTGTCTCTCCGAGTCTCTCCGTGTCTCTCCGTGTCTCTCCGTGTCTCTCCGTGTCTCTCCGAGTCTCTCCGTGTCTCTCTCCGTGTCTCTCTCCGAGTCTCTCTCCGTGTCTCTCTCCGAGTCTCTCTCCGAGTCTCTCTCCGAGTCTCTCTCCGAGTCTCTCTCCGTGTCTCTCTCCGAGTCTCTCTCCGAGTCTCTCTCCGAGTCTCTCTCCGAGTCTCTCTCCGAGTCTCTCTCCGAGTCTCTCTCCGAGTCTCTCTCCGAGTCTCTCTCCGAGTCTCTCTCCGAGTCTCTCTCCGAGTCTCTCTCCGAGTCTCTCTCCGAGTCTCTCTCCGAGTCTCTCTCCGTCTCTCTCTCCGTCTCTCTCTCCGTCTCTCTCTCCGTCTCTCTCTCCGTCTCTCTCTCCGTCTCTCTCTCCGTCTCTCTCTCCGTCTCTCTCTCCGTCTCTCTCTCCGTCTCTCTCTCCGTCTCTCTCTCCGTCTCTCTCTCCGTCTCTCTCTCCGTCTCTCTCTCCGTCTCTCTCTCCGTCTCTCTCTCCGTCTCTCTCTCCGTCTCTCTCTCCGTCTCTCT
>OY987225.1:5990071-6280436 GCA_963920705.1 Odiellus spinosus | reverse complement strand
GTTCCCGATATCTAAATAAAGATATTATTATTTTTTGATAACAAAACTGGTATTCATTAAGTAGCGAAAATAGCCGCTTTATAAAAAGTCCAGCCCTGGATGTAATAGCTGGTGTGAATTCTTTTTTGATAACAAAGCTGGTATTCATGAAGTAACGTACAAGGTAGCAAAAATGGCCGCTTTATAGTAAGTCCAGCCACGTATATAATAGCTGGTGTGAATTTGAAACGTGGGACATCGAAAATGAACGAAGGGACAGGTAGGATGACCAATATGCACCTCAAAAGGGAGGAGGGATTTCAAAGTCACAATTATATGTATTGAAACGAAAAAGTCCATGTTTTCGGCTATAAAGTAATTATAGTCTTTTAAAAGTTCATGACACTGATCAAAAACGCGTTTACCTATTATATTAACAACGTTATCGCGCTTTTCTACGGGTAATTTGTTAAAAAGAGCATTTTTATCACAAATGTGAAAACTAAGTGCGGTATTCATTAAATAACGTACAAGGTAGCAAAAATGGCCGCTTTATAGAAAGTCCAGCCACGTATATAATAGCTGGTGTGAATTTGAAATGTGGAACACCGAAAATGAAGGAAGGGACAGGTAGGATGACCAATATGCAACTCAAAAGGACAAAAGGGAGGAGGGATTTCCAAGTCACAATTATATCTATTAAAACGAAAAAGTCCTTGTTTTTCGGTTATAAAATAGCTATAGTCTTTTAAAAGTTCGCGACACTGATCGAAAACGCGTTTTCCTATAATATTAACAACGTTATCGCGCTTTTCCACTGGTAATTTTTTAAACAGAGCATTTTTATCACAAATGTGAAAACTAAGCGCGGTTAAGGGCAAAATTGTCTCAAAAGGCTCGGTTGCTTTAATATCACAATTTACACTCAAACAAGCCATATTTTTTTTACGAAACTTTTATTTTACAAAGACTTTAAAATCGTTAGTATTTTTTAGCTTTATATATGGAAATAAATGTGTTATCACTATGTAAAAATTGAACTAGAGGGGATAATTAGCCTAGATTAAAATATTTTTATAAATAGGCTTTGTATCTTAAAAGGATTTCTTGGTACCCATTTTGTTCTGGATGCTCCTCAATCAAAAGGTGTAGAAGGTGTTGACAGAAATTGGAAGTGAAAATGGTTTTAAATGCTACACCTTTCAATTCCCCAGTAAGCTTTACTAAAATCATGCAAAAGAGTCAATTTACCTCATCAAAAACTATTGGAATGAAAATCAAACTTAAGGCTTAAGAAACTAAAACTATAAGATTACCACAAAAAATTTAGCTCCAAAAAAAATGGCAAAGACCCATGTAAGAAAGTTAATTTACCTCAACAAAAACTATTAAAATTAAACTGACACAGAAGAAGAAAGTAAAACCATTCAATTTTACAATTTATGAAACTTGATGTTGTAAAAGATGAAAAGCCTAAAAAAAGCAAAAATATGAGGATTAATAAAAAAATTAGACGAATCAGAGGACATATGCGAATTGTTTGAAATGATATGACAAGCAAAAGAAATAAAGTTGTTTGCCGTCCAAAAGACAGGGCAAAGACATGAGAAGCAAAAAAAAAATAAAAGAGTGTTTGTAGTCCGAAAGAAAGAGACAGGCCATGCGCAGTAATAATTGTAGTAAAAAAATATATTACACTCCCCACCCTATACCTTATTGGTAGCCCCAACATAAAAAATATATTACAATCTGGCCATAAAAGAGTGGTAATATTCGGCCAGAGGTGTTTACAGTTCGCTAAAAGAAACAAAAAAAAATATACGACTGTAAAATTAAAGACTAGCGTGGTTTAGGGGTACAATTATGTAATATTATAAAAAAAAATCTGGGGTTCGAATCCCCTTCGATAAAAATAATATTTCCTACCCTTAAACCACGCTAGTCTTTTGTTTTTTCTCTTAAAAGAAATAATTCTAATAAAAAACTCTCATTTAACATTTGGTTCCGTTACGTTATGGAACAATTCCATTGTACTTTAAGCTTTAACGCCTCACTCGATATTTTTCCAAATAATACTCAAAGTTCGTTTAAAAATGTACTCGTTAAAGAGCTACAACTTAATAATCACGAATGGAGTGTTGGGTTAAGCGAAATAATCTATCCCGCGTCCTGGCATAACGTGAGCGGTCCCAAATATAACAAATTTTGGATTTTGACGGACGAGAATAATCAAATTTACTAGACAAACCCTATATTTACTATAAACTCGAATTACCCCCTGGGAATTATAAAGCGACCACTCAAAATGATAAAATTGTAGAATATTCCTTGCAAGAACAATTAATTAATGAAATTAGTAAACTAATTCAAGAGAACGAGCTGACGAGGGACAAAATTGAATTTGGTATTACCAATCGTTTGGTGGGAGATAATAAACATCCAGACCTATTTTCAAGAAATCCGTTAATTGACAAAAAATTACCTCGGTTTTTGAGCATTCGCACGGCGGATAACGTAGAAGTACGTATCCCGTCTATGTCTCCGTTAGCAACTGTATTTGAATTTAGAGAAAACGAATTTGTTAAAGATAATTTTCTAAGTCCCATACCATTGAGCAAGTATGCTCGAACGATAAGTTTGCAATATACGAATAATTACATTGATATAAGAATTCCATCGCCGCTTGTTCGAAAAAGATTACGGCAAAGCAATGGGTTCGATTCAAAAGTGCCCAAGAAAAGTTCGCAGTCTGATTATATAGCAGATTCAAAACCCCCGGGTGAAACTACTTTAATTATCTCTTTTATAATATCTGAGGCTGTAAAAATCGATTCCCCTCCATCTATAATTACAAAACCTTCGTTTAAAGAAACCGCGCCCTTAAAGCCAACTATCCCCCTATTCAACCCCGTACGAAAGAAGCGGATCAATCTGGTATAAAGCCTCCTGCAGTAGAGTCGATTAGATTTTTCGAATCTAATAGAAAAAATCCGGCTTTAGCAAAGGCATCAATTGGCACGCAACTTTTCCAGCTTGCTCCAAAACTTTTTACACTAACTTTTTTACTAAGGCTCTTTCATTCTCTCCGTGATTACAAACGTTTAACTGAAATTTAGCACACATTTTACACAGCGGGTAGTATAATTTTCCATGCACTCGAACGGGTAAAACGGGGATATGAAGATTTTGGGGGGCCAATACACGCGCATGGACAATCCCAAAATACGCATCTGCTTCGTAATTAAAGTTAGAGGTAATAATGGTTGGGTGTAATCCCGGAAAAAACCTTATCGTGACAAATATGGGGGTAAAGCGAAATTATATCTAAATATTTTATGCTTTGATGAGTTTGGGGTACGCTTTTCAATTTAAATACGCTACAACGACCACCATATAAAGCGCTGCGTCCATTAATACGGGGGCGCAATGTTAAACTTTTGCAAAAAGCTTTGGCTTCTGCGTTTTCCTTCAAAAAGCGATAAAATTGACATTCTTTTACCGTAATATATTTATGCTTTGGAAGAGTTTCTCGAATAAAAATATCTCTATCCAAAGTGCGTTCGTGAAGATGTTTATTGCATGTTTTTAATTGCGAATTATAAGAATTTAAAGCCAAGCAAAGCTCTCATCCGTGATAAAAACAACCGTCAAAATTAATAGCTAACAGTGGATTGTTAGAATAACCGTCTAATCTGTATGGACCAACTAAGTTTTCCCCTCCGTATAAAGCCGTTTGAAGTTTTACGCCTTCTTGTTTTTCAAACCAAGCCAAATATTTTAAATTGATTGTGATATCCGTTAAGTCTGGTTTTCACGAGACCGAAATTTTAAGACTGAATGTCGCATTTCCGCCGCGAAATTCCGTCCGTTTTCGCTTACGCGACGGCGATTGGTTTTCACGTAACCATTTTTGGTGAACCGAAAATTTTTGGTTTTACGATTTTTAACAATTGTCTATGTCCTGTCCTTCATAGACATGTCTATGTCTATGTCTTCTCCTAATTATATCATGTATCAGGTATTTACTCGGGTATTTAAATACATGCCCTTTGTAAAATAAAATTTACTTACTGCTAAGTCCGAATTTCGTCCCTATACTGGACCAACAGTTATCCTTCATGGTTGAGTCTTTATACTCTTTTAAACTCCCATCATAAAGAAATCTATGTTTCCTTATTTCTTCAATAAATTCTTCGTTGTCAACAGCTTTTTTCGATACTTTCGGCATTCGAGCGTCCGCCATTTAAAATCTACTCTAGAATCTCGGAAAACCTCGCCAACGACGAGATCTCGCGTGGGAAAATCCAGGGGTATGATTGGCTGCGGAAGGTTTCGGCCGCTAAAATATAGAACTTTTCTCTAGTCGCGCGGAAAGAGACTTTTCGTTTCGGCCCGCCGAAATATTTTCAGCCGCGGCAAGTTTTCGCCCGGTTTTGCCTCAATTTCCGCCCCGTGAAAACCAGCCTTTAGGAGGGAAAATCCCCATTGTATACGGTTTAAGATAATTGTTTAGAAAAATGGTAGTCAAACACCCGGCTATCGTTACGTTGGGCAAACTAAAAATATCAAAACCCGTAATTTTTAAATAAATGTCTCGAAAAACTACCATCCCTTCCCGTAACAATTTTACATCCTGGCTACAGTATTTTAAAACTTCTTCGTGAATGTTATATTCCTCTTTTTCACGACTCTCGTACCATTTTTCAAAATTTAAGAAATCTTGATCTTTCATTTTTTCCGGTCTAAAATAATGTTTTGATGGCAGTACCCCCTTATAATCTAAAGTCGAGTTATTGTAAAAAGAGTAAGGAAAATATCCTTTTACTACGTCATCATCAAGCCCGAACATTTGCGTAAAATTTCTTAAAGGGGCAGCGACGTAGGAATAACTGTCGACAAATCTTAACTGTAAATTTTTCAATGAGATGAGTAAAATTTTGGAACCGTCATAAATAAGAAAAGGCAATAAATATCGTTCAATTAACTTCCTTATAATGAAGTAAAGGTCAAAGCTTTTTCCAAAATGTGAGAATAAAGAATATCCATGGAAACGCGCCTTTCTAGTCTTACGTTTTCTCATTTTTTGAGAACCCACAATCACTTCCGTTGATAAAATATAATCCAAAAACTTGTCAATGCAATCTTTTCCATAAAAAAATCATTTTTTCGTAACTACCATTCTCTAATTCAGCTTCACTAATCAATAAAATGAGAACAAAAATATCGTTTTCTAAAATAGTTTCAGTATCGAAAAAAATTAACAGACTTTTTTCACGGGGGGTGCAAAGGGGCATGACGTAATGCAATTGTTCGGGATGTTTAATCAGACAACGATGACAACGGGGTAAACAGTCGTGATTTTCACCTAATAAATGTCCACATTTCAAACACCTTTTTTTTGCATTTTGTTAATACTAATCATATTTACTGCTCCTTCATCTAGACCCGCTTTTTCGTGTAACTCCTTGGCCATTTTTAATTGTATTTTTTTTCCGAATTTAATTTTTTTAAATTATTTTTTGTCAAATAATTCGGGTTGTTTAATTTCATTAAAATAAAATCGATCCGCGAGTAATTGGCCTAATACAATACCTCGTCCGAAACAAAAATTGTCCGTGTCATTGTCATTAAAAAAAAATTGGGAATTTTTTTGGAGCCAGTCATTTATATTAGCTAAAGTTCTGTTTTTAACAGAATGTTGGTAACCTCCAATATTTTGGGGCAAATCTATGAAAATTAAATCAAATTTCCAATTATCGCTTTCTACAATTAAGTCTTTCGAATTTGATTGTATTACCCGACTTAACGTTCGAATAATACGCTTGGGAGTGAGTTTGTCTATTTTCATTAAATTTATATTAACTGGCGTATTTAAACTTACGGAATTTAAACTAAAACGCAAATGAGTAAAGTTTTCACGATCCAATAATATTTCACGAATTATTTCTGCTAAAATTCTTTTAAATATTTTATAGAAATCTTTAACAGTAATTTTAGTTAAGTCATGAAATTGAATTCGAACATCTATTTCTTTTGTCTTCCATTTATATGAGCGTTTATTTAATCGGCGTTGAATGTGATAGAAACGTTTAAGATTAGGGAAAGAAGAGGTATCAGAATCGCTAGCGGTAGAAGATGAAGAGGTTTCTGAATTATCGGCCATTTTTTATGCGGAATTATTTTTTAAAATATTTCTAATTAAAGACAAGGTTTTAATTCAAGGGTTATTTTTTATGTCAAAAATATTTACTCGTTACCTTCTTTGGAGCAATGATTTGAGTTTCTTTACTGTTTTGAATTCGTTCGCAACATTTGTAAAAGGCGTTGACCAATTTTACGCCCTCTCGATCCGATTCATCCGTGACACTAAAAAATTAATAATTGTAAATTAAAACCAAATTTTATGAATTAAAAACTATTTAAAAATCTTACTTGTATTTAAATTTTTGATGGTCCGCTTTCCAGAGTTCGTCAATGGGACTGTTTCCAATGTCCTCCATTTTATATAGATTCATTTCCATATAAAACAACCCATTCGTTCGGGGTCTCGTTTTTTATTCGTAGTAATTGCCATTTACCCTTAAACGAACGCTACTTTCTAAGCCAAGTGTTGAAACAGTAGAGCTTTCTTTTACTTTTTCAAGAAAAATATTGTCGTCAGGTGCTATTAATTTTTCTAAATTTAAAAACTTCGTTTTGAACTACTCGATTTATGGGAGGTACTGGGTCGATTGATGTCTGGCAATTCGTTTAAATTACATTCTGCTTCTACTGTAATGTCGGGAGATGGCAAAGGGCTGGACAAGTCCAGTATATCCTGTGATTCGAGTAATTGACTCATATTCCGGATATTTTTTCAAAGACAAAAAACTAATCGACCCTAAACTCCCAAAGACTGAAAATAAACTTTTACACGTTAGGATCTATCTTTATATAGACGAAAATTTCAAAAATAAATAAAAAATAGATATTTTTTGTTCTTCAAAAATTTGAATTTAATATTTTTAAGTCACGTACAAAGATAATTAGTTTTTTAATATGTATCAAAAAAATCCTTTTAATATACAACGCATATTTATAAAAATATTTTAATCTAGGCTAATTATCCCCTCTAGTTCAATTTTTACATAGATATAACCCATATATTTCCATATATAAAGCTAAAAAATATTAACATTTTTAAAGTCTTAGTAACATAAGAACTCGATAAAAAAATGGCTTTCTGTTTAAGTGTCAATTGCGATATTAAAAACACCGAGCCTTTTGAGACAATTTTGTCATTAACCGCACTTAGTTTTCACATTTGTGATAAAAATGCTCTTTTTAACAAATTACCTGTAGAAAAGCGCGATAACGTGGTTAATATAATAAGTAAACGCGTTTTTGAGCAGTGTTATGAACTTTTAAAAGACTATAACTACTTTATAGCCGAAAAACATGGACTTTTTCGTTTCAATACATATAATTGTGACTTTGAAATCCCTCCTCCCTTTTGAGGTGCATATTGGTCATCCTACCTGTCCCTTCGTTCATTTTCGATGTCCCACGTTTCAAATTCACACCAGCTATTATATACGTGGCTGGACTTACTATAAAGCGGCCATTTTTGCTACCTTGTACGTTACTTCATGAATACCAGCTTTGTTATCAAAAAAGAATTCACACCAGCTATTACATCCAGGGCTGGACTTTTTATAAAGCGGCTATTTTCGCTACTTAATGAATACCAGTTTTGTTATCAAAAAATAATAATATCTTTATTTAGATATCGGGAACTTAACATTTTTTTGCAAAAACCTTACGCTAGAAATGAGAAAAATAAGAAGAAGAAAGATTAACTATCTTAATCGACAGGTTTGTAATTTTTTTAAAAAACTTAAATTTATTTAAGATTAATATGTTTTTACTTTTAGATGAAAAAAATTAAAGCCCGATTTTTAACTCTAGAACCGGAAATGGATCAATTTATTACTTTTTATTACACTTTATAACTTTGTAATTTTTCTTTGTGAAACTATTCCTTTATAATAAATATATTCTTTCAAAAAATCTTATTTTTGTAAAATGATAATTATACCAATTAAATGTAATTATAGTGAATATTTTCATAATTTGTAACCACTTTCATAACCACTTTTTTATATTAAGCCACAGAATATATAAATACGAAAAAATAAGGTTCATTTTTTCACTATTGAATCTTGTTACCAAACCTAAAAGTATGGCTAATAAAAATATTGCCGTAGTTCAGCCGTTTTATCCTTTTCTGAAATATTTAAAATTAAGTCCAGCCGCTTTTACACCAACTAGAGCTACGAATTGGTCGGCAGGCCTGGACTTTTACTCGTATGACACCGTAATCCCCGTCAATGAACTTGTCAAAGTACACACGGGTATTGCTCTTGAACTACCACCCTACACTGTGGGGACGCTGCTTGGAAGGTCATGTAGGTTTTACACTATGAAATGTAAAACTAACTTTTAAAATTATAGCTAAAATTTCTATTTTAGCGAAACTTTTGGAAGGTATTTTTGTGTATCCAGGGATTATAGACTCAGACTTTCGGGGCGAGCTACAAGTCATTTTAAGAACCAACTTAGAAACCGATCAATGGAAGGAAAGATTGTTGGCTTATTGGTAAGGGCTTATTAAAATATACATTTGTTTCACATTGTGTATTATATTAATAAATTTACTCAGGTGACAGCGGCTACCCTCTAAAACCATGGCTAATAACTCCAATCACTCATACTCCAAGAGGATACCCCGAGGAGAGATTTGACAGCGCCCTAACAAAAACAAGGCAACTTGTTGAATGCACCATTGGTTTTCGTTGTCTTCTTTTGCATAGGACACTTCATTACCACCCAACAGTTGCAGCGCAAATAGTATATGCCTGTGCTACCCTGCATAACATGCGCAGAGATGCCGAGCATCGGGAGGCTGATGATTTATTCACAGACACTGAATCGTCTAGTGAGTGACTCAAATGAGGAGTTAAATGAAAGGGTTACGCGGTTAAGAATGAGGAGAAGGCAAGTTAGAAGAGAAAGAAGGGCCTTAGTTTTGGATGGCCCTGAACATATACCCAGGCCTAAGGAAACTTGGCTTCTTGGAGGTCAAGTGGCACCTTGTAAGACGATTTCGCTAAGGTTACAAAAAAGGCCCTTTTTAGGGCCATTAATTGGGTGGATGAAAAATAAATGTTTATTAGCAGCAAGCCCTATTTGCCGGAAAAAATGAGGCGAGTTGAAACATTTGATCCGTTTCAATCTCTTTGCTTATAGTGAAAATATTATTTTTTACTTTGTATTTTCAACACAGAATAAAAAAAATCTACTTTTAGTAAATGAAACTAGAGTGATAAAATGTTTCAAGGCAGTTTAACTCACCTCGTTTTTCCGGGTGGTCGATAAACTCTCCCCAGTGAATTATGTAATTATGGATTTAAACACAGGATCATTGGCAGGAACGTGGCATATTAATGATTTAAAATTTTATATCAATACGGATACTTTGGACTAGATATTACTACGGGTACTTCTTTTGATTTTTTTATAGATGGAACGTATACCGCAGGATAAGTTAACTAAACGGCTCCCAGTGAGTCAACGAATAGCTATCAACCCTACTAGAGTCACACCATTTCCATCGGCCACTGTATTAACCGCGGACACGTGGCATGGTTGATCCACCAACCAGTGGTGGACGACGCTGATATTGCACCGAAAATAGTGGCCGGGCAGGGCTCCTTCCGACACCATTAAGATCACTCAGGTAGTCGCTTCCAAGGATACTATTGCTGTGGCAGATGGCGCCCAACGTGGAAATGAAGACAATAGTGAGCAACAAGCATGAACTTTTCACCGTACGACAAACCAAATTGTCTAAGCCCATGCGATGACAAATGATATATTATCGATGAAATTTATGATAGATACTTTAAAATTCCGAAGGAATAGTTTTGGGTTTTTTTAAACTTTTCTTTAACTTGTATAATTGAATTTTGGAATATTTTTTCTTAATACTGTATTAAAATTGTGTGAACACAACCAAAACTTTTAAAAAAATTATATTTAAGTATATTATTGATACATAAGCCTAAAACAGAGATCAGGGCGAATGGATCGGCCCGCGCGCCGCGATGCCTTGGTATATTAGTAGTAATAGCACCACACTAAGGAATTTTTGCATATTTAACTATAATAAAATTAAATTAATCCATATTACGTACAGTTTACTTTAGTCTCCCTTTAAATAGGACTAATCCTCCAGTAAAAAGGTTCCCAAACAAATATTATGAATCGTTTTATTGTATTACTTTAACATACATATTTTTAAAATCTTTTTTTAAAAAAACATTAAGATATATGAAACAAAGCTTTTTCTTCAAAACTGATCTCAGGCGCAGTGACAGCGATGTTTCATACCCCTTGTCTTGATGATAGGGTTGACCCCCTTTACCTAGATCAATAGGATCCCATGCTGAAACTGAACTCCTCAGGTTATTTTCGGGCCGCTAATACAATTGCGATTTGGAAATTGTGTCATACTTAAGCTTAATTACTGTGCTTATAAGATTAAAGTAATACACAAAAATATATTAAAAACACTTTCTTTCAAATTAGATATTTTTCTTATCAGTTTAATCCTCTAGAGAGATCAACCAAAATTAATCAAATTTTAATTTAGGGGGAGAAGCTGGAACTAATGAATAAAAATAGAAAGATTATCAAAGTATCCCTGCCACATCATGCGAGTAACACAAATCGTAAAAAGAAACGACACCGCATTTATGGAACTGTTAAAGCGTCGATCAAGAAGCTAAAAAGGACGAGATGTAGATATATATTTTTTAACTACTAAATATCTTCGGTTACATTGTTGAGTATAGAACCAAATAAATTTTTAAGTGTTGTTGAAAGTTTTTTGATAATGTAATTAAATTATTTTTCAAAACAAAATCTGGCAGAGTTCTGTATCTTGAGGAATGTCATGGAGAAACTTTAATGCCATGGCATAGATAGTTTGTAAAGCTTAGTTTCCACTAGCGCGGGTAATAGTAACAACGAAAATTCATTTATTTACAAATATTTTAATATTTTACAAAACATAGATGCTGGTGAAATCAATTTTAAAAGGCACACACAGGATGGACCAGTATACGCAACTCCTCTCCCACAAAATGTCCTCCCAAAAGGCGGTGAAAAATATGTAAAAAATTATGATCGAATTTTTTGGAGAAATGCTGGATAAAGAAACTGTAAAAGAAAAAAGAAAAAAAATTCTACATTTTTGTTATACAAATTTCTAGTCTTAAAATGTTAATTAAGGAGAAACTTTGATGTGTATTTGGAGCAAGTTTTGAATTAATTCTCGGAATCACCTTGCCAAAAAACGTATTCAAGAATTTTTCGGGATGAAAAATTCTAGAATACGTTTTTTGGCATGTTGATTTCAAAACTTGCTCCAATTACAGTTGCATGTTACCCCCAAAAAAAAAAAAGCCAAAAAAAGTCATTTTTGAGCAAACTGTGGATATTTTTATAATTAAAGAGATCATTTAATTTTTTATTTCTTTGGTCATGTTTATTTAGGCTCTGTCGAAATTAGCCCCATACTATTTAGGCTTGGAAACCTGGCCTAAAAACATAGTTTCCACCTCACAATTCGCCACATTATATGTGTCGCCTTTTTATTATAACCGACCTAGAGTGCTCCAGCCCACCGTTCCCAAAATTTTACTATAGTTACCTTGTTTAACTTTTTGGTCAGCGCTACAATGACAATGTCGATGAAAACGATACTGACATACTTCCGAACTTAGAAATGCAGGGAAATAATTGCTACCTGGGCCAAGTGATACTTATATTGCTCGAACCATTCCTACACTGGAAAAAAACATAGGCACTGGGCCACTTGATCTTGCGGCACTAATTGAAAAACTTAAAAAATCTGGAGTAGAAGAAGCCGAAAACGGAACAACCTCAAGCTCAACATCCGAGCATATAAGCTCCGGAACATCTTCTAAATCATCAAGTTCTGCCATTGTTTTAGGATACGAAGCAGTGCAAACAATGGTTGAATATAAAAATTTTGAAAATGATGAGCAAACGAAGACCCTTAAGCTAAAACAACCGCTTAGTAGTTTCCTTATAGAAGACTGTATGCGAAATATGGTAAAAGCAATGCATGCCGAAAAACGGGTTTTAGTAATTGAAAGCGGCATGTTTGTGAATTTGCAACGGGCATTGCATGGGATGCTACCAACAAATGGGAAAGCTTTAATTTTAAAATTATTAACCATGGTGAGATATAAATATAAGTACTATTATTAATGAGACCGATACTTCATGGTTTGATACTCCAAAACTTTAATTTTTTGGGAAGCTTTCGATCGTCACAAGCGATCCTTTTCAACCCTTTCAACAAACTAAATTTTTACAAAAATGTACGTTTTACAGAAATATTTTCTTGGAGTAAATCAAAAACCATATGAGGTCTCTTTTCTTCAATGCTTACTTCTTCTTTTTTTTATTTTTTTAGGGTGGAGGAAACTACTCATGTCCCCCCAACCTTTTACGTTTACGTTGCCTGCGTCTAAATTCAAACCGCCTTAAAGGTACGGCGAAACCAATTTTTTTCTTTACACACCACAGACGCATTGTCCCATTCAATTGCGTGGCCCGATTTTGAGGTCCACATATGTTTAGCTAAACATAAAAAGTGTGTAAAAGAGGCAAACTTATCTAATGGTTTAGCTAAACATATATGGAGCTCAAAATCGGGCCACGCAATTGAATGGGAGAGTATTCGTAAACATATGAAAACGCTTTTGACATTCGTTATTTTAAGCTTCAATCGTGACCAATGGGATTTAAATGTTAGTATTGATTGCCCCACTCAACCAAATCATAGCAGCGACTGTGGTCTTTACGTCATGTACTACTTCTACTCCTTTCTAAATGCGGAAAGGACCCTTGTACCGTCATCCTCTTTAAAAGGTAGAAAATGGGCTTTTTATGTGAATTTAAACAGAAGTAAACTGTTACGTCCAGAGTTGGTTTAATCGTGATAACGCAACTTTGTTGACATGAATAACAGTGAACTCGATTTTGGTTTATTTCTGGAAAATAAAATATATATTATAAAATAACCAGGAAGTAAGGATCTAAAATAACCTACAATAAACACATGACCTAGACAAACCAGGAAATCTTACATGAAAAGTACCTAAACCCGGACTCTGGCTATTGACCGTCTGACCTATCTCCATCCCTATAAAACGAATTTTGGTCCAGTACTATTGCACACACCCACGTTCAAACACATTGCCGAAAGTTATCTAAACGCTACTAAACAAAAAAATGAATATATGCGTTGTGTTACTGGTGTGGGGCGTTTTGTTCAGTGAGAATGAATTAGCTAGTTTTAACCCCATGTTGGATGTCATTATGGAGGATGAGGAGCTGGAGGAGGTGTTGGAGGAGTTGAAGGTGGTGGAGGAGCTGGAGAATAACCAGGAGGAGGAATTGGAGTTGGAAAACGAACCATGGTACCATGACGAAGGGGAGGATGATGAGGTCCCCATGCAGGCTGTCGAAGAACATTTTGAATTTATGTAATCTATACAATTATTATCATAATTAATTATTTAAATGGATTTGAGAAAAGTTAGATTATACTATTATATCATTTTAATTCGATATTTGAACATAACGTAGTTTGGGTTATTATTTAATGATTAGTTTTGACTAGTCACGACTGAAAGGGTTAAGTGAATGTGAAAGGGTTAAGTGAAAGTAAAAAGGGTTAAGTGAAAGTGAAAGTAAAAAGGGGTTAAGTGTACGTGAAAAGTAGTTTCTATGTGTCACATTTAATTTATATTAGAAAACTTTATCGGGATTATGATACACCAGCCTCCCCTGACCCTCAGTATACTGAAAATTTCTTCTCAAGAAATCCGCAGCGAAAAATTTCAATTTATAAAAATTAAAAATAAAAAATTTCAAGAATAAAATTATAAAAGCTTTAATAATGTTTTGGTTTATATTTTTTACAATTATACATATATTTTATTTCTACATAAAAATGTAGTCATCATCCGAATCTGCTAGATCGGCAACCGAGATATTTAGCAAGTCCTCATTGTTTAGGAGGAAATCTCCATACAATTTGACCGATTCGCGCGCGCACTTTGATGGAGAGATATGATGCATTGAGCAACATATTTTAGATTTTCCGAACTTTTCGCAACCGAGTTGTTCTAGATTAATAACGGGTGCATTTAGCAATTCCGATAATTCCTCGCACTTCTCCAGCCCTTTGCTGTATATAACAGTGTCCTTATTAACACTTAACTTAGCCAGATGTTGCTCGAGTACCGAGTACCGGGCCAACCCGTCATTCCACCCGAGACCCGTTAGGTTCCACCGACAATACGTATTCGAACTCCTGATCTTGGGTGGGAGGATATCGCTGGAGAAAGGGGGTTTATATGTCGCTAGATGTACCACTTTCACTTTGTTATTAACAAAGATTCCGGCAGATAATTCTTTTACTTTAAAGCCATACTCCATTTTTCCTTTTTGTAAGTTGTAAGCTTTGCCCGATCGCGTATACAGCATATCAACAATTAACACATTGTTCAAGTCTATAAAATAAAAATTTATTTTTCAGTCAAAACTGCCCGTATACGCACGAAGTTGCGTATCCGTTTCCATCATATCCAATTCCAACAATCTACTGCATGAATGAACTTTGCATGCACTATCTAACCAACGTTAAATTCTATATTCACAATACATCTTATTATGTAAATGTTTTTACTAATGAGGGGGGTGTAGAGTCTCAAAAAATCTAGATATTTCTTTATATATTGAGAGTCTTCTCTCTAACAAACGAAATCTGGAAGATTTTGAAATTGAGAGAATTAATTACGATTAATATTTCAAAATCTTCCAGGTTTGGTTTCTTCCTTTGTTTTAAAATGCTCCTTTCATCAGTAAAAAAGTATATTCGCCGAAAACATGTACAACATTGTTCAAATCAAAATAAAAATTTATGTTTCAGTGTCTGGTGTGATCACTGTGGTTCTAAGGACATACACGAAGCTGTGTATCCATTTCCTTCACACATACTTTCAGAATTCTACTGCATGAACGAACTATGCATGCATTATCTAACCCTCGTTGAAATGTTTGATTTTGATTTTAATGTAAATGTTTTCATTAATGGGAGGGGGTGCAAAACCGCTAAATTTATGGGAATTTCTTTATATATTGAGAGTCTTCTCCCTAATAAACGAAATCTGGAAGATTTTGAAATTGAGAGAATTAATTACGATTAATATTTCAAAATCTTCCAGATTTGGTTTCTTCCTTTTATATGTAAAAAACGTTACTTTTTAATGTAAATAAAAAATTATGTAATATGTACCAAGGCATAAGTAATCATATCTGCTAAACTTAAACAAATTGGTTTTAAGGTCAGTTTATCTTTTTTTAAACACTCTCTACGTATCTCTTCTCTTTGCATGAAAGAAGCTGCAATTTCAGAACGGTGACTATTTAAACTATGTTTAAAATGGATAAATGCAACCATTCTATTGTTATGAAGGTCCAGATAAGTTTTTCAAAGTTATTAAAGACTTCTAAAATAGCCAGATACATGTTATTTAAATACGGTTTTTGCTCATTAAAAAAAATCGTGATTTTTTATCACTTCAGGTTCCATTAAAATGTGATAAACACATTCAGATAATGGAATGGTGACGTTGTTGTCAGTGTTCAGTAAATTTACCGGTAAAAAAGTTTTAAAGGAGTCCTCGATCGTTTTTTTGTTCTTAAGTATACATTCTCAAACTACCATGGGTATGATGATGGTGTTTAAAGTTTTAACTAATATCACTAATTCGTAGTTTGCCCCTATTGGATATACGGCTATCTTCTTAGTAGTTAGATTTAAATGGCTAGTGCTGCGTTCTAATATTTATAAATTATTTATTAGAATAATCTACATAGAGAATAAGTTTCAAAAATTCTTACGAGTCGTTGAGCTGGCCATGGCAATGAGAGACTGGTGTTCAAAGACGTTAAAAGTTAGTTGGTATTCGGTGGAACGACATCGGAGTTTTTATACTAAATTTTTAACCTGCATTTTTGAATAAATATATAAAAAGCGTTTCAATTCTTTCCTATAACCTGAATAAAAGTTTCAGTTCTTCCATATTACATACTTAAACTCAATTTTATAAAAGCGAGACTACGTTGCGATGCACAAAAAAAATTACTAGGTTAGAGGAAGAAAGACTAGTTATATCATTAATCTTCAAAACTGTCTAAAAGATTTCTAAAACAAGTATGAAAAAACTGACCCCCGAAAATAATTATAGAACTTGCCCTCAATTTTTATAAAAACGAATAGGCTTTGGTGAGTACGAAAAAAATAGTAAGAGGATAAAAATTATTAGGTTGAAAGGAAGAAATATCTCTAACGCAGAGGGTCATGCTTAAGTCTAGTATGAAAAATCGTGACGTTTGAGGAAAAAAAATCTAAAATTGAAGGGTATAAAAAAACAATGGAATTTTAGAATCCATACACATTATCAACTTGACTGTCGATATGAATACATCCTCTCTGGGTAAGCGTAAAACTTTTGATTTGAACGAAAGATATCCCGACTACGCTGATATTGACGATGAGTTTGAAACCCAGGCGCAAGTTCACGTAGTGCAAACAGAAAGTACTATCGCGAAACAAGGCGGTATAGTTCCAAAATACGATTTGAAAAAGGACTCTCAATTATTTTCTATATCCTTACCAGCCCAGACTGGTGATTACTATATAGATATTCAAATATATGAATAAGATGCTATAAAGAATCATCCCTTTAGCGATGTTTGGACAGCCGATGGAAAAAGAATTAAATTTATGGCTAATGAAAATAACATGGATTGTCAATTAATTCGAAAATTAGTCGCCAAGGTGGCGAAAGACATGCGTGAAAACGAGGAAAAAGTTGTTAAACCCCCAATGAAACGTACTAAGAAAGCTTAATGATGAATACCCCCACTTTATCCATTATAGCTATGAACGTGATAGTGAAGAATGGTTTTACAAAACGTTTGTTTGATACCGGTATTAACCCAAAAAGTTTGAAAAACATATATAGAAACCATTTCGTATACTGTAAATTTTTATATATGCTAGAAGAAATTAACTGGATATCTGTGGGAGGAGGTTTTTGTTTATCAAGGAAATATTATTATAAACATAAATACATATGGCCTGTAGTGTGTTTCTCGAGTATTACTATTTTACTACCTAAAGTCTTGTGTGAGCATTATCCATACGATGTTTGGTGTGAGTTTTGTAATATACAACCCGAAAGTGGTAAAGCTCATTTGGAATATCTATTCCATGAAAAGAAAAAGAAATTATTTGAAGAAAAAAGCAAAATATATTTTAACGGTTTCTTCATTACGGACTTTCAACTTGTAAAATATGTTTTGGATCATTTTCTGAGTCAAATATACTTAAAATATTCGGAACTCGTGAAAGAAAATGATAACAAACCTGTTACAATTGTTGATTTTATCAATATTACTCCATCTTACCCAATGTTTTATAATATACATCATAATGATTATCTTATTAAATTGTATAAATTTTCTTTTGATTATTCGAATTTTATATCATTTTTGACAAAGCCTTGTTGCGTCGGAATTATCAATTTGATGTGTCTAGAAATGCCCGATTTTAAACAGGTTGTCTTTTACTCGAAAGAAAAAACGAACGTGTTCGCTTACGAGTATAGTAAAAAACCATTTTCAACACATTCGGTACTTAAACTAAAAGCCTTAAACCCTCAGGACATTGAAAATTTATTATGAACCCATTAAGTCTTGAAATGCTGGTAATGCGCCTAATCTGTCGCAGATATCGCTATCAAGATCTTAACAGTCGCAGACGTCACTTTCAAAATCTTAAAAAAGAATTGAAACTACCTGATTATTATGATTTGATATATAAAGATTATGAACAATACATGGAGCTTTTATTTGCAATTGGTTGATTTATTCTTGTTGAGATGAATCCACCAAGTCTTCAAATTATCGCTATGCACGCAATCTGTCGTAGATGTAGGTATAGAGAATTCAAAAAAGAAGTGAACCTACATGATGATTTTGACCTGATACTTGAAGATTACGAAGAATACGTAACACTTTTATTACACTTAGAACAGACTGGTTTAATAAAATATATGTATGTAATTAGACCTTATCAAGGACAAGCATATTTTAGTATTAGTTTATAAATCCAATATATCTTACAAATAATTTTTGTAATGATTATCCGAAAATGAAATCACGTGTTACATATATAAACGGTTATGAAATTAATTTGCATGAAAAAAAAGTAGCTGTCATACGTGAATTGATACTAGAACAATTACGAAAAGCGTCTGAAACACTTGAATATACAGATAGAATATTAATATCAAAAAATTATGACTGGAGTGTGTTTTTAATAAAACAATTAAACATGCTTGATCTAAAAACTATAGAAAATAATATAACTTGTAAAGTGTTTAAATATTATCATGATCTTAAATGTTTTGAAGCGTTTTTTCATTACGATTTATCATATATAACTCGCTTTTTAATCATCAATTTTCAACCACCTGGTGGTATTAAAAAACCATTTAGCGCTTTTTGGAGAGAATACACAAATTGCACCAAAACTTGAACCTTTTCGAGAATATATTTCACTTAAAATGAGTAGCTCAGACTCCTCGGACGAGGAAAATGAACCTCTCAATTTAAGTCTTAAATATAACCCGAAACAATATTATTATTGCGAAAGAACTCTTAATAAAAAATCATTGAAATATAAATGTCACCAGTTGGAATTTAAAGTAAAATTTAAAAATTTGGATCGAATTAAACTAACCGAAGTTCACGAAACATTTCTCAGTATCATTAATTCGATCTTGAGTGAATTATTACAAGGTTATCAAAGATATAATCGGGTTAGGTTTTTCATAAGATCAGATGAATTGCAAAATCCGATCAATTTAAGATTGATGAATGTAAATGAATTTACGGCTCATCGTGTTCTGGGCGCTATTTCTCAAGTGGCTCAATCAAATAAAAACTTTCATTTACAAGCGTCTCTCACTTTTGACGTTATTTTTTTACAATGCGATGTTCCGGTTGGAACTCGTCAAAAATCCTTTAACGCTAGAAACATTATACCTTTTGATAGCTTTTTCAAAACCAACCCAAATTATATTTACATCGAAAATAACGATGATTTATGTTTCGGAAGAGCGTTGGTGATTGGAATTTATTTAGCTAACATGAGATATGAAAGGAGTCAGAACAAAAAACATCAACAGTCGAATGATGAGAAATCGTAGTACCGAAAAATCAAACATTGTAGTTATCCTTTACAAAAAATGGAAGCGTTAAAGTTATATCGTCAAGCCAATATTGAACCCGGAGCCGTTGATTTAAATAATATTCAACAATTTCAAAACTATTTACAAGAGTATCAGATTGTTGTTGTTAGAGTTGATAATTTGTAAAATTATTTTGTCGGGTCTTATCGAGAAAAACAAATCTTTCTCGTCTGAGTTAATGATGATCACGTTCACGTGCTTAAAGATTTTCATTTCTTAAAAGGCGGTGAAACATATTGTTCAAAGTGTTTAAAAATATTTCATAAACATTCTGAAATTAAAAAACACGAGTGCGCGACTAGAGTAAAATGTAATCGATGTAAAACTTTAAACGTGTTTCACGAAGAAAAACTTTTAATACCGATTAGATGTCGTAAATGCTATCGTTATTTTAAAGGGCAAGTGTGTTTTGATATGCACGTTGCTAACGGTACTTGTAAAAATTTTAAACGGTGTTTAGAATGTGGTTTAGAAATAACTGAAAATCATGAATGTTCTATGCAATGTCAAAACTGTTTAATTCGACATGAGAAAAATCATTGTTACGTTATGCCGTTAATAACTAAATACGAAAAGATGCGGCGATGTTACTTTGACTCTGAGTCGATTGTCAAAGATGGCGAACACGTCCCCGTTTTAATCGTCAGTGCCATAGAAAAGGAAGAGAAACAATACGCTTATAACATCTTTCGTGGATTCGATTGCGTTACGCAGTTTTTGAACTACTTGTTCCAGACGAAAGAGACAATTATGCAACACGAATCAAAACGAACTAAAAAACACTTCCGGTCTTTGAAAACGTCACAATAATGGCTCACAATAGCAAAGGTTTCGACTTGTTTTTTATTTTAAACAATTTGTTAAAAATGTCGGTTAAATTTAGCGTAGTTTTTGACGGAAGTAAATTATTAGGAATCTTTTTACCATGTTATAAAATTAAATTTACCGATTCCTTTAATTTTATTTCTCAACCCCTTCGAACTTTTCCCTCGACATTTTCCCTCGAGGATGAGAAACAATTTTTCCCATATATTTTTCACGATGAAACCCATATGGAGTACGTTGGATCTGTTCCAGCGATAGAATATTTCCAACCCGAACATATGAAGGAAAAAGATTATCGAGAATTTTTAAAATGGTATGAAGCAAAAAAAAACAACCGGTTTATAATTTACGCGAAGAATTGGAGCACTATAAAATCATGGATGTGAAAGTTTTACAACAAGGAGTTGATAAATTTCGGGAACTCTGTGAGAGAAACGAGATTTGACGTGACGAATATGAACGCTTTAACTATCGCCGGTGCGTGTACGAATTTGTTTCTGCACAGGTATTTGGAAGAATACAGTTTAGGCGTGGTCCCCGCTAATGGATATGGAAATAAATGTAATCAAAGTCAATCGGCTTTGAAATGGCTGGCTTGGGAAGAACAGAAGAGAGGTATAAAAATTCGAACAACGCTTTCCTTGGAAGGGGAAAAGAAAATTGGTCGTTTCCCGGTGGATGGATACTCTACCGATCCAGAAATAATCTTTCAATATGACGGTGATTTCATGCACGGATGCCCTCTTCACACGAAAGGAAGTCAACGGAACCCGCTCCTACAAGATACCTTCAAGAATTTGTACGAAAGAACCTTGGATCGAGATGATTGTATCAAAGCCATGGCTCCGAATGCCGAATACGTTCAAATATGGAGTTGAATAACACCATGATATCCGTGTATCCAATTAATGAAGACCCAGAAGTTGTGATCCTAGTGAAAACGCTTACCACCATAGTAATTCCCGTGTCAGTTTGGGAGATTATTTTGAATTATAAAAACGTGTTAGAGAACAATTATAAGAACTTTTTACCGGTCTATTTGATAAATCCTCAGAACAATGCAGTAATACAGCTGACTGAATGCGCGTATCACGTTTTAATGGAGAATGAGGAGGATATTAAAAGTCATTAAATTTCTCGATTCGCAAAAATGGTTTTTGAGTTGCGTGACAGCTTCATGTAAAAAAACCATTTCAAATTTTGAAAGACTTCTTGAACATTTAGCAGGAAAAAAAGATGTTATTTCATACCTTTAATCAATGCTTAGAGACGGAACAACCCAAAATACTAAACGCAAAATAAAAAAATCATGTTTTTTAAGCATTCGTGAAATGTTAAATTATGGTCTAGTGTATGTAAAACTTTAGAAAAAAGGTTTAACAAAAACGTAAACCGTTTTTTTCTTTTTAGCTAAAATTTTGATTATCGATATCATCTATGCCCGCGGATTACTAAAATTTAATCAAATTAAAAAAAACGGAGTACGAGTTTGTAATTAAAGAAATGGCTGCTGAAGTGTTGGAAAAAAACAAAGTGCGGGTTACTTTTCTTGCGTCATACCAACCACCTTACCCCCGTCATCTTCTCGCGCCAAAAATTCGTCGGTCGAACGCGTATGTACAACACAATATCTCAGGGCTGGGATGGAACGATGGATTGGCGCGCTATTCCGTTTTAGACTATCATTTGGAGGGTTTAAACGTGAACGAAAGGGTATGAAAAAAGTCTGGAAATTCAAAAATTATTAAATAAAACTGGAATAAACTTGGACGTTTTGGGATGTGAAAAAATAAAACCCTCGAAAGACTGTTGCTCTATTCACCGGTTCAGACCGTGCAAATGTACGCGTGAAAGTGTCAAATATTACGGGGACTATTTGTTAAACAACCCCGACTTATTGGAGATAACGCCCTCTGATATAGAGAGCGATAGTGAATTTTTCATAACCGATTCGGAAGATGAAGAAAATTGGGAGGTCGAGGTTTGGGATATTTAAAAGACATTTTATTTGTTGAAAAAATTTAATACACGTAAAAATATATTTTGTAAATATTGGTTTTAAAATAAAATATAAAGGTAAAAACTGAGTAATAATTTAAAAGCAATTATGATGTTGAATAATATAGTAGCCAGATTCAAAACTAAAATAGAAAATGCGAGAACAGAAACAATAGAGTGAAGTACAAGATAGTTTATAAGTATAATTTGAGTAATAATTTAAATTGTAATTAAGACTTCCGCAAATATGACATGGTTCCACGTAAATATCCCTAAAAAGATCATCAGGGTTAAAAAGAGAAAATATGTAACGTTTTTAAAAAAACTTACATATTTTCTAGAGGAATTGTTAAATACGGAAGTTGTTGAAGATGATCAACTTCTGGTTGATGACGATCAATTTGTGGTTCAACCATTTCTGGTTGAGCTACTTCCGGTTCCTCTAGAACCGCCTGACCCGCGAAGAAATTAGCGGTGTATAAAGGGTCAGGCGAGGCGGGGTGTCAAGTTCACTTTAAAAACAAAATATAGACTTTAAATTAGAACATTCGCTAACGTACAATCTCATAACTACAACTTTGAAACTAACGTAACGCTTTGAGATTTTTTAACAAGAATAAATTAATATATTTACGTTAGAATTAAATCCATGCTAACTTACTTGTATATCGGCATCTCTTCTTCTACAAACAGACCATATTCTTCCAGTTGAACGGTAGTGGCGGAGCTAAAGTTTTAAATTCGTTTAGAATATATAACATATTTTAATTCAATATTAACTTACGCAATTTCAGTGGTTAAATGAGACATGGTAGAAATAAGAATATAGCGAAACAGGACTTAGAGCGAACGTCTTAGAGCGAATGAATATAAAATAATGAATCTGAAGGCGCTAGAAAAATTATTTTCAATGTTTTTTTTCATATACGTATACCTTGTAACCTTACTATAATGTTAACTAACAAAATGTAGAAATTTAACTGGAACAGTATAACCTCTCGAAAATTGATAGAGAATACAAAACCGAATGAATTTAAATGTCATCAAGTAGAATTTAAGAATTTAGATCGTATTAAACTAACCGAAGTCCACGACACATTTATAAGTATCATAAATTCTATCCTTACTGAATTGCTACAAGGTTATCAACGATACAATCGAGTTAGATTTTGTATACGATCGAATGAATTGGAAAATCCGATTAATTTAAGATTTATGAACATAAATGAATTAACGGCTCAACGAATTCTTGGTGCTAATAGAAATTTTCATTTATAAGCGTCTCTCACTTTTGACGTTATTTTTTTACAATGCGATATTCCTGTTGGAACTCGACAAAAATCATTTAACGCTAGAAACGTTTTACCATTTGATAGTTTTTTTTAAATCTAATCCAAATTATATTTATATTGAAAATAACGATAATTTGTGTTTTGCGAGATCGCTAATGATTTTAATTTATTTAGCTAATATAAGGTATGAAAAAAGACAGAATAAAAAGCGAAGATTATCAAAGGATGAAAAATCTTATTACAGGCAAATTAAAGATAGTAGTAATCCTTTACAAAAAAAGGTAGCCCTAACATTATATCGTCGAGCCAATATTGAACCTGAAATTTAAGCTTCTTTCATGCAAAGAGAAGAGATGCGTAGAGAGTGTTTAAAAAAAGATAAACTGACCTTAAAACCAATTTAAGTTTAGCAGATATGATTACTTATGCCTTGGTACATATTACATAATTTTTTATTTACATTAAAAAGGAACGTTTTTTACATATAAAAGGAAGAAACCAAATCTGGAATATTTTGAAATAATAATCGTAATTAATTTTCCCAATTTCAAAATCTTCCAGATTTCGTTTATTAGGGAGAAGACTCTCAATATATAAAGAAATTCCCATAAATTTAGCCGTTTTGCACCCCCTCCCATTAATGAAAACATTTACATTAAAATCAAAATCAAAATCAAACATTTCAACGAGGGTTAGATAATGCATGCATAGTTCGTTCATGCAGTAGAATGCTGAAAGTATGTGTGAAGGAAATGGATACACAGCTTCGTGTATGTCCTTAGAACCACAGTGATCACACCAGACACTGAAACAAATTTTTATTTTGATTTGAACAATGTTGTACATGTTTTCGGCGAATATACATTTTTACTGATGAAAGGAGCATTTAAAAAAAAGGAAGAAACCAAACCTGGAAGATTTTGAAATATTAATCGTAATTAATTCTCTCAATTTCAAAATCTTCCAGATTTCGTTTGTTAGAGAGAAGACTCAATATATAAAGAAATATCTAGAGTTTTTGAGACTCTACACCCCCCATCATTAGTAAAAACATTTACATAATAAGATGTATTGTGAATATAGAATTTAACGTTGGTTAGATAGTGCATGCAAAGTTTATTCATAGATTGTTGGAATTGGATATGATGGAAACGGATACGCAACTTCGTGCGTTTCCGTAGATCGACAATACGGCCAGTTTTGACTGAAAAATAAATTTTTATTTTATAGACTTGAACAATGTGTTAATTGTTGATATGCTGTATACGCGATCGGGCAAAGCTTACAACTTACAAAAAGGAAAAATGGAGTATGGCTTTAAAGTAAAAGAATTATCTGCCGGAATCTTTGTTAATAACAAAGTGAAAGTGGTACATCTAACGACATATAAACCCCCCTTCTCCAGCGATATCCTCCCACCCAAGATCAGGAGTTCAAATACGTATTGTCGGTGGAACCTGACGGGTCTCGGGTGGAATGACGGGTTGGCCCGGTACTCGGTACTCGAGCAACATCTGGCTAAGTTAAGTGTTAATAAGGACACGGTTATATACAGCAAGGGGCTGGAGAAGTGCGAGGAATTAGCGGCCTTGCTAAATGCACCCGTTATTAATCTAGAACAACTCGGTTGCGAAAAGTCGGAATATCTAAAATATGTTGCTCAATGCATCATATCTCTCCATCAAAGTGCGCGCGAATCGGTCAAATTTTATGGAGATTTCCTCCTAAACAATGATGACTTGCTAAATATCTCGGTTGCCGATCTAGCAGATTCGGATGATGACTACATTTTTATGTAGAAATAAAATATATGTATAATTGTAAAAAATATAAACCAAAACATTATTAAAGCTTTTATAATTTTATTCTTGAAATTTTTTATTTTTAATTTTTATAAATTGAAATTTTTCGCTGCGGATTTCTTGAGAAGAAATTTTCAGTATACTGAGGGTCAGGGGAGGCTGGTGTATCATAATCCCGATAAAGTTTTCTAATATAAATTAAATGTGACACAGAAACTACTTTTCACGTACACTTAACCCCTTTTTACTTTCACTTTCACTTTTTACTTTCACTTAACCCTTTTTCCTTTTTTTACTTTCACTTAACCCTTTTTACTTTTTTTACTTTTACTTAACCCTTTTTGCTTTTTTTACTTTCACTTAACCCTTTCACATTCACTTAACCCTTTCAGTCGTGACTAGTCAAAACTAATCATTTAATAATAACTGGTACTACGTTATGTTCAAATATCGAATTAAAATGATATAATAGTATAATCTAACTTTTCTCAAATCCATTTAAATAATTAATTATGATAATAATTGTATAGCTTACGTAAATTCAAAATGTTCTTCGACAGCCTGCATGGGGACCTCATCATCCTCCCCTTCGTCATGGTACCATGGTTCGTTTTCCAACTCCAATTCCTCCTCCTGGTTATTCTCCAGCTCCTCCTCCATCAGCTCCTCCACCACCTTCTCCTTCTCCTCCTTCAACTCCTCCAACACCTCCTCCTTCTCCTCCTCCAGCTTCTCATCCTCCATAATGACATCCAGCATGGGGTTAAAACTAGCTAATTCATTCTCACTGAACAAAACGCCCCACACCAGTAACACAACGCATATATTCATTTTTTAGTTTAGTAGCGTTTGGATAACTTAGGGATGGAGATAGGTCAGACGGTCAATAGCCAGAGTCCGGGTTTAGGTACTTTTCATGTAAGATTTCCTGGTTTGTCTAGGTCAAATGACTATTGTAGGTTATTTTAGATCCTTATTCTATTTTAAGACTTACTTCCTGGTTATTTTATAAAATATATTTTATTTTCCAGAAATAAACCAAAATCGAGTTCACTGTTATTCATGTCAACAAATTTATCACGATTAAACCAACTCTGGACGTAACAGTTTACTTCTGTTTAAATTCACATTGTGTGTGTTTTAAATCCGCTGTTTATGTTAAATCGAGTGACTACGTATCAAACATTGTACCTCAGAACTATATGCAAGATCTCCCATCTGTTTTTTTCTGTATACATTGTGTCGTGTTTAGTTGGAAACGTCTGCGTTACCAAACTCCGTGTTCGAAGTTTCCAACCCGAAAGTACGCGTGTGTATATCCAAAGAACTAAAAATGTATTCATCGTATCATTTCTTCGAAAAATGTGCAATTACAGAAAACCTAATTACGAAACCAGCTAAATAATTCAATGTATTTTATCATTGAGTGTACGTTTATTAATGTGGGTTAAGGTGTCCTCCACACATGATTCATTTCGTAACTCTTAAGCGGCGCCCCGTACGACAAAACGTCATAGAACATTTTCGTCTTAAAATGGACCCATAGAACCCAATGTAACTCGGTCCTACCACCATTTTCGAAACACCCTGTATGTATAATAAAATATAAAATAAATTTAAAAATTCCAAAAATTTGAAACTTTTGTTTTTGATTACCAGTTAAATACGAAACAAATACAAAGAACCAAACATATACTAGGTGAAAGATGTGACTTCGGGGTCTTGAAAATAGTGAAAAAAAAAATTTTAAAAGTTGGGCCATTGACGTCACAAGGCACAGTGTAGGACCCCCCCCGCGAAACTTTAAACATTTAAAAACTAAAAGAGGTAGACCATTTTCGAGATGACCATCGGATTCCTCGCGTTTTACTCTATAAACATGAATAAATTCCAAAGAATCAACCGAAGCGCCAGTAAGATATTGGTATTTTCGCAAGAGCAAAATTTTTTTTCGCTGACGTTCTAAAAATCGTGGGGGTTTACTCTAAATTTCGCCAAAAATTCATTTATTTTTATTTTCATCTAAAAACTTGGGAATCCTAGTTTTTTAAGCATAGAAACAAGTGTACCAAATTTCATTAAGATCTGCCAACCCATGGTTGCATGCCTAGGTGAAACCATATGGAATGACCCTATATGTATTTTTTTGTGTTGGGGTAATATTTTTTTATGTCGCATATGTATATATATTTTTAATGATTTTTAACCATCAATCCAAAAATGAAACTCAATTATTAAAGAACTTTCAGACGGCATATTAGAAAATAACAGAGTAAGGCCAATCCATCTAGCCACATATAAACCACCATATTCCCATGAAGTGGTACCAACCAAATTACGGCGTTCAAACACGTGGGTAAAGTACAACCTCACGGGATTGGGGTGGTATGAGGGTCTGGCCCGATACTGTGTTTTAGAAGACCACATCAAAAAAATTAATCCGATGAATTATAAAAAAATATACTCTAAAGGATTGGAAAAAACCGCTGAGCTTTCCGCTTTGCTCGGTGCCCCTATTATTAATTTAGAACAACTCGGGTGTGCAAAATACGGTAAAACAGACAATTGCTGCTCTATGCATAAACTCTGTCCTTCAAAATGTGCTCGAGAGAGCGTAAAATTTTACGGTGATTTTTTAATTAGAAATCCAGACCTATTAGAATACACTGTCGCTGACTTGGAAGGTAGCGACAGTGATAATGAACTCATATGCAGTGTATATATAGTGACTGTTTTGAAGACGAATATTTTGATTAATTTTTATTTTAATTTTCTTGTAATAAATGTATAATAGTTAAATGTATAAATATATATATATAATTAAAATATAAATGTAAAATAATCTAAATTTAATAAAACATTTAAAGAATTTCGATAACATAAGTATTAGACGCTTCGCACACGAATCCACAACATCCAGTAAAGGCACTGACATAAGCAGAATAACAATTATTACTACATTTAAAAGTAGCTAAATAAGGAAATGCCTGATTAAAGTATACAGGTTCTAATGTTCCGCAGATATTGCAAGGTAGCGCATATACATATCTATCAAAATAAAAACTGTTTCATAATAATACAAAAAAGGTGTGGACTTTATATTCTGACTTACAATTTACGATGTTGACCCCATTGAATTATAGAAATATAATATTGGGGGGCATCTTCAGGTATCCAAACCGTTCGAGGTTGATCAACTTGTGCTTGAGCAACCACTGGGGGTTGTTCAACCTCTTGGGGTTGATCAACTTCTTGGGCTTGATTAACTTGAGGATAACCCCCTAACCCCGCCTGACCACCAAAGAAAGCGACAGTATAGTCAGGCGTGGGGGAAGCCGGAGTATCGAATTTCCTATTAAAATACAGGATTTCAATATAACACACATACACACAATACTATAACTTTTCATTTATCAATATAAAGATACCTACAACACTAGCAGACAAGTTGATCAACATACACTATACTACATAACCGAACTTGTAATAATTTGGCAGCTTAAATATATAGCCCATAGGTAAAACATCGGTTTTCATAGGAATAACATGGGATGTACCTTTGGTAATGCTATAACTTCTAAACCACAAGTCATAGAGCTTTGAGATTTGGTCACGTGATAGGGGCTGCCCCTGTATGGGGGCTTACCTGTAATGCACCGAAGCCTAACAGGAAAGCCTACCCTAAGTTTCATAGGGGCATAAAATTTTCTTATTGAAGTAACATATAAAAATGTAATAAGGATTGATATATAAGTATTGTTTAGCTTACCCATACTCCATCGGTGGAATTTCTTCCTGATCTTCTTCCTCCACCTCTCCATCTTCTTCATCCACTTCTTCCTCCAAAACTTCTAGTTCTAATACTTCTTCATCTTCATTCCAATCATCAAATTCTTCCTCTCCTACTTCTACATCCCATTCGTCTATGATTCCTTCTACTATATCACCGAGTGGTGGACTATTTTGAAAATACATTTGTTATTACATACTTTATTTAAATTTCGATATTGTCTTACATAATCTCTCCGCGGCACATAGTAAATATTTAGGTAAAATAAGCGAGCGAGTATACAAAAGAGTGACTAAGTTTCAAATGAATATTAGTATTAGACTTACAATGTTTATATACCAATCAACTCAAAGTTCTTTGATAAAAAAATTCTTCATACCCACGTTTGAGTTTAAGAGATATTTAAATGTTGTTGTCAGGGGTGAAATTCGTGGGTTATGTTGGGTATAAAAAAGTGTCTAGACTAAATTTGTTATATGAATAAATTGACTATATTAGCATATAAGTACTTTTTTAGCATGAAGTAGTCTTTTGGAGGTCACTTAATTATTTTATTTTCCCACGTCTTAATATTAACCGTTCTTAACCTTGAAGAATATTAAATTTCTCGCATCCTTTCAAGATCTGTTGCACATAAGTTTACTGATTTTATATATTTTCAGATATGTTACAAAACCAATTTGATGATATATTCAAGTACAATAAAACAATCATTTCTTCAAATCAAATTGTTGCGTGCTTCTGTTGTGAAACAACTTGTGAAGTTACTATTCAACCAAGTGAAAACGTGACGATTTATTACTGTTTAAATACCGAATGTGTTTGTTATAAGAAATCAGTTTATATTAAAACTGGTTTGGAATTATCAAGTATCATACCGGAAACGTTTCCTCAACATTTACCAGATAATTTCTTTTGCGTAAATTGTGATTTATTCAGTTGGAAACGTCACCGTTACTTAAAACCTTGTAAAAAGTACGAAAATCAAAACTATTTGTGCATTTATCCGAAAATATGAACATGTATTCTTCGTACCATTTTTATGAAGAGTTTAAAATTAAGGAAAACCTAAATAGTAAAATTCCTAGACTAGGTACGATATGCTTAATTAAAATATTAGGAAATAGAAAGAGAAATGTGCAAAAATATCGGTTTTTAAATCAAGTCTTAAGACGCCTAATTGCGGCTGAAATGTTAAAAAATGGACGTGGATTAGTCGTTAAAATAACCCCTCACCTCAATAGACATAATTCTAATCCAATGATAATTGATGCGCGAGATTGTAGTGAACATATTTTAACGACAGAATGTAGATTAGGAATGATACATAAATATTACCACGATCAAAAATGGAGATGTACCAATATCAGAAAAACAGCATTAGTCCTTGGATATATTTGTCAAAGCGCTATGGCTGCACAGTGTGTTATAAACACAGCGTTAAATAAGTTATTGTATGAAATTGGTTCAAACAAAACATTTAAAAACACTGTGAAACTTGGATCAACCGCCGGTTTGGCTTACCGCAAGAACCTTCTGAAACTAGGTGAAGTAGAACGAATTATTCGAAAGCAAAGAAAGTTTCATTGGACTTATTTGGAAGAACTATTTCAGAGTTCGCGAGTTCGTCAACCTGTTATTAATTATTTACGCAATTAATCCTCCAGTAAAAAGGTTCACAAACAAATATTAAGAATCGTTTTATTATGTTACTTTAACATACAAATATATATATATATATTTTAGTTAAATATGCAAAAAATCCTTGGTGTGGTGCTATTACTACTAATAATATATATATATATATATATATATATATATTATAGATCAATTGGAGAAGGTCCTGGTGGTGGACGCACTATTTTTACGGGGTCGCGACAAGTTCAGCACCCGCCTTGGCCGTATACGCCGATTTCGTCGTCAAAGAACTTTCAGTGGCAAAGTTTGTCAAGTGCGGGTGCGGGGAGTTTAGCTCGAAGGTGGTGGAGCTGTCGAGCTCGAAGGTGGTGGAGCTGTCGAGCTATCTCCCCCCTTACGATCTATGCGAAGTGAGTGGCCCCGTAAAAAAAAAAAACTTTCGCCGTGGCAAACCTACCGGTATGGGCTGGACGGAGGGGCTTTTACCATACAGCCGACTCGTGCCCCATTGCGAAGCCTTTAAAGACTTCGAACTCATACTTTGCAAGGGGTACGAGAAGGCACATTTGGTGTCGAGTTTGTTTAAGGTCGAGGCGCTAGACCTCGACAAGCTCGGCTGCCCCGCCGTACCTTTCGTGGCTAACCCATGCAGCATGCACTCGGGGAAGAAGATCAAATGCGCGCGGGAAACTGTGCGTCTGCACGCGGTCTGGGTGTTGGAAAACCACCAACTGCTCTAAAAACACCCAGTCCGGTGCTAAGTGCGCGAAAGAAATTAAACTTTAAAAAAAACTATATATATATGTATAACTATATAAACTATATGTAACTTTAAAAAAAAATATTAAATAAAAACTATTTTTAAATACATATGAATTGGTTTTCTTACTCGATCTCTGCAGCGTCGGAGTTATGATGGGGGATTGTTGACGCGTCGGAATCGACATCCCCATCTTCCATGTCGCTTTCCTCGTCACTAAAAAAAAGAGATTTACAGGAGCTAATAGGAAATGCATTGTGAAGTTTACCCCTATCTATACTAGCCAACGAGCTTTAATGCAAAAGAGTTGAAACACTTTTACAGGGGCTGTTATAAATAACGATTATAATTTATGCTTCTTACCTGATATAAGCTGCTAGGTACTTGAAAAGGTTTTCTAGATAGCCGATTCTCGCGGACTTCCGATAACGATTAGAGCTAAAATATATATATATTATTTTTAATATAACTTATAAGAGAGCTTAATAAAACTCACTTGTTCGACGGAAGGCGCGTTCAGACTATCCAACTTTAGTCAGCTGACAAATGACAGACTTGTCGGGCCGAGTTGTCACACAATTCAGTCAGGTCAGATCACACCACCCAACTAGTCGGGCCGACTACCCTTGGCCCACAAGAGGGCGTACAAAGCTGTGCAGAAACATTTAACCAACAGGAACGATCATTTTAGAGACGTCTGCATAGGGGTTTCGCTTTCACCGATTTTTATTGTTTCATTACTTTCGTAACACGTCATTTCGATTGATAATTATTAAAAATCCGAATGTGATGAATCTTGACGAAGATAGTCGTATGAAAAATCCGAAAGTGATGAATCTTGACGAAGATAGTCGTAGGAAAAATCCGAAAGTGATGAATCTTGACGAAGATAGTCGTAGGAAAAATCCGAAAGTGATGAATCTTGACGAAGATAGTCGTAGGAAAAAAACAGTAGCTTTGATGGGGATTGCCCTTTTAATTGATAGAAAAGAAAAACGAAAAGAAATGAAGAAACAACGTTCGGTGTGGGTTAAGCCTTGGTTAGTTCGAAGGAAAGAAAAAGGAGCGTTCTCTTTGGTAAATGAGTTACGACTGGAAGATGCTTGTAGCTATAGAGGCTTCCTTCGAATGTCAGAAGACACATTTCTTTTAGTATTAAATGCCGTTAAACATGATATCGAAAAGCAGGATACATTGTTTAGGGAGGCAATCCCTTGCGAAGAGCGTTTGGCTGTAACTCTTCGTTTTTTGGCAACAGGTGTGTATCAACTAAATAATTGTAATTAAATTATAAGTGTAATAGACATTGAATATTTTATTTTAGGAGAAAGCATGCATTCTTTGAAATACCAATTCAGAATGGGCTTGAGCACAGTTCATAGGATTATTTACGAAACATGCAATTCGATTTTCAATAAGCTGGCGCCTAAGTAATGTTTAATGATGAAATCCTTTACGCCTGATTAATTAAGTTATTATTTTATAAACAGGCACCTTGCATTTCCGCAAAACACTGAAGACTGGATAAACATTGCTAAGGATTTCAAAAAAAATGGCAATTTGATAATTGCATTGGTGCCATTGATGGAAAGCACGTAAACGTTACTGCTCCACCAAATTCTGGCTCATACTACTACAATTACAAAGGCAGCTTTAGCGTTGTTCTCTTGGCTCTTGTTGATGCTAATTGCAAAGTACGTATTGAGTTAGTGGAAATGTTTTCTGGTTTAATAGGTTTTACCAAATGGCAAGCTTATTAGAGCCATTCTTATGGGTCATTAAAACCATTAGGGTAAATGCCGTTGTATATAGCAGTACTTAACAAATCATAATCGCACATCTTCATTTGGCATTTAAAGTTTCAATTTATTAAATATAGGCAATATTTGTGGATGTTGGAACCAATGGAAGGTGCCACGATAGTTCTACATTCATAAAATCTAAGCTCTACGAAGCTTTAACAAGAGATGTAGAAAGCTACCGAAACCCCAACCACTACCAGGACGGGTAAAAGATGTTCCATTTGTGATAGTAGGCGATGAAGCGTTCACATTAAAACCCAATATGATGAGGCCTTTTTCTAAAAGCGAGCTTACTTTCCACAAAAGAGTGTTTAACCTTAGGTAAAAGGCTTTTTATATTAGCATAATTATCTGTTTATTAAGAATGGAATAATTTTAGACTTTCAAGAGCTCGGAGGGTGTCAGAAAACTTTTTTTGGGATTATTGCTAGTCGCTTCAGGATTCTGCTGGGTACCATTCAAGCAAAACTAGAAAATGTCGAAGCGATCGTTCTGGCTATTTCTACGCTGCATAATATATTACGCCAGCAAAGTATGGACAGCCAAGAGAAAACTGAATACGATTCCGAATCGAGCGATGAAGAGTGTGGAGACAAAAACGTAAAAGGAACGACGTTGCTAAGGCCTCTTGCCCATCAAGGTTGTCGTGCATCACTACCAGCGAAAGAGATTCAGGAGGAATTTATGGGTTATTTCTGCAATGAAGGGGCTTTGGACTGGCAGTGGAAAAGGGTGCGAGAGTATTGATATATATTTTAACGTTAATCCGAAGCACGCACATGAAAACTTCAAACAATTTCACGCGGTAATTTTACTAAAATTAAAAGACAGAAGTTCACTTTTTGCACAGTAAAAAGTTAATTTATTTTGTACGGCTCTCACGGTACATGTTTTTGAAAGAAAATGAACAGTAAAGTTTAGGTTTTTACGTAAAGTTCTTAATATGGGGTTGCGTAATTTAATTTTGGGCAGACAAATGAGAAATAAACTAGTCAAACATCTTAATCAATAGGACTTCCATGTTTTCTTTCAAATATCATTTGCATGAACCTGCATTTAAGTTCATCGGAGTCTTTGGTTGGTAGTAACCTCAGTTGGGAAGCAATGAAAGAACCAAAAAGTTCGTGTTCATCAAGAATTTCTTTCTTGCTGGGAGTTTTAAGCACTGCCAAAGCTTCCGCTAGAAATTCCTCTGATGTTGCTGTTGATGTATCCAGTGTTCTCTTCTTCTTTCGTTTCGAGGTGTTATTATATTAAGAGTGCCTAACATCAGAACACGAACTTGCCGACGTTGATGGCCGAGGCTTTGATCTTTCTGTTACGATTTCTGGATTATCATTGCCACTCTCATTTTCATCAACATCAGGCTCAATAATCTCATCTGCAAAAAATCTTAAGCAATCCTGATTTAAGGAATTGTCTTCTTCGTTTTGCCCCTATATAGATGAAACCAAATTAAGTACACAAAACAATGAAAATAACATTTTTCCTATACCTCTTGAATGAGCTTCGCCTCTTGATGAACTATTTCCAAACTTGACCGAGCCTTTCTCGGCTGAAGAGAGGTCTGGAGAAATAGCATATCTGGGAAAAATTCCCATTTCAGTTCATAGATATCGTCGGTCCCAGAGCCACTTTTCTTCGATGCCGTAACTTTGGTCATTTCGCGGGAAAAATACGTCCTTAAGCCCTCCCAACGGCTTTTAATATCGTTCACTTAAAATTAAATACTAAAATTAGAATAGCCATACTAGAAATTAGATTTGAAATAAGTGCTTACCTGAGCAGCCAATTACTTTCGCCGCGTCCTCAAACAGCTTGTCTCGAAGGCCAGTTTTTTTGTAATTCAAGTGTTTTGGATTATAAATAAACTCACATTCTCGAATAAATTCGATTAATTTGTGAGTGTCGCTACTATTCCAATCAAATTTCTACAGTTAAGAAAATAATTAAGCTATATTAATATACAAAGAGAAAAACCATGAAAACTTCATATTATTTACCCCATTCTTTTTATTAGCTGCCATTTTGCCAAGGCCCGAATTTCCGAAATAGTATTTGACTCTTTTAACAACTGTACTCTCTCTCTCTCGCGGAGTCGCGCTGAAAAAATACGACACGTGCCCTATGACGTAATGTTTTCACCTCTTTTGATTGGTTTCCTTCTTCTCCGATTTTAGTCGGCCCGACTCAAATCGCCTACCTACCCGATTCAAATCCGAGCTTCGACCTGACAATAGTACGGTCTGGTGAAACGTTCACATAGCCTGACAAACTAGACCGACTAGTCAGTCTGGGTTTGTCAGCTGACTAAAGTTGGATAGTCTGAATGGGCCTGGAGTCTCGCAAACCATTTTTAACAACTTACAGTTATTGCCAAAAGTCTTATATACTCCAAAGCACCGCGAGGTCGCTATCCGCTTAGAAAAAACCCTCAGGGTACAGACTGTTTTCTTTTCCGGGATAGTAGTAAACAGCACGTTGTTATTTCGGGGTCAGTGTATTTTTGTTTTGTAGGCGTTGTCTGACATAATTTTTTTCAGCTTTTACAAGGCAACAGTTCAGACGCTTGATCCGGGACGGGGAGACGGAGATTCGACCGCGTCAAGTGGTTCCGTGTTTCTGGTGCTCGGACGTGTGCGAAGTTTCATTACCAATAAGCGGTGGCTCTATTCACTACTGCATTAACAAGGACTGTCTGAGCTATAAACACGCTATATACATTCAGAGAGGTTGCGTTCTTAACCTTACAATACCATCGAGCTACCTTAACCTACTCCCCGCCTCGCGCTTTTGTATCAATTGCGATACGTATTCTTCGCACGAAAACCGCTGTAGAAGTCCGTGCATTTTCTTCGAGGAAGAGGAAAATCAAGAATACTGCTGTCGTTATCTAAAAGATTAAAAGATGGATCTGTTTGAAGCGGACTATGGACAAATGGATTTTCTTCAGAATTACTACCATTTGTACTTTTCGTACCATAACGGCTGTAAAACCTGCCTCGTGGAAAATTTAACTTCTAAAGTGCCGAGGTTAGGAACCTTAGCGCTAGTTGAAATTATAATAACAATAATGCGGAAACTGAATCGGAATATTTAAAACATAAAACACGCGAGTAGTAATATCCTACATTTCGAGATAACTCCCGCATTCCTCACCAGTGGCGCTGCGATCGCTTTTCGCCGAATCATAGCTTTGGCCAGGCATGAGCGGAAAAAATAGCTAGAAAGGTCTCTGACGGTCATCCATCAAAGTTTGACAGGTAAATAGATCAATCAACAACAAAGGGAGAATAAAGTCTATTCAAAGGGAGACTGAAACGTTTTTAAGGACAAATCTCATTTTATTTAATAACCAGATACATAATCATCAGGCTCCGAAACCCATGCTTCTTGAAAATATACCTCTTGATCAACATAGAAATCTCTTAAGGTATCATTTATAAACACTCTGTTCTCTGGGTTATAATCCCAATTAAAAGCACGATTGCGTAAATAATTAATAACAGGTTGACGAACTCGCGAACTCTGAAATAGTTCTTCCAAATAAGTCCAATGAAACTTTCTTTGCTTTCGAATAATTCGTTCTACTTCACCTAGTTTCAGAAGGTTCTTGCGGTAAGCCAAACCGGCGGTTGATCCAAGTTTCACAGTGTTTTTAAATGTTTTGTTTGAACCAATTTCATACAATAACTTATTTAACGCTGTGTTTATAACACACTGTGCAGCCATAGCGCTTTGACAAATATATCCAAGGACTAATGCTGTTTTTCTGATATTGGTACATCTCCATTTTTGATCGTGGTAATATTTATGTATCATTCCTAATCTACATTCTGTCGTTAAAATATGTTCACTACAATCTCGCGCATCAATTATCATTGGATTAGAATTATGTCTATTGAGGTGAGGGGTTATTTTAACGACTAATCCACGTCCATTTTTTAACATTTCAGCCGCAATTAGGCGTCTTAAGACTTGATTTAAAAACCGATATTTTTGCACATTTCTCTTTCTATTTCCTAATATTTTAATTAAGCATATCGTACCTAGTCTAGGAATTTTACTATTTAGGTTTTCCTTAATTTTAAACTCTTCATAAAAATGGTACGAAGAATACATGTTCATATTTTCGGATAAATGCACAAATAGTTTTGATTTTCGTACTTTTTACAAGGTTTTAAGTAACGGTGACGTTTCCAACTGAATAAATCACAATTTACGCAAAAGAAATTATCTGGTAAATGTTGAGGAAACGTTTCCGGTATGATACTTGATAATTCCAAACCAGTTTTAATATAAACTGATTTCTTATAACAAACACATTCGGTATTTAAACAGTAATAAATCGTCACGTTTTCACTTGGTTGAATAGTAACTTCACAAGTTGTTTCACAACAGAAGCACGCAACAATTTGATTTGAAGAAATGATTGTTTTATTGTACTTGAATATATCATCAAATTGGTTTTGTAACATATCTGAAAATATATAAAATCAGTAAACTTATGTGCAACAGATCTTGAAAGGATGCGAGAAATTTAATATTCTTCAAGGTTAAGAACGGTTAATATTAAGACGTGGGAAAATAAAATAATTAAGTGACCTCCAAAAGACTACTTCATGCTAAAAAAGTACTTATATGCTAATATAGTCAATTTATTCATATAACAAATTTAGTCTAGACACTTTTTTATACCCAACATAACCCACGAATTTCACCCCTGACAACAACATTTAAATATCTCTTAAACTCAAACGTGGGTATGAAGAATTTTTTTATCAAAGAACTTTGAGTTGATTGGTATATAAACATTGTAAGTCTAATACTAATATTCATTTGAAACTTAGTCACTCTTTTGTATACTCGCTCGCTTATTTTACCTAAATATTTACTATGTGCCGCGGAGAGATTATGTAAGACAATATCGAAATTTAAATAAAGTATGTAATAACAAATGTATTTTCAAAATAGTCCACCACTCGGTGATATAGTAGAAGGAATCATAGACGAATGGGATGTAGAAGTAGGAGAGGAAGAATTTGATGATTGGAATGAAGATGAAGAAGTATTAGAACTAGAAGTTTTGGAGGAAGAAGTGGATGAAGAAGATGGAGAGGTGGAGGAAGAAGATCAGGAAGAAATTCCACCGATGGAGTATGGGTAAGCTAAACAATACTTATATATCAATCCTTATTACATTTTTATATGTTACTTCAATAAGAAAATTTTATGCCCCTATGAAACTTAGGGTAGGCTTTCCTGTTAGGCTTCGGTGCATTACAGGTAAGCCCCCATACAGGGGCAGCCCCTATCACGTGACCAAATCTCAAAGCTCTATGACTTGTGGTTTAGAAGTTATAGCATTACCAAAGGTACATCCCATGTTATTCCTATGAAAACCGATGTTTTACCTATGGGCTATATATTTAAGCTGCCAAATTATTACAAGTTCGGTTATGTAGTATAGTGTATGTTGATCAACTTGTCTGCTAGTGTTGTAGGTATCTTTATATTGATAAATGAAAAGTTATAGTATTGTGTGTATGTGTGTTATATTGAAATCCTGTATTTTAATAGGAAATTCGATACTCCGGCTTCCCCCACGCCTGACTATACTGTCGCTTTCTTTGGTGGTCAGGCGGGGTTAGGGGGTTATCCTCAAGTTAATCAAGCCCAAGAAGTTGATCAACCCCAAGAGGTTGAACAACCCCCAGTGGTTGCTCAAGCACAAGTTGATCAACCTCGAACGGTTTGGATACCTGAAGATGCCCCCCAATATTATATTTCTATAATTCAATGGGGTCAACATCGTAAATTGTAAGTCAGAATATAAAGTCCACACCTTTTTTGTATTATTCTGAAACAGTTTTTATTTTGATAGATATGTATATGCGCTACCTTGCAATATCTGCGGAACATTAGAACCTGTATACTTTAATCAGGCATTTCCTTATTTAGCTACTTTTAAATGTAGTAATAATTGTTATTCTGCTTATGTCAGTGCCTTTACTGGATGTTGTGGATTCGTGTGCGAAGCGTCTAATACTTATGTTATCGAAATTCTTTAAATGTTTTATTAAATTTAGATTATTTTACATTTATATTTTAATTATATATATATATTTATACATTTAACTATTATACATTTATTACAAGAAAATTAAAATAAAAATTAATCAAAATATTCGTCTTCAAAACAGTCACTATATATACACTGCATATGAGTTCATTATCACTGTCGCTACCTTCCAAGTCAGCGACAGTGTATTCTAATAGGTCTGGATTTCTAATTAAAAAATCACCGTAAAATTTTACGCTCTCTCGAGCACATTTTGAAGGACAGAGTTTATGCATAGAGCAGCAATTGTCTGTTTTACCGTATTTTGCACACCCGAGTTGTTCTAAATTAATAATAGGGGCACCGAGCAAAGCGGAAAGCTCAGCGGTTTTTTCCAATCCTTTAGAGTATATTTTTTTATAATTCATCGGATTAATTTTTTTGATGTGGTCTTCTAAAACACAGTATCGGGCCAGACCCTCATACCACCCCAATCCCGTGAGGTTGTACTTTACCCACGTGTTTGAACGCCGTAATTTGGTTGGTACCACTTCATGGGAATATGGTGGTTTATATGTGGCTAGATGGATTGGCCTTACTCTGTTATTTTCTAATATGCCGTCTGAAAGTTCTTTAATAATTGAGTTTCATTTTTGGATTGATGGTTAAAAATCATTAAAAATATATATACATATGCGACATAAAAAAATATTACCCCAACACAAAAAAATACATATAGGGTCATTCCATATGGTTTCACCTAGGCATGCAACCATGGGTTGGCAGATCTTAATGAAATTTGGTACACTTGTTTCTATGCTTAAAAAACTAGGATTCCCAAGTTTTTAGATGAAAATAAAAATAAATGAATTTTTGGCGAAATTTAGAGTAAACCCCCACGATTTTTAGAACGTCAGCGAAAAAAAATTTTGCTCTTGCGAAAATACCAATATCTTACTGGCGCTTCGGTTGATTCTTTGGAATTTATTCATGTTTATAGAGTAAAACGCGAGGAATCCGATGGTCATCTCGAAAATGGTCTACCTCTTTTAGTTTTTAAATGTTTAAAGTTTCGCGGGGGGGGGTCCTACACTGTGCCTTGTGACGTCAATGGCCCAACTTTTAAAATTTTTTTTTTCACTATTTTCAAGACCCCGAAGTCACATCTTTCACCTAGTATATGTTTGGTTCTTTGTATTTGTTTCGTATTTAACTGGTAATCAAAAACAAAAGTTTCAAATTTTTGGAATTTTTAAATTTATTTTATATTTTATTATACATACAGGGTGTTTCGAAAATGGTGGTAGGACCGAGTTACATTGGGTTCTATGGGTCCATTTTAAGACGAAAATGTTCTATGACGTTTTGTCGTACGGGGCGCCGCTTAAGAGTTACGAAATGAATCATGTGTGGAGGACACCTTAACCCACATTAATAAACGTACACTCAATGATAAAATACATTGAATTATTTAGCTGGTTTCGTAATTAGGTTTTCTGTAATTGCACATTTTTCGAAGAAATGATACGATGAATACATTTTTAGTTCTTTGGATATACACACGCGTACTTTCGGGTTGGAAACTTCGAACACGGAGTTTGGTAACGCAGACGTTTCCAACTAAACACGACACAATGTATACAGAAAAAAACAGATGGGAGATCTTGCATATAGTTCTGAGGTACAATGTTTGATACGTAGTCACTCGATTTAACATAAACAGCGGATTTAAAACACACACAATGTGAATTTAAACAGAAGTAAACTGTTACGTCCAGAGTTGGTTTAATCGTGATAAATTTGTTGACATGAATAACAGTGAACTCGATTTTGGTTTATTTCTGGAAAATAAAATATATTTTATAAAATAACCAGGAAGTAAGTCTTAAAATAGAATAAGGATCTAAAATAACCTACAATAGTCATTTGACCTAGACAAACCAGGAAATCTTACATGAAAAGTACCTAAACCCGGACTCTGGCTATTGACCGTCTGACCTATCTCCATCCCTAAGTTATCCAAACGCTACTAAACTAAAAAATGAATATATGCGTTGTGTTACTGGTGTGGGGCGTTTTGTTCAGTGAGAATGAATTAGCTAGTTTTAACCCCATGCTGGATGTCATTATGGAGGATGAGAAGCTGGAGGAGGAGAAGGAGGAGGTGTTGGAGGAGTTGAAGGAGGAGAAGGAGAAGGTGGTGGAGGAGCTGATGGAGGAGGAGCTGGAGAATAACCAGGAGGAGGAATTGGAGTTGGAAAACGAACCATGGTACCATGACGAAGGGGAGGATGATGAGGTCCCCATGCAGGCTGTCGAAGAACATTTTGAATTTACGTAAGCTATACAATTATTATCATAATTAATTATTTAAATGGATTTGAGAAAAGTTAGATTATACTATTATATCATTTTAATTCGATATTTGAACATAACGTAGTACCAGTTATTATTAAATGATTAGTTTTGACTAGTCACGACTGAAAGGGTTAAGTGAATGTGAAAGGGTTAAGTGAAAGTAAAAAAAGCAAAAAGGGTTAAGTAAAAGTAAAAAAAGTAAAAAGGGTTAAGTGAAAGTAAAAAAAGGAAAAAGGGTTAAGTGAAAGTAAAAAGTGAAAGTGAAAGTAAAAAGGGGTTAAGTGTACGTGAAAAGTAGTTTCTATGTGTCACATTTAATTTATATTAGAAAACTTTATCGGGATTATGATACACCAGCCTCCCCTGACCCTCAGTATACTGAAAATTTCTTCTCAAGAAATCCGCAGCGAAAAATTTCAATTTATAAAAATTAAAAATAAAAAATTTCAAGAATAAAATTATAAAAGCTTTAATAATGTTTTGGTTTATATTTTTTACAATTATACATATATTTTATTTCTACATAAAAATGTAGTCATCATCCGAATCTGCTAGATCGGCAACCGAGATATTTAGCAAGTCATCATTGTTTAGGAGGAAATCTCCATAAAATTTGACCGATTCGCGCGCACTTTGATGGAGAGATATGATGCATTGAGCAACATATTTTAGATATTCCGACTTTTCGCAACCGAGTTGTTCTAGATTAATAACGGGTGCATTTAGCAAGGCCGCTAATTCCTCGCACTTCTCCAGCCCCTTGCTGTATATAACCGTGTCCTTATTAACACTTAACTTAGCCAGATGTTGCTCGAGTACCGAGTACCGGGCCAACCCGTCATTCCACCCGAGACCCGTCAGGTTCCACCGACAATACGTATTTGAACTCCTGATCTTGGGTGGGAGGATATCGCTGGAGAAGGGGGGTTTATATGTCGTTAGATGTACCACTTTCACTTTGTTATTAACAAAGATTCCGGCAGATAATTCTTTTACTTTAAAGCCATACTCCATTTTTCCTTTTTGTAAGTTGTAAGCTTTGCCCGATCGCGTATACAGCATATCAACAATTAACACATTGTTCAAGTCTATAAAATAAAAATTTATTTTTCAGTCAAAACTGGCCGTATTGTCGATCTACGGAAACGCACGAAGTTGCGTATCCGTTTCCATCATATCCAATTCCAACAATCTATGAATAAACTTTGCATGCACTATCTAACCAACGTTAAATTCTATATTCACAATACATCTTATTATGTAAATGTTTTTACTAATGATGGGGGGTGTAGAGTCTCAAAAACTCTAGATATTTCTTTATATATTGAGTCTTCTCTCTAACAAACGAAATCTGGAAGATTTTGAAATTGAGAGAATTAATTACGATTAATATTTCAAAATCTTCCAGGTTTGGTTTCTTCCTTTTTTTTAAATGCTCCTTTCATCAGTAAAAATGTATATTCGCCGAAAACATGTACAACATTGTTCAAATCAAAATAAAAATTTGTTTCAGTGTCTGGTGTGATCACTGTGGTTCTAAGGACATACACGAAGCTGTGTATCCATTTCCTTCACACATACTTTCAGCATTCTACTGCATGAACGAACTATGCATGCATTATCTAACCCTCGTTGAAATGTTTGATTTTGATTTTGATTTTAATGTAAATGTTTTCATTAATGGGAGGGGGTGCAAAACGGCTAAATTTATGGGAATTTCTTTATATATTGAGAGTCTTCTCCCTAATAAACGAAATCTGGAAGATTTTGAAATTGGGAAAATTAATTACGATTATTATTTCAAAATATTCCAGATTTGGTTTCTTCCTTTTATATGTAAAAAACGTTCCTTTTTAATGTAAATAAAAAATTATGTAATATGTACCAAGGCATAAGTAATCATATCTGCTAAACTTAAATTGGTTTTAAGGTCAGTTTATCTTTTTTTAAACACTCTCTACGCATCTCTTCTCTTTGCATGAAAGAAGCTTAAATTTCAGGTTCAATATTGGCTCGACGATATAATGTTAGGGCTACCTTTTTTTGTAAAGGATTACTACTATCTTTAATTTGCCTGTAATAAGATTTTTCATCCTTTGATAATCTTCGCTTTTTATTCTGTCTTTTTTCATACCTTATATTAGCTAAATAAATTAAAATCATTAGCGATCTCGCAAAACACAAATTATCGTTATTTTCAATATAAATATAATTTGGATTAGATTTAAAAAAAACTATCAAATGGTAAAACGTTTCTAGCGTTAAATGATTTTTGTCGAGTTCCAACAGGAATATCGCATTGTAAAAAAATAACGTCAAAAGTGAGAGACGCTTATAAATGAAAATTTCTATTAGCACCAAGAATTCGTTGAGCCGTTAATTCATTTATGTTCATAAATCTTAAATTAATCGGATTTTCCAATTCATTCGATCGTATACAAAATCTAACTCGATTGTATCGTTGATAACCTTGTAGCAATTCAGTAAGGATAGAATTTATGATACTTATAAATGTGTCGTGGACTTCGGTTAGTTTAATACGATCTAAATTCTTAAATTCTACTTGATGACATTTAAATTCATTCGGTTTTGTATTCTCTATCAATTTTCGAGAGGTTATACTGTTCCAGTTAAATTTCTACATTTTGATAGTTAACATTATAGTAAGGTTACAAGGTATACGTATATGAAAAAAAACATTGAAAATAATTTTTCTAGCGCCTTCAGATTCATTATTTTATATTCATTCGCTCTAAGACGTTCGCTCTAAGTCCTGTTTCGCTATATTCTTATTTCTACCATGTCTCATTTAACCACTGAAATTGCGTAAGTTAATATTGAATTAAAATATGTTATATATTCTAAACGAATTTAAAACTTTAGCTCCGCCACTACCGTTCAACTGGAAGAATATGGTCTGTTTGTAGAAGAAGAGATGCCGATATACAAGTAAGTTAGCATGGATTTAATTCTAACGTAAATATATTAATTTATTCTTGTTAAAAAATCTCAAAGCGTTACGTTAGTTTCAAAGTTGTAGTTATGAGATTGTACGTTAGCGAATGTTCTAATTTAAAGTCTATATTTTGTTTTTAAAGTGAACTTGACACCCCGCCTCGCCTGACCCTTTATACACCGCTAATTTCTTCGCGGGTCAGGCGGTTCTAGAGGAACCGGAAGTAGCTCAACCAGAAATGGTTGAACCACAAATTGATCGTCATCAACCAGAAGTTGATCATCTTCAACAACTTCCGTATTTAACAATTCCTCTAGAAAATATGTAAGTTTTTTTAAAAACGTTACATATTTTCTCTTTTTAACCCTGATGATATTTTTAGGGATATTTACGTGGAACCATGTCATATTTGCGGAAGTCTTAATTACAATTTAAATTATTACTCAAATTATACTTATAAACTATCTTGTACTTCACTCTATTGTTTCTGTTCTCGCATTTTCTATTTTAGTTTTGAATCTGGCTACTATATTATTCAACATCATAATTGCTTTTAAATTATTACTCAGTTTTTACCTTTATATTTTATTTTAAAACCAATATTTACAAAATATATTTTTACGTGTATTAAATTTTTTCAACAAATAAAATGTCTTTTAAATATCCCAAACCTCGACCTCCCAATTTTCTTCATCTTCCGAATCGGTTATGAAAAATTCACTATCGCTCTCTATATCAGAGGGCGTTATCTCCAATAAGTCGGGGTTGTTTAACAAATAGTCCCCGTAATATTTGACACTTTCACGCGTACATTTGCACGGTCTGAACCGGTGAATAGAGCAACAGTCTTTCGAGGGTTTTATTTTTTCACATCCCAAAACGTCCAAGTTTATTCCAGTTTTATTTAATAATTTTTGAATTTCCAGACTTTTTTCATACCCTTTCGTTCACGTTTAAACCCTCCAAATGATAGTCTAAAACGGAATAGCGCGCCAATCCATCGTTCCATCCCAGCCCTGAGATATTGTGTTGTACATACGCGTTCGACCGACGAATTTTTGGCGCGAGAAGATGACGGGGGTAAGGTGGTTGGTATGACGCAAGAAAAGTAACCCGCACTTTGTTTTTTTCCAACACTTCAGCAGCCATTTCTTTAATTACAAACTCGTACTCCGTTTTTTTTAATTTGATTAAATTTTAGTAATCCGCGGGCATAGATGATATCGATAATCAAAATTTTAGCTAAAAAGAAAAAAACGGTTTACGTTTTTGTTAAACCTTTTTTCTAAAGTTTTACATACACTAGACCATAATTTAACATTTCACGAATGCTTAAAAAACATGATTTTTTTATTTTGCGTTTAGTATTTTGGGTTGTTCCGTCTCTAAGCATTGATTAAAGGTATGAAATAACATCTTTTTTTCCTGCTAAATGTTCAAGAAGTCTTTCAAAATTTGAAATGGTTTTTTTACATGAAGCTGTCACGCAACTCAAAAACCATTTTTGCGAATCGAGAAATTTAATGACTTTTAATATCCTCCTCATTCTCCATTAAAACGTGATACGCGCATTCAGTCAGCTGTATTACTGCATTGTTCTGAGGATTTATCAAATAGACCGGTAAAAAGTTCTTATAATTGTTCTCTAACACGTTTTTATAATTCAAAATAATCTCCCAAACTGACACGGGAATTACTATGGTGGTAAGCGTTTTCACTAGGATCACAACTTCTGGGTCTTCATTAATTGGATACACGGATATCATGGTGTTATTCAACTCCATATTTGAACGTATTCGGCATTCGGAGCCATGGCTTTGATACAATCATCTCGATCCAAGGTTCTTTCGTACAAATTCTTGAAGGTATCTTGTAGGAGCGGGTTCCGTTGACTTCCTTTCGTGTGAAGAGGGCATCCGTGCATGAAATCACCGTCATATTGAAAGATTATTTCTGGATCGGTAGAGTATCCATCCACCGGGAAACGACCAATTTTCTTTTCCCCTTCCAAGGAAAGCGTTGTTCGAATTTTTATACCTCTCTTCTGTTCTTCCCAAGCCAGCCATTTCAAAGCCGATTGACTTTGATTACATTTATTTCCATATCCATTAGCGGGGACCACGCCTAAACTGTATTCTTCCAAATACCTGTGCAGAAACAAATTCGTACACGCACCGGCGATAGTTAAAGCGTTCATATTCGTCACGTCAAATCTCGTTTCTCTCACAGAGTTCCCGAAATTTATCAACTCCTTGTTGTAAAACTTTCACATCCATGATTTTATAGTGCTCCAATTCTTCGCGTAAATTATAAACCGGTTGTTTTTTTTTGCTTCATACCATTTTAAAAATTCTCGATAATCTTTTTCCTTCATATGTTCGGGTTGGAAATATTCTATCGCTGGAACAGATCCAACGTACTCCATATGGGTTTCATCGTGAAAAATATATGGGAAAAATTGTTTCTCATCCTCGAGGGAAAATGTCGAGGGAAAAGTTCGAAGGGGTTGAGAAATAAAATTAAAGGAATCGGTAAATTTAATTTTAGAACATGGTAAAAAGATTCCTAATAATTTACTTCCGTCAAAAACTACGCTAAATTTAACCGACATTTTTAACAAATTGTTTAAAATAAAAAACAAGTCGAAACCTTTGCTATTGTGAGCCATTATTGTGACGTTTTCAAAGACCGGAAGTGTTTTTTAGTTCGTTTTGATTCGTGTTGCATAATTGTCTCTTTCGTCTGGAACAAGTAGTTCAAAAACTGCGTAACGCAATCGAATCCACGAAAGATGTTATAAGCGTATTGTTTCTCTTCCTTTTCTATGGCACTGACGATTAAAACGGGGACGTGTTCGCCATCTTTGACAATCGACTCAGAGTCAAAGTAACATCGCCGCATCTTTTCGTATTTAGTTATTAACGGCATAACGTAACAATGATTTTTCTCATGTCGAATTAAACAGTTTTGACATTGCATAGAACATTCATGATTTTCAGTTATTTCTAAACCACATTCTAAACACCGTTTAAAATTTTTACAAGTACCGTTAGCAACGTGCATATCAAAACACACTTGCCCTTTAAAATAACGATAGCATTTACGACATCTAATCGGTATTAAAAGTTTTTCTTCGTGAAACACGTTTAAAGTTTTACATCGATTACATTTTACTCTAGTCGCGCACTCGTGTTTTTTAATTTCAGAATGTTTATGAAATATTTTTAAACACTTTGAACAATATGTTTCACCGCCTTTTAAGAAATGAAAATCTTTAAGCACGTGAACGTGATCATCATTAACTAAGACGAGAAAGATTTGTTTTTCTCGATAAGACCCGACAAAATAATTTTACAAATTATCAACTCTAACAACAACAATCTGATACTCTTGTAAATAGTTTTGAAATTGTTGAATATTATTTAAATCAACGGCTCCGGGTTCAATATTGGCTTGACGATATAACTTTAACGCTTCCATTTTTTGTAAAGGATAACTACAATGTTTGATTTTTCGGTACTACGATTTCTCATCATTCGACTGTTGATGTTTTTTGTTCTGACTCCTTTCATATCTCATGTTAGCTAAATAAATTCCAATCACCAACGCTCTTCCGAAACATAAATCATCGTTATTTTCGATGTAAATATAATTTGGGTTGGTTTTGAAAAAGCTATCAAAAGGTATAATGTTTCTAGCGTTAAAGGATTTTTGACGAGTTCCAACCGGAACATCGCATTGTAAAAAAATAACGTCAAAAGTGAGAGACGCTTGTAAATGAAAGTTTTTATTTGATTGAGCCACTTGAGAAATAGCGCCCAGAACACGATGAGCCGTAAATTCATTTACATTCATCAATCTTAAATTGATCGGATTTTGCAATTCATCTGATCTTATGAAAAACCTAACCCGATTATATCTTTGATAACCTTGTAATAATTCACTCAAGATCGAATTAATGATACTGAGAAATGTTTCGTGAACTTCGGTTAGTTTAATTCGATCCAAATTTTTAAATTTTACTTTAAATTCCAACTGGTGACATTTATATTTCAATGATTTTTTATTAAGAGTTCTTTCGCAATAATAATATTGTTTCGGGTTATATTTAAGACTTAAATTGAGAGGTTCATTTTCCTCGTCCGAGGAGTCTGAGCTACTCATTTTAAGTGAAATATATTCTCGAAAAGGTTCAAGTTTTGGTGCAATTTGTGTATTCTCTCCAAAAAGCGCTAAATGGTTTTTTAATACCACCAGGTGGTTGAAAATTGATGATTAAAAAGCGAGTTATATATGATAAATCGTAATGAAAAAACGCTTCAAAACATTTAAGATCATGATAATATTTAAACACTTTACAAGTTATATTATTTTCTATAGTTTTTAGATCAAGCATGTTTAATTGTTTTATTAAAAACACACTCCAGTCATAATTTTTTGATATTAATATTCTATCTGTATATTCAAGTGTTTCAGACGCTTTTCGTAATTGTTCTAGTATCAATTCACGTATGACAGCTACTTTTTTTTCATGCAAATTAATTTCATAACCGTTTATATATGTAACACGTGATTTCATTTTCGGATAATCATTACAAAAATTATTTGTAAGATATATTGGATTTATAAACTAATACTAAAATATGCTTGTCCTTGATAAGGTCTAATTACATACATATATTTTATTAAACCAGTCTGTTCTAAGTGTAATAAAAGTGTTACGTATTCTTCGTAATCTTCAAGTATCAGGTCAAAATCATCATGTAGGTTCACTTCTTTTTTGAATTCTCTATACCTACATCTACGACAGATTGCGTGCATAGCGATAATTTGAAGACTTGGTGGATTCATCTCAACAAGAATAAATCAACCAATTGCAAATAAAAGCTCCATGTATTGTTCATAATCTTTATATATCAAATCATAATAATCAGGTAGTTTCAATTCTTTTTTAAGATTTTGAAAGTGACGTCTGCGACTGTTAAGATCTTGATAGCGATATCTGCGACAGATTAGGCGCATTACCAGCATTTCAAGACTTAATGGGTTCATAATAAATTTTCAATGTCCTGAGGGTTTAAGGCTTTTAGTTTAAGTACCGAATGTGTTGAAAATGGTTTTTTACTATACTCGTAAGCGAACACGTTCGTTTTTTCTTTCGAGTAAAAGACAACCTGTTTAAAATCGGGCATTTCTAGACACATCAAATTGATAATTCCGACGCAACAAGGCTTTGTCAAAAATGATATAAAATTCGAATAATCAAAAGAAAATTTATACAATTTAATAAGATAATCATTATGATGTATATTATAAAACATTGGGTAAGATGGAGTAATATTGATAAAATCAACAATTGTAACAGGTTTGTTATCATTTTCTTTCACGAGTTCCGAATATTTTAAGTATATTTGACTCAGAAAATGATCCAAAACATATTTTACAAGTTGAAAGTCCGTAATGAAGAAACCGTTAAAATATATTTTGCTTTTTTCTTCAAAAAATTTCTTTTTCTTTTCATGGAATAGATATTCCAAATGAGCTTTACCACTTTCGGGTTGTATATTACAAAACTCACACCAAACATCGTATGGATAATGCTCACACAAGACTTTAGGTAGTAAAATAGTAATACTCGAGAAACACACTACAGGCCATATGTATTTATGTTTATAATAATATTTCCTTGATAAACAAAAACCTCCTCCCACAGATATCCAGTTAATTTCTTCTAGCATATATAAAAATTTACAGTATACGAAATGGTTTCTATATATGTTTTTCAAACTTTTTGGGTTAATACCGGTATCAAACAAACGTTTTGTAAAACCATTCTTCACTATCACGTTCATAGCTATAATGGATAAAGTGGGGGTATTCATCATTAAGCTTTCTTAGTACGTTTCATTGGGGGTTTAACAACTTTTTCCTCGTTTTCACGCATGTCTTTCGCCACCTTGGCGACTAATTTTCGAATTAATTGACAATCCATGTTATTTTCATTAGCCATAAATTTAATTCTTTTTCCATCGGCTGTCCAAACATCGCTAAAGGGATGATTCTTTATAGCATCTTATTCATATATTTGAATATCTATATAGTAATCACCAGTCTGGGCTGGTAAGGATATAGAAAATAATTGAGAGTCCTTTTTCAAATCGTATTTTGGAACTATACCGCCTTGTTTCGCGATAGTACTTTCTGTTTGCACTACGTGAACTTGCGCCTGGGTTTCAAACTCATCGTCAATATCAGCGTAGTCGGGATATCTTTCGTTCAAATCAAAAGTTTTACGCTTACCCAGAGAGGATGTATTCATATCGACAGTCAAGTTGATAATGTGTATGGATTCTAAAATTCCATTGTTTTTTTATACCCTTCAATTTTAGATTTTTTTTCCTCAAACGTCACGATTTTTCATACTAGACTTAAGCATGACCCTCTGCGTTAGAGATATTTCTTCCTTTCAACCTAATAATTTTTATCCTCTTACTATTTTTTTCGTACTCACCAAAGCCTATTCGTTTTTATAAAAATTGAGGGCAAGTTCTATAATTATTTTCGGGGGTCAGTTTTTTCATACTTGTTTTAGAAATCTTTTAGACAGTTTTGAAGATTAATGATATAACTAGTCTTTCTTCCTCTAACCTAGTAATTTTTTTTGTGCATCGCAACGTAGTCTCGCTTTTATAAAATTGAGTTTAAGTATGTAATATGGAAGAACTGAAACTTTTATTCAGGTTATAGGAAAGAATTGAAACGCTTTTTATATATTTATTCAAAAATGCAGGTTAAAAATTTAGTATAAAAACTCCGATGTCGTTCCACCGAATACCAACTAACTTTTAACGTCTTTGAACACCAGTCTCTCATTGCCATGGCCAGCTCAACGACTCGTAAGAATTTTTGAAACTTATTCTCTATGTAGATTATTCTAATAAATAATTTATAAATATTAGAACGCAGCACTAGCCATTTAAATCTAACTACTAAGAAGATAGCCGTATATCCAATAGGGGCAAACTACGAATTAGTGATATTAGTTAAAACTTTAAACACCATCATCATACCCATGGTAGTTTGAGAATGTATACTTAAGAACAAAAAAACGATCGAGGACTCCTTTAAAACTTTTTTACCGGTAAATTTACTGAACACTGACAACAACGTCACCATTCCATTATCTGAATGTGTTTATCACATTTTAATGGAACATGAAGTGATAAAAAATCACGATTTTTTTTAATGAGCAAAAACCGTATTTAAATAACATGTATCTGGCTATTTTAGAAGTCTTTAATAACTTTGAAAAACTTATCTGGACCTTCATAACAATAGAATGGTTGCATTTATCCATTTTAAACATAGTTTAAATAGTCACCGTTCTGAAATTGCAGCTTCTTTCATGCAAAGAGAAGAGATACGTAGAGAGTGTTTAAAAAAAGATAAACTGACCTTAAAACCAATTTGTTTAAGTTTAGCAGATATGATTACTTATGCCTTGGTACATATTACATAATTTTTTATTTACATTAAAAAGTAACGTTTTTTACATATAAAAGGAAGAAACCAAATCTGGAAGATTTTGAAATATTAATCGTAATTAATTCTCTCAATTTCAAAATCTTCCAGATTTCGTTTATTAGGGAGAAGACTCTCAATATATAAAGAAATTCCCATAAATTTAGCGGTTTTGCACCCCCTCCCATTAATGAAAACATTTACATTAAAATCAAAATCAAACATTTCAACGAGGGTTAGATAATGCATGCATAGTTCGTTCATGCAGTAGAATTCTGAAAGTATGTGTGAAGGAAATGGATACACAGCTTCGTGTATGTCCTTAGAACCACAGTGATCACACCAGACACTGAAACATAAATTTTTATTTTGATTTGAACAATGTTGTACATGTTTTCGGCGAATATACTTTTTTACTGATGAAAGGAGCATTTTAAAACAAAGGAAGAAACCAAACCTGGAAGATTTTGAAATATTAATCGTAATTAATTCTCTCAATTTCAAAATCTTCCAGATTTCGTTTGTTAGAGAGAAGACTCTCAATATATAAAGAAATATCTAGATTTTTTGAGACTCTACACCCCCCTCATTAGTAAAAACATTTACATAATAAGATGTATTGTGAATATAGAATTTAACGTTGGTTAGATAGTGCATGCAAAGTTCATTCATGCAGTAGATTGTTGGAATTGGATATGATGGAAACGGATACGCAACTTCGTGCGTATACGGGCAGTTTTGACTGAAAAATAAATTTTTATTTTATAGACTTGAACAATGTGTTAATTGTTGATATGCTGTATACGCGATCGGGCAAAGCTTACAACTTACAAAAAGGAAAAATGGAGTATGGCTTTAAAGTAAAAGAATTATCTGCCGGAATCTTTGTTAATAACAAAGTGAAAGTGGTACATCTAGCGACATATAAACCCCCTTTCTCCAGCGATATCCTCCCACCCAAGATCAGGAGTTCGAATACGTATTGTCGGTGGAACCTAACGGGTCTCGGGTGGAATGACGGGTTGGCCCGGTACTCGGTACTCGAGCAACATCTGGCTAAGTTAAGTGTTAATAAGGACACTGTTATATACAGCAAAGGGCTGGAGAAGTGCGAGGAATTATCGGAATTGCTAAATGCACCCGTTATTAATCTAGAACAACTCGGTTGCGAAAAGTTCGGAAAATCTAAAATATGTTGCTCAATGCATCATATCTCTCCATCAAAGTGCGCGCGCGAATCGGTCAAATTGTATGGAGATTTCCTCCTAAACAATGAGGACTTGCTAAATATCTCGGTTGCCGATCTAGCAGATTCGGATGATGACTACATTTTTATGTAGAAATAAAATATATGTATAATTGTAAAAAATATAAACCAAAACATTATTAAAGCTTTTATAATTTTATTCTTGAAATTTTTTATTTTTAATTTTTATAAATTGAAATTTTTCGCTGCGGATTTCTTGAGAAGAAATTTTCAGTATACTGAGGGTCAGGGGAGGCTGGTGTATCATAATCCCGATAAAGTTTTCTAATATAAATTAAATGTGACACATAGAAACTACTTTTCACGTACACTTAACCCCTTTTTACTTTCACTTTCACTTAACCCTTTTTACTTTCACTTAACCCTTTCACATTCACTTAACCCTTTCAGTCGTGACTAGTCAAAACTAATCATTAAATAATAACCCAAACTACGTTATGTTCAAATATCGAATTAAAATGATATAATAGTATAATCTAACTTTTCTCAAATCCATTTAAATAATTAATTATGATAATAATTGTATAGATTACATAAATTCAAAATGTTCTTCGACAGCCTGCATGGGGACCTCATCATCCTCCCCTTCGTCATGGTACCATGGTTCGTTTTCCAACTCCAATTCCTCCTCCTGGTTATTCTCCAGCTCCTCCACCACCTTCAACTCCTCCAACACCTCCTCCAGCTCCTCATCCTCCATAATGACATCCAACATGGGGTTAAAACTAGCTAATTCATTCTCACTGAACAAAACGCCCCACACCAGTAACACAACGCATATATTCATTTTTTTGTTTAGTAGCGTTTAGATAACTTTCGGCAATGTGTTTGAACGTGGGTGTGTGCAATAGTACTGGACCAAAATTCGTTTTATAGGGATGGAGATAGGTCAGACGGTCAATAGCCAGAGTCCGGGTTTAGGTACTTTTCATGTAAGATTTCCTGGTTTGTCTAGGTCATGTGTTTATTGTAGGTTATTTTAGATCCTTACTTCCTGGTTATTTTATAATATATATTTTATTTTCCAGAAATAAACCAAAATCGAGTTCACTGTTATTCATGTCAACAAAGTTGCGTTATCACGATTAAACCAACTCTGGACGTAACAGTTTACTTCTGTTTAAATTCACATAAAAAGCCCATTTTCTACCTTTTAAAGAGGATGACGGTACAAGGGTCCTTTCCGCATTTAGAAAGGAGTAGAAGTAGTACATGACGTAAAGACCACAGTCGCTGCTATGATTTGGTTGAGTGGGGCAATCAATACTAACATTTAAATCCCATTGGTCACGATTGAAGCTTAAAATAACGAATGTCAAAAGCGTTTTCATATGTTTACGAATACTCTCCCATTCAATTGCGTGGCCCGATTTTGAGCTCCATATATGTTTAGCTAAACCATTAGATAAGTTTGCCTCTTTTACACACTTTTTATGTTTAGCTAAACATATGTGGACCTCAAAATCGGGCCACGCAATTGAATGGGACAATGCGTCTGTGGTGTGTAAAGAAAAAAATTGGTTTCGCCGTACCTTTAAGGCGGTTTGAATTTAGACGCAGGCAACGTAAACGTAAAAGGTTGGGGGGACATGAGTAGTTTCCTCCACCCTAAAAAAATAAAAAAAAGAAGAAGTAAGCATTGAAGAAAAGAGACCTCATATGGTTTTTGATTTACTCCAAGAAAATATTTCTGTAAAACGTACATTTTTGTAAAAATTTAGTTTGTTGAAAGGGTTGAAAAGGATCGCTTGTGACGATCGAAAGCTTCCCAAAAAATTAAAGTTTTGGAGTATCAAACCATGAAGTATCGGTCTCATTAATAATAGTACTTATATTTATATCTCACCATGGTTAATAATTTTAAAATTAAAGCTTTCCCATTTGTTGGTAGCATCCCATGCAATGCCCGTTGCAAATTCACAAACATGCCGCTTTCAATTACTAAAACCCGTTTTTCGGCATGCATTGCTTTTACCATATTTCGCATACAGTCTTCTATAAGGAAACTACTAAGCGGTTGTTTTAGCTTAAGGGTCTTCGTTTGCTCATCATTTTCAAAATTTTTATATTCAACCATTGTTTGCACTGCTTCGTATCCTAAAACAATGGCAGAACTTGATGATTTAGAAGATGTTCCGGAGCTTATATGCTCGGATGTTGAGCTTGAGGTTGTTCCGTTTTCGGCTTCTTCTACTCCAGATTTTTTAAGTTTTTCAATTAGTGCCGCAATATCAAGTGGCCCAGTGCCTATGTTTTTTTCCAGTGTAGGAATGGTTCGAGCAATATAAGTATCACTTGGCCCAGGTAGCAATTATTTCCCTGCATTTCTAAGTTCGGAAGTATGTCAGTATCGTTTTCATCGACATTGTCATTGTAGCGCTGACCAAAAAGTTAAACAAGGTAACTATAGTAAAATTTTGGGAACGGTGGGCTGGAGCACTCTAGGTCGGTTATAATAAAAAGGCGACACATATAATGTGGCGAATTGTGAGGTGGAAACTATGTTTTTAGGCCAGGTTTCCAAGCCTAAATAGTATGGGGCTAATTTCGACAGAGCCTAAATAAACATGACCAAAGAAATAAAAAATTAAATGATCTCTTTAATTATAAAAATATCCACAGTTTGCTCAAAAATGACTTTTTTTGGCTTTTTTTTTTTTGGGGGTAACATGCAACTGTAATTGGAGCAAGTTTTGAAATCAACATGCCAAAAAACGTATTCTAGAATTTTTCATCCCGAAAAATTCTTGAATACGTTTTTTGGCAAGGTGATTCCGAGAATTAATTCAAAACTTGCTCCAAATACACATCAAAGTTTCTCCTTAATTAACATTTTAAGACTAGAAATTTGTATAACAAAAATGTAGAATTTTTTTTCTTTTTTCTTTTAAAATCCATAATTTTTGAATGTACTCCAATTGAAGGATTCCTATATAAAATTAATTAATTTGAAGCATATTATTGAATTATTCTATTTTTAGAAAATTTTATTCTTGGAAGCAATGAATCGAGGTAAAAGAATTTAACTTTAATTTAATCCACGATTAACCACTTAGGTTTATCCATTACAATAGGGGTGGGAAGGTGAATACGGAAAAAGAATTAATTTCTTATAATATTGTACAATTATTGTTGTTCTTCCAATTAAAAAATTCTAAAATATAAATTCCAAAAAAAAAAAAAAAAAACATCTCTTCCTTCGAAATTTCGCTTTCTTTAATGACGACCTTTGGCAAAATACTTGCAATAACTTGCCCTTCCCAAGGGGTTAACGGCGAAAGCGCCTGTTCAGTTTTTGACACCTTTGTTACCATTGGATATTTAGAAATCCTTTCTATAAGTCGTCTTTTAATATCCGCATTTGGACACCTAAAATATAATTTAATTTTAGTTGTACTCACTACCACAATTTCAAAGCAATTTATTTTAACACTTACATTTCGATAAAAAAATATCTAAAACAAATTATTTCGATAAAAAAATATCTAAAACAAATTATTATGTATTAGTAAAATCAAAAGTATAACTATTAAGGGTTAATGAAAAGCATAGGTACCATTTACATAATCAGGCTAAGGGACCAAAATAGTTCGGAATTAAATTTATTTACGCGTTGTAAAAAATTATAATCTCTCTTTCAAATTCTAAGCCTAAATATGTTTCATTTATTTTAAAGAGAGGATGTAATTTTTTAAGACTCTTAAACACGAATTAAACAAAAACACGAATTAAACAAATTTATTTAGGTCAATTGATATTTTTAAAGGAATGAAAACATACTTTTCGAGCAGTTTTAGTCACTTTCAAAGGTATTTAGCGTGATTCGATAAATGATGTGTTTCTATGGAACATGTTTCTAGTACCTATGCATCAACAATAACTTACTTGGGAAAGGAGTAATTTGTTGTCTGAAAAATTGTACTATGGCGGGCTGGCCAGTTGATAAAAACGGTCCAACAATAATTTCGCTAGTTTTTGATTTAATGATGTCCAAAAGCGTTGAAAAACTTTTTTTCATATCCGTTAGAATTCGGACTTCGTTTGACTTTTGAAACTGCAACCAATTTAAATATTTTAGTTGTTTAATAAAACCTAAATATTATTTGTTTTAGGCTTAAATATGAATAATCGGCTTGAGTATGAATATTAGGTATTCCCAAAGGTTAATAAGAAATTCATATTTAATAAAATAAAAAAAAAAAATATTCCCTCGGAATTTTAAAATGACCATGTGCCAAGGTTGAAACGCCATCAATTATATGTCGTTTATCGTCACATGGGTTGAGACATAATTTCGTCTGATGTATGGTAAAGAGTTCATGTTTCTTACTGACAATGCGCTTCATGGACTCAACAGTAAGTTTACGTTTGAGTAAGCATTCTCGGTATTGAGCGTGGCGGACATTTTTCTTAATAACTCTGCGACAGATTCCCTTCGCCGTCTTTTTTTCGCCCTTGGCGGAGAGAATTGAATACATTTTCGACCGTAACCCGCAGAATTCTTGTACGGGAGTCCCATCTAATTCGTCCTTGAATTTTCCGAGGAGTTTCTTATTCGCCTCGCTGTAGAGCGGGTGATCCTTTGGGTAGCCAGAAAAATCATACATCTCACTATTTGCGGAAAAATCCTCGTAGATGTCATGCGTCTCAATATGGTAGGTCAATGAATCGGTGTCCGTAAAAAGAAGTTTGGCCGCGTCACCGTATCGGGGTCGGATCGTCTCATAGTGGAATTGGTACATGAGAAGTTTCGACAAGTCCAGGATGGTGAAGCCGGTATAGATGGGCCTGTCCAGTGTTAAGCTTTTCTTCAGGCAATGAATCCCGACCAGATCATTCTGGAATACCGTGAAGCGTTCAAAGGCTGGAGAACTGGCCTTCTTGATAGCCCGTTCCGGGGTTTGGACAAGGTGGAAATTAATACGGTTGCGTAATTCTCCATCGTTTTGCCTGTAATTGGAAATATCAGTTAGACTTATGTTGGGTTAGTTTAAGTAAGGTTAGGTTAGATACTTACCAAATACGCTATTGTTCATTAACTTGAAGAAATCCTTCTCGAAATCGTTATCTGCCATCTTTCTTTTCTCGGTGTTAAAATCTATATACGGCTTCAACCAAGCCCCCTGGGTAAATGATAGAACGCGATGAACCTTGCTAATAGTTAGCCCCTTCGAAACATAATATTTAAAATTCATGAAGCAACGCGCCAATCCGATCAATGTAGTAAAGTTCACATTCTACTAACTCTGACCAAAATACGCGACGATTTGAGGTGGGTCTGGCCGCGAGTATAATACCATTCTTAATTTAGTCATCCTTATTCCTTTTTCAATAGTCGAAGTATCAATCGAACCTTCGACGAATTATTTAGAATTTGTATTTTGACATAGAGGTCGCGTGAGGGAAACTTTCGAAAAATATCCTGATCACATCTTGCGTGACGCGACCTGTTATTTAAATCGATGCGGTATGCCATTATATTTAATTATGGCTGTAGATGGAAATTTACAAAACGAAATCGTAGTGTTACGCTTACTGAAAAATGGAAAAAAGGTATTTATACAAAAGCTCTTTGACACGTTTAAATCAAGCTATGCCAATTGGAAAAATACCCAGGTCAGTCATGGTCCATAAGGATTTGGCCGAAATATCTGTATTAAAGGCACTTTTTAATCAGATCGATGTAGAAATATGCCTTTAAAATAAAAATTATTTCTCTGAGGATGACCAAAGCAGAGAGACTCGCGGCGAAAGCTCACTCGCAAAGGTTGGCGTATTCTTTTAGAGTAGATGATTTTAAAAGCAACGTAGAGGCTATGTTAGGTGAAGAAGCCTTGGAGAATGTCTTAGGATGGGTTTCCAGTAAAGAAATGTGGCTACAAGCCTACAGCAGGCAGTATTTTAACTTGGACGAAGCCAATTACATTAGAATGGATTCGTGCAATCAAAGAATAAAATGCATATGCAAGCGCGAATGAAAATGTTTAAAATTAAAACAAAATGAACAAATTTGCAATTTTAAAATTGAATATATTTTGATTTTGTTATAGATCTCCACATCAAGCGACATTACCGAGTAAAAAAATTCTGGGAAAGAATGAAATACCATTATGCCTCTTGTGTAATGAAATAACCGCATTTTTATGCAGCATAAATCCAATGGATCACAGTAGTCTAATACCCCTGAAATAACAAGAATTTTGACCCCCCATTCCCGCCCCAGCCATAAAATAACTCGTATGAAAGAGGGGATGGCTGAGGTAGAGTTTTTATCGGGTTTACCATAGAGGGTAGAAAGGGGAGGAGTAGAAGGCCCGGTATTAAATGTTCTCGATTACGTTGGGTTCCTCGGAACTTCCGTTTAATGCGCGCGACTCTTTTTTGGATTCCGGTCGTCTTCTAAACAGTAGTTGGTATAAATTAGGGTTTAAGCCTTGCGTCATGGAAGTACCAGAGGAAAATAATCTCGAAAGTAAGATAGTTTAATTCGTTTAATGATTAGACCTAATTCGTTTAATGATTAGACCTATACAACATTATTTAAAACTGATTTTTTTATATCTTTTTTTATACTAGGTGGTTTAAAAATACTAATCAGTGAAGTACTCACGCAACTTCAAAAGCGTCAAGATGAATTTTACTCAGTGGTAGTCACAGATAAAAAGCAAAATCTTGAGCTCTTTTTCAAAGATTTAACAGCTGATGATAAGATAGCTAATTCAATTTTTAATTACATGAAATCATTTGTAATTTCAGATAAAATATTGGAGTGTAGTTGCGAGTCTAGCTATTTACAAACAATTCTAAAAAGAAGTTATCACGAGCGAAAAGAGAATAAGCTGGGGGCAATTCTCAGCTCGTGTTCTAAATTCTCTTCTTTTCCTAACTCCTTTCAAAAATCATTTGTACAAATGTTCCTACGCTCATTTTTTTCGGGACTCATGTGCTTAGCAAATAAATATTGGAATGCATCAACTAAAACACAAAATAGAAATGAAAAGGGAGAAAGAAGAGGCTTTGAAAACTGAAGAGGAAAAGAAATTGGACGCCAAGAGATTGGAATTCAATGCTACAACTAAAAATAATCGTAAAGTTAATCCTGATGTTTTGAGGTACGTTTCGGGGTTTCTCGCAAGGTCTCTCAAATGGAAAGGCTGCCCAGAGGAAATAATGAAAAATATTGTGAAACCTGACTCTATGCTTAAGGAACCGCCTAACGAGTCGGAACGTTGGATAAATTTGCTGAATAGGGGTGGTTTATTGAAAGTTCAAGATGGATTCTTCAAGTTAGTGATACGAATGAAGATCATTTCGGACAAGTCTTACATGTATCTAGATGCAGAATCGGTCGCCAATTTAAGGAATCAAAAGTTGAAAGAAAAAGCCAGAGATGAAATATTAAATGATGATCTTATTTTGGAAGAATGGAAAAAGATAGGAGCGTACGTTGATAACAATGCATGCCGAAAAACAGGTTTTAGTAATTGTAAGCGGCATTTTTGTGAATTTGCACTGGTCATTGCATGGGATGCTACCAACAAATGGGAAAGCTATTTCACGAGCCTACGAGCCTACATTGAAAAATCTAGAAAATAATGAGGCTGCCAATAAAGATGTTTTGGCTTTTCTATTTCCATTGGTTGTGGAAAATAAAGACGGAAATCATTGGTTTTTAGGACTAATCAATTTTGAAAAAAAAAAAAAATTTGCGTATTAGACGGTTTACACACATCACCCGAGAGTATTCGTAAACATATGAAAACGCTTTTGACATTCGTTATTTTAAGCTTCAATCGTGACCAATGGGATTTAAATGTTAGTATTGATTGCCCCACTCAACCAAATCATAGCAGCGACTGTGGTCTTTACGTCATGTACTACTTCTACTCCTTTCTAAATGCGGAAAGGACCCTTGTACCGTCATCCTCTCGGATTTTTCCGAGTACCTTTTTGTAAACCGAAAGTCTTATCATTCTCTGAATGTTCAATTGGTAATATTTATAGTTACTTCTATTACCTTGAAAAACTTTATACAAATATTTCTTATATTAGGTGTGCGATTACGATTTGATGATACTTGCGGCGAATGCAAAGTTTCCCGGCTCTACCCATGATTCTTTCATTTACCGAGCATCAAATGTCTCGACAATCCTATTGTGATAGGACTTTAAACGACTCTTGGCTAATTGGTATAACTTGTTTATTTTTAAATATATACATATTTAATTTTAATTATTGACAACATTCCTTACCTTGTTTTAGGGGACAGTGGCTATCCATTAACTCCTTGGTTAATGGTGCCAATTTTAGGAATCGAAGAGAATACTCCCGAATCGCGATACATGACTGCTTTTTTAAAGGCTCGATGCTCCATTGAAAGGTGTAATGGATGTTTGAAGCAGCGCTTTCGTTGCCTGCTTAAGGCTAGAGCTTTGCACTACCATCCAAAGTTTGCCGCCAAAATCGTCATGGCTTGTTGTGTTTTGCACAACAAAAATGGTTTGGGTGAAAACGTGGACCTTGAAAGAGAGGAAGACGGTGAGGCTCAATTTGTAGGAGAGGATCAACTCCACCCATCTATCGTGGCTCCTCGTAATGGGAATTGGAATCCCCAAGGCCAAAGGTTACGAGAGAGATTGGTTCGTCTTTTCCGATAAATCATGGATGAAGAAAAAAAGGCCTTTTTAAAGGCCATTAGACAGTGATACGCTTCCGAAAACTTAGTTTTTCTTCACACGCTTGATCGGTGGGACGATAACCTTTTCGGAATTCTCCCTCATCTCCCGGGCGACTCGGCTGACAACGTGTTGATCAATTTGGACTCCTGGGAATCCTCGTCGGCGACGAACTTCAATCGTCTCGAACTTTGCTCCCAGATTTGAGACGCTGAGACATCTTTTATAACAGAATAATTGTAAATCTGAATATCGAAATAGACCTGGCCCTTGGTCGCTGGTAGTTTGATCGTATACGTCGAGTTATCGTTTTTCACGTCGAATCTAGGAATGATTCCTCCCTCGATCATTGATTGGATATGGCTTTCTAGTTCGGCTTTCCAGTCTTCAACTTCGGAGAGATCCGGTAGAGTGTTGATTAAGTCCATTTTTCGTTTATTCGAGCTGCCGGCCATGGCGAGAGTTGTGATATTTTCGACTAAAAATTTCGGCTTATATATCACCTGATATAGGTATTTTTGACGAAAAAAAATTTGAGGCCCAACCTACGAGGATTTTTCTTTTTTAGACGAGGTCAAATTTTTTTCAAATAAGCGAGGATCTATTTTATTTTAACAAACGTTCAAGCTTCGGAACATGCATTATCCTGATTTTTAGATCCGAATAGATCTTTAACGATTTATAATATCAAAAAATTGAAACTGTCAGAAAATGAGGATTTTACTTCCTTTAAACCGAGTTCGGACTTCCAATGTTAGTTAGCTGAAATAGTTAATTTTCTAGTTCACGCTTTGGAACTAGTTATAACTGGAATTAACTGAAATTTTATGATGCGAATAGATCTAAAACAACTTTCTAACAAAAAAAATTATAATTTGATCAAAAAAAAAATCTTAGACTATATAAGGATCGAAAAAACGTTTTAACTAGTATCTCGCTTTTAACCCGGATCATCCGCTGCTGTCTTCTGAAAACTTCGACTTCATCTTAGCTTAATCTTAAAAATCTAAAAATTTTTGCAAGTTTAAAACTAAAAATCTACTTCCAAATTCTCAAGTTTTAATCCGACTTTAAACTTTTTTTAAAAAACTTCAAACTTTAAACTTTTTTTTAAAAAACTTCAAACTTAATATCTACCATGAACGCCGCTACGCAAACTTGTAAGTACTTTTTTATTTTTTAAATATTAGAATATTTAGTTTCAATTGATACATTATTCTTTTCAAAATTAGTAATATATATACATTAAAATATCATTAAACAGTTTTTAAATATAATTCAACGTATACAGTTTAGTATACAGTTTAGAAATTATATAACGAAACGATGATTACAATTTTAGATTAGCGTAGTAGTAGCCGAGTAGAGCAGGGTTGTAAATAACATAAATCAGGTTTTTGATTCCCACAAAATGGGGAGTTGGGTTCCTCATTCGTTGTTCTAAAAAAAAGGTTTTATATTATAGATCTACCGGAGGATATTGTTGTTGTAGAAGTAATTTACTTGCGGGGGCGTCCCGTATTCAGCCCCCGCAAGGGGAAAAAACATGCCGATTTCGTGGCTAAAGAGCTGGCGGATGTGGGGATGGGTACATCACCAAGGTACTCGAACACTCGTCATACATGTCACCTTACGCCTTGAGTGAAGTATCCACCCCAGTCCGGAAATCGAACTCATTCGCTATCACCAATCTCACCGCGCTCAACTGGGCGGCGGGGGCTTTACCATACACCAGTCTCGTGCCCCATTGCAAAGCCTTAAATGGCTATAAAAAAATTCTCTGCAAGGGGCACGAGAAGACTTTACTAGCGGCCGAGCTGATCGGAGCGGCGGTCGAAGACCTTGATAAATACGGATGCCCCGCCGTCCCATGGGCATCAAACCCGTGTAGTTTGAACGATGGTGTAAAGATAAAGCGCGCAGGTGTACGCGGACTGGGTGTTGGAAAATTACCAACTTTTTTAAATTCCACACCCAGTCCGTCGCTAAGTGCGGAAATTTTTTTTTAACTTTTTAAAACTGAAAAACAAAAAAATTCTGTGCGTGGGCGAAAGCGCCAATAAAAAATAAAAAATAAAAACTAATATGTTTTAAAATAAAAGAAGATTCTAAAAAACATATATATTGTTTTTTTTCTTACCCCTAGCTTCATTCTCTGAATTAGGATAGGGTAACGAAACATCCCCTAAAACATTATAGAGCTCTTCAACCTCTTTAGTAGTCTCGGAATTTTGCAGAGGCACCAAAAATACATTAATAAATTTACCCCTATCTATATACTAGCCAGCGAGCTTTGAAGTAAAAGGGTTGAACCACTTTTACAGGGGCTGTTATAATAAAGAGTATAATTTAATCGCCAATGTATTCTCTCAGGCTCTCAAAGCTTTTTCTATACCCTTCATAGATTTCTCTAGACCTTATTCCTTTCTACATCATCCATCTTCTCCTGTTCCGCGATGAAATTGTTGTAGTAATCTGGATCAGGGGAGGCTGGAGATTCGAAATTCCTAGAACATTTTTTCAATTTCTAGCATAAATTCAGTAGTTAACTAATTATGATAATAATAGTACAGCTTACCCGAGCTCGAGCGCGTCAGAGTCAGACCCTAGCCAAGACTCGTTTTCAAACTCCAGCTCTTCGGGTTGGCGAAAAAATTTATAATATGACTTCTTACTTGGTATATAACAGTTGAAATAAATCTCCAAATCGTAAAATAATCCGCGGCGAGCGTGAAAAAAAAACGTACTTTCTCGATCAGGCTTTTATCCAAATATAAATATTTCCAACAGCCTTATTTACTTTAAAATCAACGCTTAGAAAAAACCCTCAGGGTACAGTCTGTTTTCTTTTCCGGGTTAGTAGTAAACAGCACGTTGTTATTTCGGGGTCAGTGTATTTTTGTTTTGTAGGCGTTGTCGGAATTCGGCCGCGGCAAGTAGTTCCGTGTTTCTGGTGCTCGGACGTGTGCGAAGTTACATTACCAATAAGCGTGGCTCTATTCACTACTGCATTAACAAGGACTGTCTGAGCTATAAACACGCTATATACATTCAGAGAGGTTGCGTTCTTAACCTTACAATACCATCGAGCTACCTTAACCTACTCCCCGCCTCGCGCTTTTGTATCAATTGCGATACGTATTCTTCGCACGAAAACCGCTATAGAAGTTCGTGCATTTTCTTCGAGGAAGAGGAAAATCAAGAATACTGCTGTCGTTATCTAAAAGATTAAAAGATGGATCTATTTGAAGCGGACTATGGACAAATGGATTTTCTTCAGAATTACTACCATTTGTATATGCCGGCCTACTTTTCGTACCATAACGGCTGTAAAACATGCCTCGTGGAAAATTTAACTTCTAAAGTACCGAGGTTAGGAACCTTAGCGCTAGTTGAAGTTATAAATAACAATAATGCGGAAACTGAATCGGATTATTTAAAACATATAATACGCGTTTTTGTATGCAACGAAAATGATAAAAAATCAAACTGGTATAACTATCGGATTACGTATTCAAGTTAGCCCTAGTTTCACGATGTTCGAATTTATCGATAGTCGAAATTGCGGTCGGTATATATTACAAACCGAATGTTCTTTAGGGATCATTCATAAATATTCAGAATCGGAAATTCATAAATGCCAAAATTTCCACGAAGCCTCTTATATACTCGGGTATATATGTCATTCTAAAACCGCTGTAGAAGGAGTTATCAACACGGCATTGATAAAGATTCTCTACGAATTACGGTCGACGTTAATAATTAAAAACAAGACTTTAAACAAATCCAGAGGATGTAACGGTTATTTAATGAACATCGCCAAATTAATGGAGATATTACAAATAATCATCTGGCTAGGAGATACCCATTGTTGTAACTACGCGTCTCAACAAGACGGACAGTTTTTACGCCCGCAAGTGGACGCCTTATAAAAAGCATGGTTTTATAATCCGAGTGGAAAAGTGTTTTCAAATGATTCTGTGTATCAAAAAGAATATGACAAAATTTATAACCGTATATGAAATAAAAACAAATATTTTTTTCACAATCAATTTTTTATTGTATCAAATTTATTTAACATACTATTTCAGACTATCGTTTAACCCTTCGAATGATGTAACCATAACACCGACGGCATCGATTGTTCAAAGACGAACTGTCGTAGATCTCCCAAATATACGGCATAATTAGTAGCAATCCCGAGAATATGATAAGTAGACACGAAGATGTATAGCGCATCTCGATTGTAAATTGATCTAATTATACCAATCGGTAAGGCAATAGGCGTGATAAATACTCGGGCCAAATATTTCCAATGTCTTAGGCAATAAGAATCGTGATAAACGAAACGTTTCCATCGACAACACTGACAAGGCTCCAACGAGACGCGACCAGTTTCTTCACCCATTTTTAACCGTATGATTCGCTTTCAAATACTACAACGAAACACACTATCTACCCCTGGCGTGTAAAAGTAAAAGATGCCTTATACAATGATAAGCGGGGGTTTCATATATATGTCTATGACTTTTTTGACCTTTAACCTTTAACCTTTGACATAACCCTTTGGTGTCTTAATAAACAGGTTTTCACTCCTGAAGGTGGCTTCTTTACTACTAACAATATCATGTTATCTGCGTCGGAATCACCTTGGATATCTTAGAAGCACTACCCCATTACTATTGTCACATTTGTAGACCAGAACTAACTTTGTTTTCTATTCAAGCACCCCATCAATCCACCATGGGATCTCCAATTAACTTCCCCTCGGAAGACGAAAAATTGTTACGGAAACATCCTAATTAGAAAGGAAAAAACTATCGTTTTGGTGGCTCCTCGAGCCAAAAGCCCCCCTCCCGTATCCTCCGAATGGAAGGAGAAACAGACGTGGAGCTGGAACGACGCCAACGTGAGGCATGGTTGGAGGACCAAGCCCTTCTGGACGAAGCCCCTCATGACGGACAGGACGTCAACCGATGGATGGAATATGAACGTATCCCATGGGGAGAAGGAGACAGAACCCCACCCCGGATTCAGTATCCCGAACCTAGGGGACGCAACCCTAGGCGTAGGCGGCAGCCTCTGGTAAACCCCCCATTCGACCGTACGAGGACGAAGAGGAAATCGACGCCGAGATAGCAAATCGATTCCAAGAGATCGATTGGATGGGCGTAAACGACCCCCTCCCCTACAATCGCCCCATTGACATTATCCGTGCAGGGGCAGAGAGCCCGGAGATGTGGGAACATCAGGAAGAGGTCCCGCAAGTTCTCCTTCCCCCACGCGACATTCCCACCGTCGCAAGAACCGATAGTCCGGCGGCCATGGGCCCCAGGGACAATTTCTACAATAATCATCGTCGCCAAATGATCCCAGTTAGGTTTCCGGGAAGGGACGGGACCCTAGAAAGGAACGGGCCCCGCAATCCCCCTGTTCAGGTCACCCGAGAGGCACAAACTTTTAGAGGGTATAAAACCCCCACCAAAACCAAGCCGAGCGATCGTCGGGAGTACACCGATCTTTTCGAGTGGCCCACGGAAGTGTGCGCGGACTCAGTGGAATCCGTCCGCTTCCCCATATTGTTTGTGCGAGTTGCCGCGTAGCCGGACATTTAGAGGGAGAATGCCAACCCTCGGCAAGACCTAGTCCCGGAGAAAGGGCCACTGACACTGACGATTTAGATGAAATCACGCGCCGCGGACCCCTCACGCAGATCCATCACCGATCTTTTTGTTACCTGCCCCCCCCCCCCCCGGCGTTAAAAGTTTTGTGGCTTTGACATTTGTTTTGTTTCGTTTTTTTTTTCTTTTGTCCATTAAAATCTATTCATTGCTCCCTCATGGGAGAATAACGTAGCAAAGAAGTTTTTTTTGATATGCTCGATTTCCTAATTAAATATATACATATTTTTTTCCGTACCAGACTCACAAGAGTAACAAAATGGTTCAAAGAAATACTAATTGTTTTTTTCTATCTCTTTAAGGCGCTCATGAAGTATCCTTTCAAGGGAGATAATAATATTTGTGTTTGGGACGAACATATAAGAAAGGGGGGAGATATGTAACCCTTCACGTCCAAATCCCTCTCAAATATTTCGATTTTAATCACTTTTAAACTTAATTCCCCTCAATTAAAGGCAAATAGGCCAATAATTTAAAGGTTTTTCACTTTTTTCTGCCCCTCAACCTTGAAAAACTGTGGGAAAATATAATATAAACTTTTCACACCTAAGGGTTAAACCTTCCCCAAATTGACCGATCATATAGAACCTTAACTAAGAAACACATTATCCCTCAGCGACATTATCTAAGAGTCGTACTGACATCAACTTCCAAAATCTGAGAAATGTTTTTATGGGTCTCCACGGACCTATTTCCACTTAAATTAGCTAAGATACATTCCCCCTCGACAATAGCTAAGAGCCAATAATCAGGTAGAAAAATGACGTCGCTCTAGGAGTTGACCAATTAGAATAAACGACCCCTCCGCCGACAAATACGAACATGGTCAGTTTACCGAGGTTCGAAGTTGAGAAAAACAAATGCGTCACGACCACCTGAGCGAATTCTGGATGGAAAGTTCTAGAAGCTTCGGCCCGGGCGACAAAGAAAATGAAAAGGGTATATATAGAAAAAAAAGGGAGAGAAAATTAACAGTTGGGTTCGAAAATTTATATACGAAGATCGTCAGATAAAAGAGCGGAAGCCAAGTCCGACGCGACGGCGGCTAAAGCCGATGAGAAAAGATCCCCCGCTGGGACAATAGAATATCGCACGGTCGGAACCTTTTAACGGACGGAATATTATAACATTAAACTTTAAAAATATAAAAAATCGCGGAAAAACATTGCTTTGAAAACGAATCCAATGCCAGAGACTTCGAAAATCCCGCCTAAAGGAGAGAACGAGATTATCCCTCTGGGATCCGAAACCGATCTAAACGAGATCCACCATGAGACTGACGAAAAACACATGATGAACCCCCAGATGACCCTTATCGAGAATCGAATGAGAAGAACGTAATTAATCCAAGAGGAAATCTGAGAAACCGACTGAGAAGCGTAGGCCGTTGTCAAACGAAATCTGAGGAAAAGAAGCCCCCCATTTTTAATTCATCCAAGAGGAAATCTGAGAAGCCGACTGAGAAGCGTAGTCCGTTGTCAACGAAATCTGAGGATAAGACTGTATTATAATCGCCGTTTGAACCCGTTGTGATGAGTACATTTTGATTTTGCCCCCCTCCCCTCGTGTTTAAGCCAGATTGAATGTCGGGTTATAGTTGAGAAAAGTAGAAAATCCGAGAGTAAGAAAATAACGTGCCCTTAACCCTTTAGAAAAGGTCTAGACAGTTAAAAGTAGAAAAACCTTTAGCTTATGCTAGTCGCACATTGAGAAAAGCCGAATTACACTACAATACCACAGAAAGAGTGTTTAGCTGTTTTCTGGGTCGTCAATAAGTTTAGACCTTATCTAGAAATGAAAAAAATTCACCATCATAACAGATCATATGGCTTTGAAATGGTTGTTTAACCTCAAAGAACCTAATTCTCGACTAATGAGATGTGCTTTATTCCTTCAATCATATGATTTCGAAATAGTTCACAAAAAAGGCGTGGAAAATGTAGTTGTTGACGCATTTTCACGAGCTCCTATACCATTATAAATCTCTAGAGTATTAAACAACCAAAGATCTTCCACCCTTGAATCTACCAATTCTAGTTTAGATTTATCTAGTGGATCCGTAGTTGATTCCTCTACGGAGGTTAGTTCATCCCTAATCGACGCTTTTGTTCCTGGTCCACATGCAAATTTTCATGTTTTTACTCGAGCCGATATACAACGAGCCCAACATGAAGATACGATTCTACGTCCAATTATAGACACGCTCAAGGATAAAAATCCACCATATAATCGCCTCTATGAATTGACAAATGACATTTTATATTATCGTCCAGTTAGAGGAGGTTCAAATCAGATTTATTTACCTCTTTCTCTCAGACGCGAAGCTCTGAGATTGGTACATGATCAACCTCTTTCAGCTCATAGAGGTCGGGATAAGAGTTTAATTAAAATTAAGAATAGATTTTGGTGGCCTTCTATGAATAAGGATGTAGCTGATTACATTAGAGGATGTAGAATTTGTCAAGAATACAAATCAAGAAACAGACGTAAGCCTGGATTGATGATGTCAACAGAGCTTTCCGCTCCATGGAGCATGATCGGGGTTGACATCATGGGTCCTTTGCCTCGTAGTCATAATGGCAACAATTATCTATTAGTATTTGTCGATTACATGACAAAGTATGTTGAGTTAATACCCCTAAAATCAGTGCAGCGGACACTTGTGCTACAGCTATTCGAAACTTAATTTGTAGATGGGGCGCTAAAGTTAAAATCCTATCAGATCAAGGTTCTCAATTTACATCACAACTTTGGGCTGACACTTGTCGTCTCTTTAAAATTGTTTTCACTACACCATACCATCCACAGACTAATTTGACAGAAAGAATAAATAGAATACTAGGTGAAACAATTTCCATGTATGTCGGTAGACACCATCGCCGATGGGATTTAAATTTACCTTTAATTGCCGCCGCCGATGTTTAACAACCGCCGAATGTTGTTAAACATCGCTGACGTTGACCCCTTTGCATGCGGGGCGATAACCCTACCGGGGGTTTGCTCGTACGTGTTTCGCAAAAAATATTTAAAGATTCGATAGGGATTTTACCCACGAACAATTACAGGCTTAAAGAAAACCAAAGCCATGTGGCCATTCAGTGGCTCGAGTGGATCGCATATCAACGTGGTAATATTATTTTCCCGCGCTTTGAAACTCTTTGTTCTATTGTTGTAATAATTTTGCTTTTTCTGGTTTGGAAAGGAGCTAGGGATAAAAAAATTAAGCCAAAGGCTAAGTGACAAAATTTTTAATCTTCTACGATTATTTACGCAAGTGCAAATAGAGGTTCTACTTACGTAATTAATAGTAAAAGATTAAAATTTTGTCACTTGATTAAAAGTGGAAGATCTGAGTAATGGCCTTTGTCTTAACAAAATGCACCGAACAACATGTGTTGCGATGTTAGTAAATATCACAACATGTTGATTAGTGGGGATTCTACTTTTACTAAAATGTCAAAATTTGAATATTTTGCGATTAATTGTGTTGAATTTAACATTACATTTTTTTGATTATTGTCAGGGAAGATAAGATAAAAATGTTAAAAGTAGTTTACTATGTTGACCCGTGATTAATTACAATACAAACTGGTCTTATTTAAAATTTTATTTAAATGAAACCAGTTATTATTTTAATTAATCACTTGTCAACTTTGTAAACTTTATTTAACTTTATGTAATAAGTAAACGCGTTTTTGATGAGTGTTATGAACTTTTAAAAGACTTTAACTACTTTATATCCGAAAAACATGGAATTTTTTGTTTCAATAGATATAATCGTGTTTTAGAAATCCCTCCTCCCTTTTGTTCTTTTGCGGTGCATATTCGTCATCCTGCCTGTCCCTTTTTTAATTTTCGCTGTTCTACGTTTCAAATTCATACCAGTTATTATATACGTGGCTGGACTTACTATAAAGCGGCCATTTTTCCTACCTTGTACGTTACTTAATAAATACCAGCTTTGTTATCCAAAAAATAATGATATCCTTATTTAGATATCGGGACATCAACATTTTTTACGAAAATTTTACGCTGGAAATGAGAAAAGTGAGGAGAAGAAAAATTAACTATCTGAGTCGACAAGTATGTATTTTTTTAAACCTTTATTTATTTAAAATTATAATGTTATTAACTTTTAGATGAAAAAAATTAAAACACTATATTTAACTTTGGAACCAAATATGGACGAATTATTAATTTCAATAATATTTTAAAACATTTCTACTGGCATTTATAATTTGATAATTTGTGAAACTATTTCTTTATCATAAATATATTCTTTCAAAAATATTATTTTTGTAAAATGATAATTATATCAATTAAATGTAATTATAATGAATATTTTTATAATTTGTATATTTTATCTATATAACTAGATAATTTATCTTAATTATTATAATCCCTACGTGTATAATCTTAATATTTTGATATTCAAATAAAAAATTTAAAACTGGACGACATTGAAAATGACATTCTATATTTTTCACGTTATTAATATACATACGTAGATAATCACTTTTTTATATTAAACCTCAAAATATATAAATACGCAAAAATTAGGTTTATTTTTTCACTTTTGAATCTTGTTATCAAACCCCCAAGTATGTCTAGTAAAAATATTGCCGTGGTGCAGCCGTTTTACCCGGTTCTAAAATATTTAAAATTGAGTCCAGCCGCTTTTATACCAACTAGAGCTACGAATTGGTCAGCAGGTTTGGATTTTTACTCATTGTATGACACCGTAATCCCCGTCAATGGACTTGTCAAAGTTTACACGGGGATTGCGCTTGAACTACCTCCTTACACCGTGGGAACGTTGTTAGGAAGATCATGTAAGTTTTTACGATATGAAACTGAAAACTAACTTTTAAAATTAAAGCTAAAATTTCTATTTTAGCGAAACTTTTGGAGGGTATTTTTGTATACCCGGGGATTATTGACTCCGACTTTCGTGGCGAGTTACAAATCATGCTGAGAACCAACTAAGAAACGGAATATACCATTGAAGCCGGTGACAAGATAGCCCAATTAGTCATTACCCCCATATTAATCCCAGTTCTCTGCGAAACCACGGTATGTTTTTTTTTTTTAAAAATATTAAAAACTTCATTTTACTAAAAATCCATTTTTTTGAAATTGTCACGTGAATGGTCTAAACAGGTATTAAGTTCGTAGGCCTGACAATGGAAGGACGGGTCACAACGCGTTCTCTGAAAAGTTTTTTACTGAAAAAACCCCAAAACATTCTTATGGTATTGTGTATAATCCTAGTACTGGCAGTGTTAGAAGCGATAAACCTTTGTTTTCAGAATTTAGACATAAAAATCAGTGTGCGTCCTATTGTTAACGGGTCTGACAACTTTAGAAAAGAAATAGGCATGTGAATCACAACCAGGTGGTGCAAGGCTTTTCGCGTTTTCAAAATTGTGGGGATTTTACGGGGTGACCAAACCACCTTACCCCCCCCCCCGACCACTTTCGGGTATAAAAACCCGATCGAGTTTGCTTGAGTTATTTATTTGCGTCTCAAGATGAACCCACCCTCGACCAACCTACCGAGTAAGTATCTTAGCCCATTTTTTAGCCAAGGACTTAGAAATTTTCTTGAATTTACGAGGATCCCTCTCTCTTTCCAGTCGTAGTTGTCGATCCGACCACCGGGTACCGTCGTAAAATTCACGCATTAGCGAGTGGTCGAAAGCTAAATCATAGGATCCAACTTAGCGAGAAACTATACTTGACGTTTGGGTTTGCCAATGTGACGTTGGACCTTGAGATTCGAATAATTTCGAAAGATAGTCTGGCTGGGTTCATTATCACACCTGAGGATTGGTCGGCCTTGGCCCGCCGCCTCGGTCCTCTGTCCGGCTGGACCTATGGGCAGGAAGAGACTCCTTTCATACCAAATGTGTGTTGGACAAGACCTTTATTTGGAAGTTAGTCAACCAACTGTTTCAAGGGTAATAAAGGATGTAACAAATGTTGTACTAGAGGTTTTGGCCGCAAAGTGGATAAAGTTCCCTATAACAAATGTTGAAAGGGTAGCAACTCAAATCAGGTAATTTTTTAATTATATATTTTAGTCAGATTATTCTTAAAAGCGAAATGTCTGAATTACAGGTTCATGGAAAAGACCAATTTTCCAGGCTTATAGGCGCAATTGATTGTACGCATGTTGCGATTGTTCCTCCTGCCCAACTTAATGGTGAAAATCGTGAGTATCTTTATGTGAACCGCAAAGGCTACCATTCAATAAATGTTCAACTGGTAAGGCAACATTTCATGGTATAAATTTGTAGAAGTCAGCCTAAAATATTTTAACATAACTTTTGCAAAGATCTGCGACTATGACTTAGTCATTTCACAAGTCAACGCAAAGTTTCCTGGCTCCACGCACGACACCTATATTTACAAAACATCAGCGATTTCTTCATATCTAGAGAAGAAATTCCAAGACGGAGTTTTAAAAGGAAATTGGATACTTGGTAAGTTCCGGTTATTATTTTAGGTTATATATAAGCGTCAAACATAAATATGGAAATATTCCGTAGGAGATGGAGGTTACCCACTACTCCCATGGCTAATGACTCCGATTGTAAAACCAGCAGCTGGATCCCCACAGGAGAGATATTCACTATGTCAACAATCTGCAAGAAGTGTTATCGAAAGGTGCAATGGTGTTCTTAAACAACGTTTTCGATGTTTGTTAAAAGATAGAGTACTACACTATGCCCCAGAAAAAGCAGCAAAAATTATTAATGCTTGTGCAGTTTTGCACAATATTTGCATTTTAAGAGGGGTTCCGAACGATTTTAATGAATTGGACCCATTAAATGATGTTGTATATGGTGAGGATGATCGAATATGGGTAGATGATCAACCGTGCGAAGACGTTGCCCGACCAATTGCTCATGTTACAGATAAGTGGAAATTGGCAGGGCAGCAGACACGTGAACAAATTATACGCCGGAGATTCATGAAATCATTTTTATTTATGCTTGATTTGTTATTCATTTTTTTTTGTTAAAGCTTGAATTAAACTTAGAAGATGGTCATTTGTTCGTTTTTGATTAGCTAGTTGTAATTTAGCAATAAGGTTTTTTTCAATCTTAAGTTTAACTAATTCTTTTTGTTGTTCAGCTATATCCTCTTTTGCTTTTGCGTGTCGGGAGAGTGAGTTAGCCATATCCCTGAATACATCATTTTGAGATTCTTGTAATTTTTCTAATATTGCAGAAGTTTCGGCTAATAGAATTTTAGGTTTCTTGTTTTGAGACTTTCCTTCATTCATACGTTTTTGCCGCTTCGCAAGGCTATCTTAAAGGGGTAATATATATATTAATAACATATAATTCTCCCCATTATTAATGAACATTAAAACACTTACTTTCCGCTGCTGTTTCAATGTTCCTCTTCCTTTCCGCATTTGAATCAATAAATTCTCTCTCACCAATTTGATTACTGTCACTCTCTTCTTCTACACTAAATTCCTCCAGACCCAAATAAATCTCCGATTCCTTTAATTTGTTGCTACTACAGCTAGGTTCATTAATATCATCAGAGGAGGAACAGTTCTTTTGCGTAGATGTGGTATTTATTCCTGACGAAGATGGTGTAACTCCACCAATTGGAGATTCACACTAAATTGCGAAATGTTTTGGTCACTTATATTAAAACAAATAATGTATAATATGGAGAATGGATTGTAGCGAAGACAAACAAACTCCTAATGGCGATGCTTATCTTAGTATCAACTCTCCATGATCATTGCTTGTACTTACGGAAATACCATATTCTTCAGTTTGAGGAATTCCGTCCGTCAATTCTTTCCCGTAAACAGCCAAAAATCTCTCTTCGATATCCGTTAACGTTTCCGTAGTTTTTTCACCGCCGCCAGTTGCATTCATTGATTTCTTAATTATAGCTGATTTTCCCTTGGTGTTGCTCTTCCAGTCAGTTAGCATCTATTTATATTAATTGAAATTAAGGTTGGACAAAGAAAGACTGCTATGTAGTTAAAAATTAAATAAATCAATGGTATTAATTGCCCATAAAAGGATTAAATATTTTTTAACATATTTGAAAATCAATGATTTTAAGTATGATTTAAGTGGTTTACTTACTTTCTTCCATTTTTCAATACTTTTTGAAGGGCCAGTCCCATCACAGTTGAGTTTTTGTGATAGGTTTTCCCATAACCTTTCTAAATTATCACTAGTAAATCCAGCAGAAAACTTTTTAGTTTTAAACTTTCAATTATTAGCTAAAAAATTAATAATTGTTTCTTGTTGGGTAGGAGAAACACGCTTTTGCCTTCTACTCGCCATCTTCCAACCCAAATAATCTAAAACAGTCCATAGTTTCTCTTTTTACATTCAAGCTCCAACACGTGGTTAAGTTATGTCGTCTCCTTAGAGGATTCATCCTCTAATTGGGCGGCTATTTCACGTGAATGACCACGTGCGCTTTAAAGATACCTACTATAAAACGGAAGTACGTCATCAATCGACATCTTTCTCGATTTCGATATACGACAACTCCGGTATCGATGTCGATCAAACCGTCTTACAGAATTCCAGTTTTCAGTCTCGATCGATACGGCGACCGGCGATATCGACATCGAAATCGAAATCTAGAGAAATTACAGAATAGCCTCCCAGGAAAGAACTGAACCCAAAAGTAAAGGCAATGAAAAAACGCCAACAACTCCTAAGAGTAAAAAAAAGAAGACTATTTCAAATGAAAATGAACAAAGTGCCAAGTACGAATTCATAAATATAGAACAAACGAACAACGTCAACATTTTAAAGACGCCGCATTCACTCTGGGATACGACTTAGAAGCTGCCGGAGCTGTTGCCGTTATTGCCTCCATCGTTTCTCTGGACCGAGCTCCGAATCAAACCGCGATGATCATGTGAAGGATTGTAGTATCCATGGACCCCAAAAAATACACATTTCCGTAAAGGACCCCGTCCTGGAATTTAAGAAGTATTCATGGCAACCGAAGGTATTACATTTTTATACTAATATTATTATTATTATTACTATTATTATTATTATTTTAATTGTTTTTATTTTATTTTATTAATTTATTTTTTCTTTACAGATTAAATATGTTATATACGCGGACTTCGAATCAATCCTACCAAAGGTCTCTACATGCCTTCCGAACTCTACTCTCTCATCCTCGACAACTCTATCACTTCACATTTCATGCGGTTTCAGCTACGTCATCGTAGGTCCTGACGGAAGTCCATCGAAACCGGTAACATACAGAGGGGAGGATGCGACAGAAAAGTTCCTTGAAAATCTTCTACACGAAATGGCAATTCTGACGGAAAAAATTAAAGCGAACGTGCCGATGAACCTCACACAGCCCGAAGAAATTAGTTTTCTCCGAGCTACAAATTGTTACGTTTGTGGCGACGTCTTTACCATTAAAGACTACAAAGTACGGGATCATGACCATACATCAGGGAAATTTAGAGGAGCCGCTCACAATTCATGTAACCTCAAGTTAAAACCACCGATTCATATCCCCGTTTATGTTCACAACCTCTCCAAGTAAGTTAAACACTGCTTAAATTAGGTTACGTCAAAAACATGTTCTCTCGAGCCCAGGGAGCGGCTCTAGAGGGGTTGGGGCGGGCAAGGGGGTCGAATTTCTTATTATTTAGGGGGTATAAGACTACTCACAGCTGGAGGAGCATCCAGAAGAAAATGGGTACCAAGAAATGCTTTTAAGATACAAAGCCTATTTATAAAAATATTTTAATCTAGGCTAATTATCCCCTCTAGTTCAATTTTTGCATAATGATAACCCATTTATTTTCATATATAAAGCTAAAAAATACTAACGATTTTAAAGTCTTAGTAAAATAAAAGTTTCGAAAAAATATGGCTTGTTTGAGTGTAATTGTGATATTAAAGCAACCGAGCCTTTTGAGACAATTTTGCCCTTAACCGTGCTTAGTTTTCACATATGTGATAAAAATGCCCTGTTTAAAAAATTACCCGTGGAAAAGCGCGATAACGTTGTCAATATCATAGGAAAACGCGTTTCCGATCAGTGTCGCGAACTTTTAAAACAAGGACTTTTTCGTTTTAATAGATATAATTGTGACTTGGAAATCCCTCCTCCCTTTTGTCCTTTTGAGTGGCATATTGGTCATCCTACCTGTCCCTTCCTTCATTTTCGCTGTTCCACGTTTCAAATTCACACCAGCTATTATATACGTGGCTGGACTTTCTATAAAGCGGCCATTAGTCTTGCTTAAATGTTTTTTCGAGACGGAACTGCTATTGAGCGATAATGAGTACAAATGCTTTACTTGCCTACGTTAAAGTGGAGCGCTTAAGCGAACAAGCATCGTCAAACTGCCTAAAGTTATGGTTATACATTTAAAGAGGTTAGTCGCTCAGGATCTTTAACGTTGTAGTTAGGAACGAATTTTGAACCAAAACATTTATATTTTCTAACGATGGAGTTAAACTCTTGCGACGTTGCCCTTAAATAATTTGACCCTTTCCAAAAACGAGCGTGTATATACGGCGTGATTGTAAGTATTATTGTTCTTAATTTTTAAATCTCGGTACTTGTAATTTAAGTTTAAGTTTATTCTTTTTAAAATTACAGGATAACTAGAGGGCTAAGTTATCTGGCGACTTGTAACCTCTTACTTAAATTAATAGAAAGTATATACAAAATAATAACAATAGGAAATTATAACATAAACCAAAAAAATAACAACTTATGAAATTTTCAAATTTTTGTCTAGTTGGTGCATATTGCACAGCTTTGTTGAGAGAGTTAAAACTTCTTATCCCTTGATACTAAAATTATGTTATTTTTTTGTTGGTATTACGTTTTGGAAGTGTAGCTTATGAAAAGATATTAGAAAAAACAAATAATCTGGTTTTTCCCCAAGGAACAAAGCCGATTATTCATTCCATTTATTACACATTCATCAGTTGTCCTTTCGGTAAGATTTCCAGCATTTGATTAGTTCTTTAAACTCTATTCAAAAATATGTCCGGCATTTAATATCCCCCTCCCCCAAGGTACTAAACTGATTATTCGCATTATTCCATGCCAATCAGGCCATTGACAGAATATTCATTCCATCCATGACACATTGATCAGTTCTTTAAAGTCGTACTATTCTGTAATATATCCGGCATTTGATTTCCCCTCCCCCCAAGGTACGAAGCTGATTATTCGCATTATTCCATGCCAACAGTCCTTTGACAGAATATTCATTCCATCTATGACACATTGATCAGTTCTTGAAAATCATACTACTCTGTAATATATCTGGCATTTGATTTCCCCTCCCCCCAAGGTACGAAGCTGATTATTCGCATCATTCCATGCCAATTAGCCCATTGACAGAATATTCATTCCATCTATGACGCATTGATCAGTTGTTGAAAGTCATACTATTCTGTAATACATCCGGCATTTGATTTCCCCTCCCCCCAAGGTACGAAGCTGATTATTCGCATCATTCCATGCCAATCAGGCCATTGACAGAATATTCATTCCATCTATGACGCATTGATCAATTCTTGAAAATCATGCTATTCTGTAATATATCTGGCATTTGATTTCCCCTCCCTCCAAGGTACGAAGCTGATTATTCGCATCATTCCATGCCAATCAGTCCATTAAAAGAATATTCATTCCATCTAAGACACATTGATCAGTTCTTGAAAATCATACTATTCTGTAATATATCCGGCCTTTTGATTTCCCCTCCCCCAAGGTACGAAGCTGATTATTCGCATCATTCCATGCCAATCAGGCCATTGACAGAATATTCATTCCATCTATGACGCATTGATCAATTCTTGAAAATCATACTATTCTGTAATATATCCGGCATTTGATTTCCCCTCCCCCCAAGGTACGAAGCTGACAATTCGCACCATTCCATGCCAATCAGGCCATTGGCAGAATATTCATTCCATCTATGACGTATTGATCAGTTCTATAAAATCATACTATTCTGTAATATATCCGGCATTTGATTTCCCCTCCCTCCAAGGTACGAAGCTGATTATTCGCATCATTCCATGCCAATCAGTCCATTGACAGAATATTCATTCCATCTATGACGCACTGATCGGTTCTATAAAATCATAATATTCTGTAATATATCCGGCATTTGATTTCCCCTCCCCCCAAGGTACGAAGCTGATTATTCGCATCATTCCATGCCAATCAGGCCATTGACAGAATATTCATTCCTTCTATGACGCATTGATCAATTCTTGAAAATCATGCTATTCTGAAATATATCCGGCATTTGATTTCCCCTCCCCCCAAGGTACGAAGCTGATTATTCGCATCATTCCATGCCAATCAGTCCATTGACAGAATATTCATTCATCTAAGACACATTGATCAGTTCTTGAAAATCATACTATTCTGTAATATATCTGGCATTTGATTTCCCCTCCCCCCAAGGTACGAAGCTGATTATTCGCATCATTCCATGCCAATCAGTCCATTGACAGAATATTCATTCCATCTATGACACATTGATCAATTCTTGAAAATCATGCTATTCTGAAATATATCCGGCATTTGATTTCCCCTCCCCCCCAAGGTACGAAGCTTTTCGATGAACCTTACTTTAAAGTAAAGTGTCAAAGTTCGACAATTCTTAGTTAAGGCTAACATTTTTGATTTTTGTTACATACGTTTTCTGATTACATTAACTTTTTTTTGGAGGGGTGGATGCACCCGGTAGTGCATTATTTCAAAACCCCGTATTATGTACCCTTTTGTTCCCTGAATAGTCACTCCGGTTCGGAGGTCTGAACACGAGAAAGTCACTCGAGGATAAGCAGACGCTAATGTCACTATATTAGTTTTTTGGTTCAGTCCTCTGTTTGGATTTAAGATTCCGGTTTTTTGTTTGGTGTCGTGTCTGAACGCGTTCCGACTTCGAAAAAACGTGTTAAGCTTCGAAAAAGAAGAACACTCTAGAAGCCGACATCATCAGGAACAGAAGAGCAACGCGACAAAAAGTTTATAAGTTTAACTTTAAGACTGACGGTTTAAATTACCTATTATCTGTTCGATCCTGAAGTCAGGGTAAGCTAGATTGTATTAAGGCAATATCCTTTGAAAAATAAAACCATTGGAATGAGAAATTATCTTTTGATTTAGTTAAGCCTTAGTTTGACCGATTCCGCTGTGAATCTTAATAGAGTAGTTTCAGCCTTATTTGTCGTCTGCTTACAAAAGAAATGCAAAGACTCTATAACAATACCTAAGGACTGGATAATAAGTCAAATATATGGTCTTTGGAATTTTATTTAAAAAAAAAATTGGGCCGCCATTTTAGGCGCAATCAGCGTTGCCAGATGTACGATCTGGATTGTATTTGTACGATAATTAAGGCCTTTGTACGATATACGATCCGAAGTCGGGATCGTACGCCTAAAATACGATCCTACAGTTAAATACGATCCGATGTACGATCCTACTAAAAATTGAGGTTTAGTAGCGAAAAATGGAGCTAATTATACAATATTTAAAAAATTCACTTCAAATAAAAATCGGTATCTCAGAGAAATCACTTCTAACATACCCCTCTAACCTCTCTCCCATATTTCCGTGTCATCCCCTCCTTTGGGGGGCATCTCTCATCACTCGCCTCATCGTTACAACTCCGTCCCCCTTTCCTCTATGTATATATATAAATAAAGCTACGAGAAAGGACGTTTTTGGCCTTGACGATATCAATCTAGGCAGAGTCTACTGCGCTTGCGCGGCCGCTGTCTCAGACGCGTTTTTCCTCTCGTCTCTTATTAAAACATATAGGATCCTTGATTCTAGCCAGCCGTCTGAGAGAGAGAAAACTTGAATTCGCGAAAAAAAAAATCCGCGCTTGCGCAGTCAGCGCTTACATGGAGACACTTTCACGCCAGACGATTTCTCCTTTTTTAGCAGCTAAGCGAAGGGGGGAAAACGCGGTGGAAGCTACTTCTTTGCCCGAAACCCACTCGCTATCTCAGTGCGGTTCGCTTTTCGCCGGTACTAGAACAAACTCGCCTACCCGTCGAAATATTTCCCTACTAACCTATTCAGTTTCACTTAGAGTTAGCTTCTCACTCTGCGGTCAAAGTATACCGATTTCACGTCAATAAGTTTTTAAAAAATTCAAATTCGAAAGGATTACATTATGGCGACTCACGAGGAAGAGGAATTATTAAGCGTGGATAGCGACAGTGAATCAAGTAGCAATGAAACCAAGAGTAAAAAGGCCAGATCTGAAATTAAAGGAAAGGCCAAGCATCGCAGCCAAAAGTATAGGAAATAAAATATTTTAGATGACTTACCTGCATAAAAATGCCTAGAACACACTCGTAATTTAACTAATTACCTCATCAGATTCATTAAGCCTTAGCTTGTATATCCATTTTCTACGTCTATCAGCCGATAGTTCTTCACATTCAGTTCCTTGATTACGAATTACAGACGGAATACTAAAAAATCTAATTTCGTGAGACTCGTTTGTATTTTGATCACGTTTTTCTCCTAAACATTCCTTTACACAACACCGACGATGTTTTCTAGCCATTTTAACAGCCTGGGAAACGCGCCAATAATGGTCGCTATTGTTTCTTATTAGACTAGTAAGTTTTCTAATAGATGGCGGTACTATCGTTTTTGCTCCCTTACACCCTACGTCATCAGCAATGACGTTTCAACAAACCCGTTTGAGATTAGTATATTCACGTTTATCGAGAACCCTAACCCATACTACGTATAAATTGTAATACCGGTTACAATTTTTGGCGCCCGAACAGGGGCTCGATGCGGAATTATGCAATATAAATAATTATTAATTTAGATGTCAGAAGATTCTATTGTTCAGCCTAATATGGTTTAGCTTAACAATGGTTTTATTTTTCGCTAATGTTCGGAGATTGTTTTCCTCTAAGGAGGTTTAGCCCTCAGAATGAGGTTATTGGATCCCTTCTTTAACTCATTTAAATTATAATTACTGATGGCCGATCGACGTCCTCTTGAGGATGAGGTCCTACCTCATACTGAGGATTACACGATTACGGGCCCAGCGTTACTACGATCTGGACGACCTTTTCAACACCTTTTCACTAGAACAGCAATGCAATCATTTCAAGATGCATTATTTGAAATTAGTTTAGGGACTGATACATCCACTCATATTAGTTATTCACAAACTTTTGAACGCCCTATAACCGCAACTATCCCGATAGAAGAAGACTTTGTAATGGTTCCGAACTTTCACTTACCTTATTCTTTGACACACTATTAGGCCTATATCTATAACTCACGAACAATTGCTACATTGACATTATTCATAACTATTTGTTATTTTTGCGTATTTGTTTTTTTTTCTGTTGCTTTTTTTTATCTGCTTCTGTCTCTTACTGCACATGCGCAATTGAACGCCAACGTTTAGAAAAACGGAAGGTACGAGAGAGGCAGGGGCAGACGAGTTTCAGACGCGCAACCAGATGGTTGAGATATTGTATTGATAATACCGCGTAATTTATTGTTTAAATAAATATCGAGAAGCAGAAATAATAACGTGTATAATTTCTAGTTAAACTATTAGTGCTAGTTTTAACGCTTCCTTGCCTCATAAGACTAAGTAGAAAGAATGTCTTTGGCTGCGCTGGTAAGTCTGATTCTCCTTTGTCTAAGATAGCCCTAAAGCCATCGGCGTCCCGGCTAGGATTTAAGATCTCCCCCGTAATCCGTTATATCTTATTATTACTGGATCCCTTGGCTCCTCGACAGTCAACTGTGGAAAATAGTCCCAAATCTATTCCTGAAATTACTAATATTAACAATCGAGCTCCGACTTTAGGTAGTATTGGTAGAGCCTCGGTAATTGCTTCTGAAGTCTTGACCGGAGTTCAGGTTACTACTATTACACAAACTCAATCCGTACAAAGTTCAGGTAATCAGTCTAACCTTTATCAACAACAATTAGATCAGCAAGTCTTATATATTCGTCATTTAGAAAATGTTATACCAGACACTTAGGATCACATCATTCTCCGAGACGGAGGCATAGATCTAATCCTCCTTCTACACAGGCTAGTGCTAGCATAGAAAATATAGTAAAAGGAATAGAAGCTTTGGGTAGTAGTTGCCGCAGTTGAAAACAGAGGGAATTCTACTTCCGGAAATAAGTGCCATCTATGATGTGATGATTTCATATTTTACGTCCAGCAGACTAAAAACGCTAGTCGGTTATTTAGTCTTTACTATTGTTGTCGGCTGCTCGATTCATTCTCGGTCATACCATCTTATAAACTTCTAATTATTAATAAAGATGGAGAGTAATGAAATAAAAAGTATTCCCATATTACGGATTGTGGAAGCGGGTGAAGTGCATTCAAAACTAGTATTTGAAGCTGATATTAGAGGTAAGAACATTAAAATATTACATTAAGCCTTGGTTCTTAAATATTCATAGGGTTTGTTTTCTATGGTGTTTCTTTCTACTTTTCAGCAATAATTAATCAAACAACGAGGGTTTCGATCCAAGAATTGTCTAGCGACGATTTTATATTGGAAAAAGGGAATATAAATAATTTCATATCTGATCTACAAACAGAAGATCCTAGCACTAATGCTACTCATCAAAAAATCTCTGACCACTTGATTCAATTATCAGAAATGGTAAAGTTGGGAAGGTCGTTATCGATTGTTGAGTATGAATCTTCAATAAATAAAATATGTTTTAAGGAGAGAAAAGAAGACAATATCATTAATATACTTCAAGCTTTCAAGTCTTTTGTGGTTCTGCCGGTAGCCGTACAAAGAACTATTGTACAAAGTATTTTGCAAATTTTTTTCGGCCGTTTAAAGGTAGAACTTAAATTGGAATTCAAAATTTAATTGATAAAGTAGAGAAAAAGAGACAGAAAGATAGAGAAGCTATGTGTGATTTAGAAGAACCAGTGGACTACGGGACTTCAAGACCCAGGAAGAATGACGATGTTTTGCGATATGTTGGGGGATTTGTAGTGCGTACATTAATTAAAAAGAAATGCCCCCAAATTATGATAAATAATATGACTAAAGAAGGAAATCTTTTATCAACTGAGGATACAGAAGCCTGGATTCGGAAACTATCCCGAGGAGGGTTAATTAATGTATCAGACAAGTTTTTCGAACTAATCTTGAAAATTAAATCCTTGTCGGATAAGCATTATAGCGTAGATTTTAACGCAATACGAAACCAGAACCTTAAAACTAACGCAATGCAAGATGCACTAAATGATGTTGAAATAACCAAAGAATGGGCAGAGCTGCACGGGTTTGACGAGACCAAGTGGTTAATGAAAATGCTTGACATTTTTTTTAACACACGAGGGAAGTGCTTAGTTAAAGATATTAAGGAGATATATCAGCACGATACTAAGGAAAGTATTAGAGCCAAAAAAGCTCTCAGGGCAGCTTTAGAAGACAAACACGAGCAAAATATCTCGCTCTCAAAGAAAGAGAAAAAAGACGTTCTTAAGTCAAAGAAAGTACAAAACCAAGTAGTCACCCTTGATTCTTGTAAAGATGGGAAAAAGGGAAAACGTGCAATATTTATTCAAGGATCTCAATCTACTCCAATTATTCAAAATTTAAAAATAGAGAAAGAAAGCACAGAAAGTTTAAGGAAAATAAAATCAAGAGGGAAGAAGGAAAAAATCCTAGTCATTTCGTCGCCTATGATCACCCGAAGAGCGAAGAAGGAAGCTGACAAGAAAGAAGAAACTTTAACGAAAGATCAAGTGCTAGAAAATACCAAAGGGGTTATGGATCAACAAAAAATAAGGGTTGGGAAAAAGGGTAAAACTTCCGCTGCTACAATCGAGCCCAATTTAAAACCGAAGAAAGAAATTGTAAACATTAATGAACAAAATTTTGCACCAAAGAAATTAATGAAGAGATCTAAAAAGGGCGCTGCTTTTGCTAGTCTAGATATTAATTCTAGTAAAAATACATGGAATAAAAACCAAATTTTAAACTTAAATTTAGAAAAATCGTAGTTGAGAAAAACATCATTTGAGGGAAAAGAAAAAGAAAACTTGACTCGAAAAAAGTAAATTTTAATCAATAGCTTTTAGCCAATGATTTTTGTGATACATGTAATGATTTACGCAGTTTGTGATATAAATTGTGATAATGGTTTATCTTTACATTGTATTTATTTTTTGGTATTTCCACCAATCGCTTCTAATACTAATCCCTTGAGTGAGCGGAAACTATCTTTGTTGGCTCCATAGTGCCATACTGTTGGGTTAGAGTTCCGACCCCCTGCAGCACGATGCCTTCCAAATAACTGTTCTAGTTCATCTTGATTAAGATGTTGCGTTAACACGAACTTTGCCCCTTTATTTAGTAAAAATTTCACAATGTTTACAGTTGATAGTGCTAAGAAAAAATTAGTAATTAATATTGGTTCAGTTGTTTAAAAAACTTATATTTACCCGTTATCTTTAAACCCTCAATAGTTTCTCTGCTGAGAAGCATGCTATCTCTTTCTGATTTTGTGAACTTTCCTGGTCGGTTCCCAACTTGGTTTTCCCAGTCTTCCAAATAGTTAATAAAATCAAATTCCAGCCACTAAATCATAGTAAAAACAAAAATATAGAACCATAGAAAATCTACGGAAAAGAAACATACATTAAGTCTTTCGTCATTGACACTGGTGTAGGGTTTTTTATCATCATTTCTTTGGTATATACCATCAGTGCAGTTTTTCACGTTACACAGATCAAAGATCTTATAAATTTCACGGTCGCTGTGTAGTTACGCTTTTCAGATGAAAGAAGAGTTTCTATGGCGCAAGCGACAGTTTCGCTTAAAACCTGCGTCGCTAAATTTACTTTCATTTTAGAGTAACTATGCAAGTATACGTGCGCGTAAGTTAGTTTAGCAAGATGCTTAAATTCCCCTTTTAACCGTATTTGCAAGAAATACAATTTCAATATAACTTTCCAACTGATCTCCTCGTTATTTATCCACAGCGCTCGGGCATTGGAATTAGTTCCGCTATTTGAAAATCCGTTGCGTACTGTTTTAATTAGATGAGGTGCATCTGATATAAAGTAAAGTGACCTTTCCTCATCCATTGTTTATACTTTCAAATGGAATTTTTTGTTCTTTAGTTTGGGACATTTGAAAAAATTTACGGTTGCCAACAGCGCCATCACCTACAACGGCTAGTATGCGAAACCCACTTGATTCGAGTTTCCTTATGGCTTCCCAAATAACACTGTTAAGTTCAGCACTCGAAGCACCTTTTGTTGGAAAATGTGCAAAAGGGCGGATGATATTGCTAGTTACTCCTCGAATCATGAGTTGAAGGACACTTGATGCCAGAGGCGGGGTTGTTACGCCTTTAACTTCTTGTTCCATATCACGCAACTTATTATGATTTTTATCTACATCAACGAAACCAGTTAAAAATCCAGTGTTTTTATGGCATAAAAGATCTTCTTTTATCTTCATTTCATCTAAAGATAACACAAAATATTTTTGATGATCCGGAAGATTGGCAATGTCACAATCTTTTGCCAGCTCTGAAAACATCTCTGGTGTAAAGCCGGGTTTGTAATTCTGAGTATGATTATGGCTGTACAAAGTCCTTTGAGTTGGCAAAGTGATAAGTCCCGATCTCCTTACTGTCTCGTAGGCTTTCGTAGATTTATTTTTCAAATATATGCACCATTTAATAAATTGATGGTCCCATCTCATCCCGAACTTGTTTCTTCTCATCGCTTTAATTTGTTGTTTCAAAAACACCGATCCCAATTATCCAGGGGGTTCCCCTTTCAACTTTTCTTGTAGTAAAACCATCATACTATTCATATCTCTCTTTCTATTCTCTGATAAAATTGTTCTCTGTTTAGATTTCTTTACAAGTTTTTTAGATTGGATCTTGTCAGCATGCGATTTCACTGTGTTTCTTGTCCTTAGCTTTCTTAAAGTTGATCTATACTTAGCGCACTCGGAATATCGCTTTTGTTGTAATGTGACGTAGCGCTTGCAATTTTCACGGATAATAGAGTTTAGTTTCTCACAATATAATCCGATTATTTCACGAGGTGGTACTGGTTTATTTTTAAATAGACGTACAAGTTCTAAATCCGAATTTCTGGGACAACACGTAAACTTGTCTACCGTATTAAGATACTCATAAATGTCGTTTATTCTTCTTAGTCTCATACTTTCTTCTGGGATAGGCAAAGCCGTTATTTCATTCTTAATTAACACAGTAGGTGTTATTTCTTGTCCAGAAATTTGGTTGAACATGCATTGCATTATTATGAAATTGTTTTTGGTTTTATTGAAGGTAACGGAATTTTCTGATAGTTCCATAGACCATCCAGGCCTCGGTTTAACATCTTGAAAGTTTATATCAACAGTTTCAGCGTCCATTTGAACTGATGTATGAGTTTCTCCGATTACTATATTTTCTATGGTTTCTGTCTCCATTTCTGCAACTATAGCTGGGTCATTAGAATCATTCAAAGCAATGTTCATACCCGAGAGCTGAGAAATACAACAATATAAAATTTAATATTAAATATATCGTAACTATTTTGTGACTTTTTAATTTTTCTTTACCATTTCCGTAGTATATAAATCATAAATTGATATTGGATCAATATTTTCAGCCGTAGGCCCACAAAAATTAACAAAATGTCTGGAACATATGTATGTCGAACGCTTAACATCTGAGGCTTTTAAATCATTTCTCCCGCAAGCATATAACCATCTCTGGCATTTGTCAAGTTGAGTTACTGGCGAAGGAAACTTTATGAAAAAAACTCCTGGCCAATTACTAACCACATTAGTTTTTGGGTTAGTTTTCATAGAACACCAGGCATAGACGCAATACTTAACTTTGCCCATTGTGTTCTTATTTGCGCATACGGAATCTTAAATACATAAAAAAAACAATGAAACTTTAAAATACTGAATTAAACATATTACTAAATTTAATTATTGTACTTACACGAACGAGTGAGTCGAGACCTATCAATATCCTCATTATCCAGGCGTAACCATAGTACTACCGCTTAACCCTAAATCTTTACCTAAATTTCTCGAGCAGACGATCTTTTCAGCTATGTTTTCAGTAGCCAATAAGAAAGCTACCGGAAGTAGAAATACCCTTCGATCGAGATCCTCTGAGCTGGACTAGCGCGGGGCCCGAAAGCTTGTACAGGGAATTAGAAAGCTTCTATTCCTTTTACTATATTTTCTATGATGACACATTGATCAGTTCTTGAAAGTCATACTATTCTGTTATTGAAAGTCATACTATTCTGTTATATGTCCGGCATTTGATTTCCCCTCCCCCCAAGGTACGAAGCTGAGTATTCTCATCATTCCATGCCAATCATCCGATTGACATGATGTTCATTTGTTCATTTTACTAAAACTAGGCTGTAAAAAGGTGAATTTATAACTTCCACTCTGCCCCCCTGAGACGCAAAGCCGATACTAGAATAAAAATGACGCAAAACTCTTATTCTATTGATGATGTCAATAGTAACAGGATCAAACCAGCCTGGCTCACCTACTGGATAATACTGTGTTAGCCGAGATTCGGTACAAAGTATTTTTTACAAGTCTAATAGCAGCTAGGATTGCTTGCGCTGCATCGTGATATCATCACTCGTAAGCAGTTCTTAAAAGAACTTTACTTATTACGATAACACAAACTAAAAGAAGTATCAATAGTTTGTACAGTTAGATAGTTTCTAAAACTAATAAGGAAAGAGCCCCTACAATGAAGTGCGGCTTACTGTCAATACAATTATCGTTCAACCATCGAAGAAACACTCGCTAAAGCCAGTTTGATATACTTTTATAATTCAAAAGCATTTCTTGCAATAATTTTATCGCAAAGCTAGGATATCACCCTCCCTAACCCCATGATACGGAGCTTATGAGAAAAACTCCTATACAGTTATGATAGATTAAACTTTCTACCCTTGTTTGCAAGGTTACCAGGAACTTGCGAGAGAGTTCAGCGATCAGTTATAAAACTTTAAGGGTAAATGAAAACTGACGTATCACGTTCTTGATTTTACGTTTTTCTGAATCTACGTTATCGAAAACCTAAGAAAAATATCAACTCTTATTTTTAAACATCTCCTAAATATGATAAAAAAGGTTTTAAAGATCGGACTTAGTTGTCTGCTACAAAAAAGCATGGAGCCCCTGTGTTTCAATTTACGAGGTAAGTACCCGAATTATCTGCGTAATTGAGAGACTTGAAGATAAGTCTCAAAGACAACCAAGCCATCACCCTGTTGGACTTAGCCGAGAATTTTACATCCCCTGTAAAAAAATAAATAATAAATACACCCCCTGTAAAAAAAAAATAATAAATACACCCGCTGTAAAAAAAATAAATAAAAAATACACCCCCTGTAAAAAAATAATTGATTTTTTTTACAAGGGGTATCCCTTTAAAAAATAATAATTGCTTTTTTTTTACAAGGGGTACCACTTTTAAAAAAATAAATAATAAATACACCCCCTGTAAAAAATAATAAATACACCCAATGTAAAAAAATAAATAAATACACCCCCTGTAAAAAAAAAAAATAAATACACCCCCTGTAAAAAAATAATAAATACACCCCTGTAAAAAAATAAATATATATACACCCCCTGTAAAAAAAATACACCCCCTGTAAAAAAATAAATAATAAATACACCCCCTGTAAAAAAATAATAAATACACCCCCTGTAAAAAAATAATAAATACACCCCCTGTAAAAAAATTATAAATACACCCAATATAAAAAAATAAATAAAAAATACATCCCCTGTAAAAAATAATAAATACACCCCCTGTAAAAAAATAAATAATAAATACACCCCCTGTAAAAAAAATAATAAATACACCCAATATAAAAAAATAAATAAAAAATACATCCCCTGTAAAAAATAATAAATACACCCCCTGTAAAAAAATAAATAATAAATACACCCCCTGTAAAAAAAATAAATAATAAATACACCCCCTGTAAAAAAAATAATAAATACACCCCCTGTAAAAAAATAATAAATACACCCCCTGTAAAAAAAATAAATAATAAATACACCACCTGTGAAAAAAATAATAAATACACCCCCTATAAAAAAATAAATAAAAAATACACCCCCTTTAAAAAATAATAAATACACCCCCTGTAAAAAAATAATAAATACACCCAATGTAAAAAAATAAATAAATACACCCCCTGTAAAAAAATAAATAAATACACCCCCTGTAAAAAAATTATAAATACACCCCTGTAAAAAAATAAATATATATACACCCCCTGTAAAAAAAATACACCCCCTGTAAAAAATAATAAATACACCCCCTGTAAAAAAATAATAAATACACCCCCTGTAAAAAATAATAAATACACCCAATATAAAAAAATAAATAAAAAATACACCCCCTGTAAAAAATAATAAATACACCCCCTGTAAAAAAATAAATAATAAATACCCCCCTGTAAAAAAAAATAAATAATAAATACACCCCCTGTAAAAAATAAATAAATACACCCCCTGTAAAAAATAAATATATACACCCCCTGTAAAAAAAATAATAAATACACCCCCTGTAAAAAAATAAATAATAAATACACCCGCTGTAAAAAAAATAATAAATACACCCCCTGTAAAAAAATAATAAATACACCCAATATAAAAAATAAATAAAAAATACACCCCCTGTAAAAAATAATAAATACACCCCCTGTAAAAAAATAAATAATAAATACCCCCCCTGTAAAAAAAAAAATAATAAATACACCCCCTGTAAAAAAAATAATAAATACACCCCCTGTAAAAAATAAATAATATATACACCCCCTGTAAAAAAAATAAATAATAAATACACCCCCTGTAAAAAAATAAATAATAAATACACCCCCTGTAAAAAAATAAATAATAAATACACCCCCTTTAAAAAAAATAATAAATACACCCCCTGTAAAAAAATAATAAATACACCCAATGTAAAACTTTTAATTATTTATTTTACAGGGGTGTATTCTTTTTTTACAAGGTGTACCCCTTGTAAAATCTTTGATTATTTATTGTACAGGGGGTGTATTATTTTTTTTACAAGGAGTACCCCTTGGAAAAAACCAAAATAAAGATTGATTTTCTTTTTTACAAGGAGTACTCCTTGGAAAAAATCAAAATAAATTTTGACTTTTTTTTTTGACAAGGGGTACCCCGTTGGAAAAAAATCAAAATAAAGATTGATTTTCTTTTTTACAAGGAGTACAATTTTTCTGAATCTCAATTTTCCTCAATCTCAATAATTTGAAGTTGTATATTTTTCACATAAGATATGCCATTCATATCCTCAATAGAAATTGAAGACTCACTGACGCTTGAAGTTTTGATTTAATCTCATAAATAGAATAATATCTTAACATGTGCGGAGTACGTTGCCTTCTCGTGGCAAGCGTCGAAAACATGAATATCAAGGCCGAAACGTACACGCTTTTAAATATTTAAATTTATTCTTTATTAAATATGTTCGGTTGTTATTTTAAATTAGATCAGAGTCAATATTAATTCCCTCGAGAACAATCGTAAGCAATATTTATAAGCTCGGAACTAATTTTTATTTCTTTACAAGCAATATTTATTTCATTGTAACCAATATTTGTTCCCTCGTAAAGATTACTTGTTTCCTCCTAAGGAATGTTTGTTCTTTTGAATGAATATTTGTTTGTTACTAATCTAATTAATATTTGCTTGTTTTTTACTATTTTTATAATCAAATTAATATTTACTTGTTTGTTACTAATTTTATAATCGATTTTCATATTTACTTCGTATGTTACTAATTTATAATCAAATTAATATTTACGTTTTTGTGACTAATTTTATAATCCAAAATATTTAATTTTGTGGCGAAATTATTTCTTAAAACTAATAAAGAAAAAACAAATCATAAAATCCCTTAATATTAAATTATTAACTATATTATTATTGTTTAAAAAAAATTAGAAAAACGTGTACGTTTCGGCCTTGATATTCAAGTGTTCGACGCTTGCCACGAGAAGGCAACGTACTCCGCACATGTTAAGATATTATTCTATTTATGAGATTAAATCATAACTTCAAGCGTCATTAGAGAGTAATGTAACTCCGAAATAGGGAATCATCTCCTCGTCACAAGGTATCCGACGTTTAAATCTTCATGCATGACGATTCGATTATCTAATCGAGACAACTCCTTATTTCGAAGTTATATTACTGTCTAATGGCCCTTAAAAGGGCCTTTTTTTTTCACCATTTACCATTCTTAAGATAATTGATTGGCAATCCTTTCAAAGGCAGCTGCTATCCTCGTCTGCGCCGCAGTGAATTCCACAAAGGAAGTGGCCATTGTTTCGACGGAAGTTGCGATTCGTGCGAAGCTTTTACTAATTGCCCCCAACTCCAAATTAGTTCGAGCTTGCGCCTCCGCCAATGACTCCGCCGCTCTCTCATAGGGTGTCCGCTTGCTTCTACACTTGTTTTTTTTTCTCTCCTCATTTACTTCTAAAAATTACTAATAATAAATAGCTGTTTCTATTAAAAAAATATAGCAATATTAAAAATTACTTCTTGCAGCATTAAGGACCGAATCCGACACCTCGCCATTCAATTCATCACCGCTAAAAGCGTCATGCATGATTGGTTTGGACTTCTTCGGCTGCGGTGCTGGCGTTTGGGTTAGAACGTCCGTCGTAACTTCGGTTAGAACCTCAAATTCTTCATTTAAAGCCAAAAAAGTTGAAGAAGATGCGGCGGAAGGCAAGAAGGTCGTTGTCAAGGTAGAGGCAGTGGAAGGCAAAAACGTTGAGGTAGATGGCATAGAAGGCAAATTGGAGATTGGTTCCTTTGGTCTGAAGAGTTGGCCAAACCCAGCCTCTTCCACACTCTCAACTCCGGTTACGCTACCTTTACCGCAAATGGAAGGAAATATATTGAAAGAATCAAATACAAATTAATATTTAAGGCTAATATTTGAAAATACTTGGAAGAACGAAACACGAGGACGAGGTAAAGAAAAAGAAAGGATTTATTTCAAAATTCGAAATACAATAAAAATAAAAGAATGAAAATAGTTCTTAGATTTTTTTTCCCCATTCGTGGAAAATAAAACCCGAAAAAGAATCACCCTTTCAAAATTTCGCGCTATAAAATGACCAATGAAGAAGAAGGGGCGGAGAAATAGTACCGCGTGAACAGTCACGTGAGGCAAAAAATACTTCGTCATTTTGTCGGAAATGACGTACATGTGGTTTGTCAAATGGATTTCGAGCTTTCCAAATCACCATTTGGATTTGGGCTATAGAATGCGTTTTTTGTACCCAACCCAAATGAAGGCAATTCAAACCCTCTGTGGTTTGGAATCTTCCAAATGGTTTGGATTTTTAGAGAATTGAGTCACAGGTAAGAAGTTAAAATTTTAAATTTTTACACCAACCCGATGTTTGGATTAATATTTAAATAATGTAATTTAATGAGACGGAGCAGGGTGTTGAAGAAAAGGATGTGGATCAGGGGGAAACTGATGAAGAGCTGGAGTTTGAAAATGAGTCTTGGCTTGGGTCTGACTCTGACGAAGACGCGCTCGAGATCGGGTAAACTATACTATTATTATCATAATTAGTTAACTACTGAATTTATGCTAGAAATTGAAAAATGTTCTAGGAATTTCTAATCTCCAGCCTACCCTGATTCGGAATACTTTAACAATTTCATCGCGAATCAGGCGAATTTCAATGTTCTAGAAAGGGATAAGGAAGAAGAAGAAAAAAAGGTCTAGAAAATAGCTTTGAGAGCCTGATAGAATGCATTGGCGATTAATATAGCAGGTAAGAAGATTAAATTATACTCTTTATTTGTAACAGCCCCTGTAAAAGTGTTTCAACCCTTTTACTTCAAAGCTCGCTGGCTAGTATATAGATAAGGGTAAATTTCTTAACGTATTTTTAGTGCCTCTCCAAAATTTCGAGACTACTAAAGAGGTTGAAGAGATCTATAATGTTTTAGGGATGCTTTGTTACCTTATCCCAATTCAGAGAATGAAGCTAGGGGTAAGGAAAAAAACTATTTATATGTTTTTTAAAATCTTCTTTCATTTAAAAACATTAGTTTTTATTTTTTTTGGCGATTTCGCCCACGCACAGTTTTTTTTCTTTTTAAGTTTTAAAAAGTTTAATTTCTTTCGCGCACTTAGCGCCGGACTAGGTGTGGAATTTACAAAAGTTCATAGTTTTCCAACACCCAGCGCGCATTTCTTGCTTGACCCAGTGTGCATCCCACAGGGTCTCTGAACCCATGGGACTGAGGGGCATCCATATTTATCCAGGTCGGTGGCATAGAGTTCGAATAAATCAGCCGCCAATAAAGTTTTCTCGTGCCCCTTGCACAGAATTTTTTAAAGGCTTTGCAATGGGGCACGAGACGGTTATATGGCAGTAACCCAGCCTCCCAATCTAGTCCAGTAAGCGTAGCGGTCGCGAACGCGTTCGAATTACGCGTTGCCACGGGTACCTCCTCTAAAGCGTAAGGAGGTAGATACGAAGAAAAGTCCACCACTTTTGGGAAATACCCGCGGGCACAAGCGCACTTTTCAAATTTTGCGACGGCCATCTCTTTTACCACAGAGTCAGCATGTTTTTTCCCCTTGCGGGCGAGCCCGCAAGTAGATTATATCCACAATAAGCACTTGCTCCAGTTGATCTATAATATATGTAAACTCCTATACGAAGAAGAGTATATCAGCTGTTTAGGCTGCGGAAATCTTCATCTCTACAAAGTCGAACACAACAATAGCCCTCGTGGGTACTATTGTCTCACACCCCACTGCTATCTCTGTCTAATTGCTTTTATTCATAATGATTCTAATCACTTTGTTGTTTTCCTTCCCCTTTCCGAAATGAACTACCCATTTCCCTTAACCTTCTTCAAGAAATACCTCTAGCTTAAAAACTGTGAAATATAAACTTAATGTAATCTATTTCACAATAATTTAATCTATAATAACTTGTTTTTAAATCACACAGTGTCGTACTTAGCTGCCAGTTTTGCGGAGATGTTTCATATCATGTTATCTACAACGCTGATCTATCAGGCTACTATTGTTCTAATCTAAACTGTAATTATATTTTCGACCTAATCGCCTTTAATAATCTTCAAAATCTTTATTATATCAATGTTCTAAATCCATCTCCCGAAACTGAGCTAGCAACCTCCTTAAACCATTCTTTTTCTATTGTCTAAAAATTCAACTGTTCTATAATTTTACCTCTACAATTGTTCTATAATTTTACCTCTAAAAATAAGTTTAATGTTATATAATTTCTAAACTGTATACGTTGTATTATATTTAAAACTGTTTAATTATATTTTAATGTATATATATTACTAATTTTGAAAAAAATAATGTACAAACTAAAACTAAATATTCTTATATTTAAAAAATAAAAAGTACTTACAAGTTTGAGTAGCGGCGTTCATCGTAGATTTTAAGAAGTTTGAAGTTTTTAAAAAATAGTTGAAAGTCGGTTTTTAAGTTTTAAACTTGGAAAAAAAATTTAAGATTTTTAAGATGAAGTCGAAGTTTTTTTAGAAGACAGCAGCGGATGATCCGGGTTTAAAGCGAGATACTAGTTAAAACGTTTTTTCGATCCTTATATAGTCTAAGATTTTTTTTTGACCAAATTATCATTTTTTTTTGTTAGAAAGTTGTTTTAGAGCTATTCGCATCATAAAATGTCAATTAATTCCAGATATAACTAGTTCCAAAGCGTGAACTAGAAAAGTTACTCCATGCATTAGACTGGTTAACGTAGTGCCATCTAACGTGGTTCGCAAATATTATGTTAATGGAAAATATTGTTCCAAAGTTTTAAAAGAATTATCATAATGCACCCGTGGGTTTCAGAATTCGGTTTCTGGCGCTTATCGGCTAATCCAAACGATAAACTTGGTATTCAAAAGATAGTAAATGAACAAAAATGGCTCAAAAGATTTCCAACCTTTATCGATGGATTATATACCACTAATCCCGATGTCGTGGTTTATATTCTAAAAATTCTTAGAAGACAATTAAACGAGAGTTTTAACGTTTTAAAGAGTAAATATAACTTTCGTGGAAAACCGATGTTTAACTCTCATCGTAGTAAGTTGGAACCAGAATACGTAATTAAAGAAATGAGCGTGGTTAAATTCGAAGCAGTTGGTTATGCAAAATACCAACCAAAACCCCTTCTAGCAACGTATAGGTCGCCCTATGCTGCAACCGAGATACCTTCTAAGGTTAGAGCTACTAACAATTACGTTATACACAACATGTTAGGTATCGGTTGGAGCCGGGGTATGATGGCCTCTCAACGCCTATCCGCTCATTGCAACGATGTTCAATTTCAAAACTATAATCGAATTTACGGGAAAGGTCACGATAAAAAAATCATTGTTTGCCAGTTATTTCAAAAGGAAACTTGATTTAAACGCGTGGGACTGCCCAAAACTGGAATTTGCCTTAAACCCATGTTCCATGCATAGAATAGGGAAAGCTAAATGTACAAGGGAGTTTCGATATATTACTCGGATTATATCCTGTCAAACCCCGTCATTACAGCTTATACTCCTCCAATTAAAAACCCATAAAAAAGAAAATAAATACCTGATATTATCCAGGGGGTTTTGCTTATCAAAATTCTTTTCCCTCTCTTCTGCCTCCTCTCTTTCTAGCGGTATTGTACTATCATCTGAGTCGTAATCTTCCGCGGCGGCTGCAAACCAAAAATTAAAACAAAAAACCAAAAAAATGTAATAGTTGCCCTTTAAAATCCGGTTTATGCTATTTACGTCGCATTTTCATTTTCAATTTCGGCCTGAATAGCCTCCTCTATCTCCTGCTCTAGAAGGTCCTGCTGCTGAGCAGCCAATACTCCTTCCCAGTCATGCTCAAAGCCAAATCTAGAAATTTACTTAATTTAATTCGGATAAAAGTTAAATACAAATCAGAAATGATTACATTTGTTCGGGATTCTCTTGACGGCACATGTTCGCTTAGTTTTAAAATAATTGAGTTGAATATACTCTTTTCGCTGAATAGAATGAGTTTTGAAACGCTCTTTAAATATTTTAATTATAGTTAGATTACATGTTAAATAGAAAGAAAAAACCTTGCATATATATTGATTTTGTTATAGATTTTCATCTAAGGCGAAATTATCGTGGGAAAAAATCATAAAAAGGAATGAAGTGGTGCTGTGTCCTTCGTGGGATCAAGTAACCCTGTGTTTAAGCGTTAATGACGGAATTGTACATTATTGTTTGACCCCTACGTGTTATGTCTTCAAAGAGGCAGTTTATTTGCAGAAAGAAAATATTCTTTTGACGCAAATGTCATATCCACCATTAGAGTGTTTGCCGGTAAATGACATATGCGTCAATTGTAAGGTTTTTTGTCCGTCGGAACTGAGGTATAAAAAGCCTTGTGTCGTTTTTGAAAGGGAGAATAAAGTTAACTATAACTACTGTCGCTATCCCCTTGCTTACTCTTATGGGAACAACCTTTCCTTTCAGCTCTTAATTTGTTAAACCTCACTAACATTAACCTTTCCTTCCTCGCTTACTTTGACCTTTCCATCAGCCTGTCCTTTCTTTGCTTTAACTTGTTAATCCTTTTTAACCGTCCCGAACTAATCGTCTGAACTGTTGCCTTGTAAAAGCTGAAAAAAATTATGTCATACACCGCCTATAAAACAAAAATACAGTGACCCCGAAATAACAGCGTAATGTTTACTACTATCCCGGAAAAGAAATTCAGGCTTGACCCTGAGGGTTTTTTCTAAGCGGATATTTTAAAGTATATAAGGCTGTTGGGAATATTTATGTTTGGATAAAAGCCGCCGTCGAACAAGTACGTTTATTTTTTCACGCTCGCCGCGGATCATTTCACGATTTGGAGATTTATTTCAACTGTTGACTTTATATACCGGGTAAGCAGTTTAAATTATAAATTTTTACACCAACCCGATGTTTGGATTAATATTTAAATAATATAATTTTAAGAGATGGATCAGGGGGAACTGATGAAGAGCTGGAGTTTGAAAATGAGTCTTGGCTAGGGTCTGACTCTGACGAAGACGCGCTCGAGATCGGGTAAGCTCTACTATTATTATCATAATTAGTTAACTACTGAATTTATGCTATAAATTGAAAATGTTCTAGGAATTTCGAATCTCCAGCCTCCCCTGATCCGGAATACTTCAACAATTTAATCGCGAATCAGGCGGAGTTCAATGTTCTAAGGAAGAAGAAGAAAAAAGAGATAGAAAAAAGCTTTGAGAGCCTGATAGAATGCATTGGCGATTAATATAGCAGGTAAGAAGATTAAATTATACAATTTATTTATAACAGCCCCTGTAAAAGTGTTTCAACCCTTTTACTTCAAAGCTCGCTGGCTAGTATAGATAAAGGTAAATTTCTTTACGTATTTTTAGTGCCTCTGCAAAATTCCGAGACTACTAAAGAGGTTGAGATCTATAATGTTTTAGGGGATGCTTCGTTACCCTATCCTAATTCAGAGAATGAAGCTAGGGGTAAGGAAAAAACAATTTCTTTTTTTAAATCTTCTTTTATTTAAAAACATTAATATTATTTTTTATTTTTTATTGGCGATTTCACCCACGCACAGTTTTTTTTTGTTTTTAAGTTTAATTTCTTTCGCGCACTTAGCGCCGGACTGGGTGTGGAATTTACAAAAGTTCATAGTTTTCCAACACCCAGCCCGCGTGCAGTTTCCCGCGCGCATTTACTGCTTCACCCGGTGTGCATCCCACAAGGTTTCTGAACCCATGGGACTTCGGGGCATCCATATTTATCCAGGTCGGTGGCATAGAGTTCGAATAAATCAGCCGCCAATAAAGTTTTCTCGTGCCCCTTGCACAGAAGTTTTTTTGAAACCTTTAAAGGCTTTGCAATTTGGCACGAGACGGTTATATGGCAGTAGCCCAGCCTCCCAATCTAGTCCTGTAAACGTAGCGGTCGCGAACGCGTTCGAATTACGCGTTGCCACGGGTACCTCCTCTAAAGCGTAAGGAGGTAGATACGAAGAAAAGTCCACCACTTTTGGGAAATACCCGCGGCCACAAGCGCACTTTTCAAATTTTGCGATGACCATCTCTTTTACCACAAAGTCAATATGTTTTTTCCCCTTGCGGGGATTGAATACGGGGCGACCCCGCAAGTAGATTATATCCACAATAAGAACTTGCTCCAGTTGATCTATAATATATATAAACTCCTTTTTAGACTATACGAAGAAGAGTATATCAGCTGTTTAGGCTGCGGAAATCTTCATCTCTACGAAGCCGAACACAACGCTAGCCTTCGTGGGTACTATTGTCTCACACCCCACTGCTATATTCGCGCCAAAAAAACAATTTTGTCGACTCCATTCTACATTAAAGTATAACCCAAAGTCAATCCAGTCATTCTTGCAAAAAAAAAAAAAAAAAAAATTAAATCATTATTTAATAAGCAACTCTAACGGGAGAGTAAAAAGTTGCTCTTTTCTTTAAAAGAAATTAAATTTCTCGCGCTTTAATTTCAAGAGACGTTGACCGGCTTGACAGGCGTAAGCGCCTTAGATCTGTCCCTAACCTTGGCTTATTCTGGCCATTTTTATTATAAAAACAATAAATTTTCAGTTGGTCAACCTTCTTGTATATGGAACAAATCTTAAACGTATAACTGCTATAACCGTTTTTAAAGGCACATCTAAAGTATTTTGCTTTTTAAGTAGTCATCAATGGAATCGTCAATCTTCTTCAAACGCTTTTTAGTCACACCTCCCCAATAAGGCGAAAAATGTCATCCAGTCAAAAAGCATTAATTGAAAGTTAATTTCATTTATTAATAGTTTAATGAATTAAGTTGGTCAACTCACCCTCTATCCATCCAAGGGAGATTTTATTTTTCATTGTCATACAGTCCAAAAAAAAATTAATTTCATTAGTTAAAATAGATTAATAAATAAAGTTCGTCAACTCACCCTCTATCCATCCAAGGAAGGTTTTATTTTTCATTTTCACACTGAGGCAAAAATTTTCATCCAGTCAAAAATCATTAATTAAAGGATAATATCATTAATTAAAATAAAATAATGAATTACGTTTGTCAACTGACCCTCTATCCATCCATGGGAGATTTTTATCTACTTATTTCTGCTTGTATAATTAATTCCTTTTAAAATAGGATTGGTTCTTCTGTTTCTATAAAGAATAGTGTAAATTGAATGAGCATTAATTGAAGGGTTGCCTTTGGCGAAATAAGTTACTATCAGCTCCCTACCTTTGACTATACAGTACTAGGGCTTATCATATACAAGAAGTTAACAGGGAGTTAAACTACTATAATTAGAATCTTCTCAAAAGGAGCAATAAAATGAGCAATCGAAATAGAAACAATAGACCTCTTGCATTTATTTTGACCCCTTCCAAAGGGGGTAGGAAATCCACTGAATCATATCCGTAATGATGTTTCATCCCCCATTGCTTTTCTGATTCTGTGGGTTGCCTAACACCTTTGAAGGGGTCAAAATAAACGCAATACGTCTATTTTAAGACGAAAAGAAAGGAACCATTTTTGAATACACGGCTGTCCGGCGCCGGATAGTCCTGGGAACGTACACCACGAGGTCAAAATAGCATCCCAGTGCCTATCGAGGTTTTCAAAAGCTACTCTCGCTCTATTTGTCGGTTTTTTTCCAATTGCCATTTGATAATAAATACATTTTGTTATGGAGTAGAGTCGCCAAGGTGTTATATTAAAGGGAAAGTGAAAGCTAACTTTAAATTGGATTATTGAAATTTAACATCTGTAAAATCAGAACTAAGACAATGTTTTTTGACCATTTATTTTACAGATGCTAATATAAGAATAATTTGCGAAGATAACACGTGATTAAGAAATAAAAACTTTTTGGTTTTGTTTTTTTTACATAAAAAAAATGACACGAGACAGTTTCGAACAGTGTTTTGTTATTCAATCTCATATAATCAATTTTTCGAAAAACCTTATAAACCAATTTTAATGCGGGCGTTAAGAAACTATTTTATTTTTTGTTATATATTTGTTTATATTCCAACGATGGTAGTCGTTCTCTTTGGCTAAATTTCTACATTATTAAGGACTATTTTATTTCTATTGGAATCGCTGTCCCTTAGGTGGATCATACGTGTTGCATTATTCCAATATTCATTTTTAATATCCTGGCAATGTTCTTTAATTTTTTCCCTTAATTTCCTTTACTTTTACCAATATAAACTTTTCCACCTTAATCTTATTTACAACACCGATTATATATTTATTTTTCTTTATTTTCTTTATTATTTTTCCATTTCATCAAGCTATTTGTAGAATTTTAGATTCGCGGCATCCTACAAGACCGCATTGGAGAGCTATTAGGGTTTTAATATAGACTGCTATTGTTTTATTTTTAAGTTTTGCCTAAAGGTTTTGATCGGGTTTAATATATCGCGCTGGCTATTACTATACTATAATTAAATAACTATTACTATACTATAACTAAATAACGAAATAACTATTACTATACTATAACGAAATAACTATTACTATACTATAACTAAATAACTATTACTATACTATTACTAAATTTAGGTACTTTAATATTTATTTTTAAAGGGAAAGTGACAAAGCAAGACTATAATTTTAACACTATTTTTGAATTTTTTAACTTTTTTATTTATAGTTTTAATACTATATTTTCTTAGTTTGCGTTGTAATAACTTATTTGGGTCTTTGTAGTACGGAAGAATGGCGAAATATATTTTTAAATCTAATATAAAAATTACAATTTTTTTTTTTATATTAGATTAAAAAATATGTTTGGTAGTTCTTCCGTACTACAAAGACCCCAAATAAATTATTACAACGGAAACTACGAAAATATAATATTAAAATTATAAATTAAAAATCTTTAAAAAAGCTGGTGTAATGGGATAATAATAGAAACTATACACATTGTAAAAATAATTTAGATATAATCGGTGTTTTAAATGCGGAAAATTTTATATAGGTAAAAGTGAAAGTAAATAAGAGTATACAAATAAAGAACATTGCCAGGATATTAAAAATGAAAATTTGAATTATGCAACACGCATGCACCTAATGGACTGCGATTCCAATATACCCGAAATAGACTTTAATAATAGTGAAATATAGGCAAATTATAGAAACTATTTTTTTTAAATTTTTATCGCAATTTAAATATTGAACCTTGCTTAACTTAAAACATTATGGAATACTCGTAAAATCTTTTCTTATAAAACAATATCAATAAAATTGGTTTATAAGATTTTTTCAAAATTTAGAATATATCAGATTGAATAACAAACCACGGTTCGAAACTGTCTTATTTTTATAAATAAAACTAGTTTTTATTTTTTAATCACGTGTTATCTTCGCAAATTATTCTTATATTAGCATTTTAATTGTACTTATCTTGACCAGAGTGAAAGCCTGATTACTCTCTCATTTGAATGAATTGCTCCAAGGTTCTTTCAAAAATTCTGCACATTGCTCAACGTTGAGGCGGAATCTCGTGATAGATCAGATAACGTTTCTTTCCATTTAGTTTCATTCAGAATATGAATCTTTTGCACGATTTCACGGTCATTGGCCTTTTATTTCGACATTAATATTTAATTAAAATGATGTTAGCCCTTTGGTAGGGTAGTCCGAAATTTTCCGACCTGGCTTTCTTTTCCACGCCTTCGTTCGCCCACCGTTCGTCCCATTCTTTGAACTATCTCGGAGTCTCGGACTACCCTTAAAAAAAACTCAAATTGCTCTCTTCTCTCTACCCGGGTCCCCCTTCTTTTTTTGCCGCTAGGGATGATTTATACTCGTGGTGCAACCTGAACTTTTCCATAGGAACTGGACGAAAGGGTTTTTGTCTGGCAAAGTTTTTCTGTTTTCTCCTTTCTCAGAGCAATTTAACCAACGCAACAAAAATATAGATATTTATATTATAAATATAAGAATTCTAGGTTATTATAGGACCAACTGGGAATTATAGGTATTATAGGTACTCTGGGAGCCCTGTTCAAGGAAAAAATATAAATCCGAGGAAAGTATCACAAAAATGCTCTTCACCCTCCCTTTAAGTATATAAAAATTAAAGCTGAATTTATCTGAAAGAGGAAGAAGTAAGGTTTTTAAACTTTAAAATATTTTGTTGAATTAGCTGTTTGAATTTATATTATATTAAAATCGACCTTATATCACCTTATTACTCGCTATAAACTAATGTTAATCAATATATATCAGTTACTAAATTGACTCGATTGAAGCAAAATTAGAAAAAAAAAAGTTAATGATAAATTGATTGAATTTTTTTTTATTTAATAGAATGGCATAATTTTTTCCGCAACGACCAATGGGCTTCGCCCAACCTTCGAATCTGTCGCGGGCGACCTCGAGGCAGGCCTACGGCTCGATCTTGAGCGGTGCCTCGAGGCCGCTCGATGGCTTCTCACCGGGGATCTCACCGGGATTCTTACCCGCAAATCGGGCGACGGTTGATACCTGGGCCCATTTTTGTTGTAAAAACAATTGATTTTCAAATGGCCTATTTTTTTGCAGATCGAGCAATTCCTATCGGAATTGCTCGATCTGCTTCTCCTCTCGCCCCTGTTGGCGGCTTTCGGGGGAACATGCAGCTTTAATATCCCCTTGGCAAATGCCACTTGGGCTTTTAGTTTTTTTAAAAGGCTCGTCCCTATGACGAAGTTTTCAACTGCCTCATCCACTTCGACCTCCTCTTGCTCCGCTCTTTCTCCTTCTTGCAAGGAGGCTTCAGGAAAAATGTTGTAATTAGGAGGATTATGTTCAATACGTGTAAAATATTTGCCTTCTGACATACCTTTTATGGTTGCTGTTCCGCAAACCGACTGCTCATCTGGTTTCATGATGGCCTTCATCATTTCTATTTTATATAACTTCCACAAAGAAAATCCTATTTTGGATTTTTCTTTGGACGTGATGTCATATTTCGTTTTGATTCCGTTGATCAATATCGTTGCTTCTTGGCTATGAAGAGTAGTGTAAATTTCTCATTAAAAAAGATCCTCTATGTACCTAGTATATATATATATATATATATATATATATATATATATATATATATATATATATATATATATATATATATATATATAACTAGGTTTTTCAAGTTAACTTAGTTTTTCAACTTAAGTTTGCTTAAAAACCCAGTGATATAATTTAGTGCTAAATGATAATATAATTCAGTATAGTATATTTAAATGCTAAATTATATTACAAATCAACGCGTGACATAAAAGATACAATCAAACTTAAAAATTAATGCTGCGCGAAACAGCTAGGGTTTGTCTTCATTTTAATCCAAATAGTAACCAACTACTATAGAAAAAGTAACCAAATAGTAACAAAATTTGACGTTTTAATAAATAATAATAATAATAAACTGTTTCATCGCAGAATTGCATTAATATATATATTATATTATCTTGTTGTTTTGAGATACTTAAATGTCCTATCTTATTTACAATAACACCCTAAGAGTTGCAATACTTTTGAGTTAAGGAAACAAATTAGGCCAGAAAATATATTAACAAATTACGAAAATAGTAACTTTTATTATAAAGTTAACTTATGAAAATAATAACTTTTATTATAAAGTTAACTTATGAAAATAATAACATTTATTATAAAATCAACTTATGAAAATAATAACTTTTATTATAAAGTTAACTTATGAAAATAATAACTTTTAGTAAACAAATTACGAAAATAGTAACTTTTAGTAAATGAATTACGAAAATAGTAACTTTTAGTATCAACCCTGCAATTGAAAAGTAAATACTATGCTATATAAAAATTATATTTCAATTGAAAATTCTTACTTTTCTGCGGCCATCTTTGGAGTTTGGAGAAACAAATATTTGCGTGTACTGTAGTGGGCTTCAATTCAAGAAGTACTGTTAATGGAATACTGGTAACTCTAACTCAGAATAGGATCGTTAGGGGAGGGGGGAAAAACCCGTTTTATAAACCTGTTTTCTAGACCACCTTACTGAACCAATATTCCTCTGAATATTTTTTCCCGCCAAAAAGAGAGAGGAATAGTTGATTGGGGGAAAATGACCGATAGAAAAAGGTTTGAGATCGATTTGATCATTCCCTGCATTGAAAATATCTCCCAAGAAACCGCTATGACATTTTCTATCAAAATCAAATTTCTTAAAGTAGATCACCTAGGAGTGGCTGAGACCCTCATTGGTATGCAAAATGATTATATTGGCTGGCATGAAAAACGTAAAGACCACACGTGACCCCGAAGTATGCAATAAAAATCTACACAAAGAATAATTATTTTTGTCTGGGTTTTGACACGATTTGGCGGTGTCATTATGAAAAATGCATGTAAAACAATAGACGTGACATACTTATATAAGATAAGTTATAAACTTATGATATATATATTTTTATATATAATAGATAATTTAACACCTCTGGGTTGACGCGTTGAAAATAAACTTCAAAATTAAAATGACGCAAATATATACATTTATTTTTTCGATAGATCACGTAGTTTTGAAACGTGTTTAATGATAAAATCGGAGCGTTTTGATTTATAACTACGTCAAATTATATTTCAATTTCATGAAAATTCCACCACAGTCTCTCTTTATTATGCAATTACTCTTTTTTTTTCTGAAATATACCTAAAGAAACTTTTATAAAAAAAAAAAAAAATAAATAAAAAAAAAAAGGATTATCGACATCTTAAACCTCCTGGAAACCAAAGATCCCAAAACCAAATACATCATTCGATATACCTTTTGGAAACACTCAGCAAATGAATTTTCGTTAAATTTTCCTTTAAAGATTAATTAAAATTTAGTCAAAAGGACTGAGTTTTTCCTTTTGTGGTATTATAGTTATAGGAAATTTGTCAGAATACTAGGTTTTTTAAACCAACAAATTATTTATTTACTACTATAAATAATGATTTTACGTACTTGAAGTCCGTTGTTCAGTATATCTCCCTCCCATCTACTGACTGCGCTCACTCCATAGCCAAACGGACCATGGTTTGGTCACACAGACCAGAAAGCTTTTGGTTTTTTGGTCACACAGACCGGAAAGTATTTGGTTTTTTGGTCACACAGACCGGAAAGGTTTTGGTTTTTTGGTCACACAGACCGGAAAGTTTTTGGTTTTTTGGTCACACAGACCGGAAAGTTTTTGGTTTTTGGGTCACACAGACTGGAAAGTTTTTGGTTTTTTTGGTCACACAGACCGGAGATATTTTTTGGTTTGGCCCACATCTACACATCAATCTTTAGGTGTGTTCAAATTATTGTTTTACTATACACCAAAAAAAAGGGATTTACCTCTGCCAAGCGTTCAATGGCCATGAAAATTGAATTCCAACGGACTCCACCATTTTGCTTAAGGTCTTTCCCTCCCGGTGATCGAGATTTAAAAGACTGCGTCCATTTTGGGCTTCGGCGAAGCCAGGTTATCCAATGGCTTATTTGATTAATAACTGCCGTTGCTCTCTTGGAGTGTTCAATAGCATTGTTAACTACCAGTTGGATGGAGTGGGCAACACACCTCTTTCGCTTGCATTTTTTGCCAATGTAATTTTCAACGGGCCTTGCAATTTCTTCCTCGCCTTCCGAAACGTCACATTCTATCAGCGGCAAGTCTGCTTCACCCACAGATTTCTTTGAGGACGATGTTCCAGTGTTTTCATCAGGGTAGAAAATTTGTGAAAGTCCGTTCCAGCCTTTGTAAGTTTTATATAGCAAATTTAAAATCAACACAAAATTAGAATAAAATGTATATTAAGCACCATAGTGTTTGGCGTTTGGGAAGAGTTGCCATGTTCTTCTTCATTTTCCGAAGCGTTGCCATGTTCTTCTTCATTTTCCGAAGAGTCGAGGTCTGACGCTCTGACTAAATCAAACGTTGCTGGCCATGCATCTTTGCACACAAGGTCCATGTTTAATGCCGAACTGATATTTAGTGCGTTATCGGCACAGATGCTGTATATCTGTTTAATAAAAAGATTTTTAAATATGTACCGTTTATAAATTTTAGAATTTAAATAAATATTTAAAACAATTACGTTTTTTGGGTCAATTCCAGCTTCCTTTATCATTTCGCGGAGTTTTAGGTTAATGGTTTTTCCTGTATGGGCACCAGGAAAGTCTTTAAACCCAACCAAACAATTCCGGAAGTACCAATTATCATCAATGAATTGACATCTAACGCCAAGAATCGAGTGTCGCATTTTGCTGGACCAAATGTCTAGGGTGCTCTGTAATTCATTTTGTGCCACTTTCGCAAGAGACGCCTGGAATCACAATTGTTTTGGTTATCATAAACTAAAACTCTCCAAAGGATTTTGTTAAAACAATGTTAAGAAAGTAAATTATAAATTTCTTACCCTTATAAGCGGGCAGAGGCTTTGAGCTTTGGCGTCCAAACCCCTCACCAAGAATCGAGTGTCGCATTTTGCTGGACCAAATGTCTAGGGTGCTCTGTAATTCATTTTGTGCCACTTTCGCAAGAGACGCCTGGAATCACAATTGTTTTGGTTATCATAAACTAAAACTCTCCAAAGGATTTTGTTAAAACAATGTTAAGAAAGTAAATTATAAATTTCTTACCCTTATAAGCGGGCAGAGGCTTTGAGCTTTGGCGTCCAAACCCCTCACCAAGGTCCTGCGAGACATGGGTCTACACTTTTTATTTAAGGAATTACACAAATCCCTAAAACCTTCCTTCTCGACTGTAAGAAAAGGGGAATGGTCTTTTGCAACCATATTTATCACTGAATCTCGGAATTCAAGGTTTTCTACGGATTTTAAGGCCCAAACCTTGACCTTCGCCGGGATCTCAGGGTTACGCTTTTGGCAATCTTTCAACTTATGCATAGTCTAAAGAAAGAAAATTAGTTTTTCGTTGTCTTTATTTTTAGTTTCTTCATATAATTAAAATATGACATGTTTTAATAGTATAAAAAGCGAAAAATATAATCCATAGACCTTCAACAAACATTCTCCCATATCACTTTAAATAAAATCATTTTCTAGGTCTGTTTACTACAAAGTTTTACAAATTTAAAGTGAGGCTGTCACCATTTTTTTCCCCAGGTCTGTGAGCATTGTTTTTAGTTTCTTCATATAATTAAAATATGACGTGTTTTAATAGTATAAAAAGCGAAAAATATAATATATAATATCGCTTTAAATAAACTAATTTTCTAGAAATTAAGGTCTGCCAGTATCGCTTTAAATAAAATAATTTTCTGGAAACTCGTAAATTGTTAAATTTTCGATTTGTGAAACTGGAAAATAATTATGGGTATGGATTGGTCGTATATCCCGAAGACATTAAAGACAATTTATAGCTTGCACAAACTTAATGGTACACCTTTTGAATTTATTTTCGGAATCGCCGTGCCAAAAAACGAGTTAGACAAGTGTTTGGTGTTTAAAATAATTTATAAAGTTTGGTAAAATTTGAATTTTAGTAAATTTAAATTAGGAAGAAATCATATTATTTAAGCCCGTCGTTTGATGCTTCAGGTCTTGGGCCTCAAACGCCGGCCTATTCTTTTAATGTTACGACATTTGAAGCGCTGTTGAAGGCCGAAATAATATGATTGATCTGAATCTATATTTACTAAAATTTAAATTTTATCAAACTTTTGAAATATATATATATATCGGGATATACGACCAAAATCCATATCCATATTTATTTTCCAGTTTCACAAATCGAAAATTTAACAATTACGAGTTTCTAGAAAATTCTTTTATTTAAAGCGATAATATTATATATTATATTTTTCGCTTTTCATACTATTAAACACGTCACATTTTAATTATATGAAGAAACTAAAAACAATGCTCACAGACCTGGAAAAATATGGTGTCAGCCTCACTTTAAATTTGTAAAACTCGAACTTAATAAAAAGACATTTTTTATATAACATGATTGAATTTAAAGCGATACTGGGAGAATGTCTGTCGAAGGTCTATGGAATATATTTTTGGTTTATTTAAAAAATTCTCGAATACGTTTTTTGGCATGGTGATTCCGAAAATAATTTCAAAAGGTGTAACATTTTTAGCTACAAGTTTCCCTTTAAATGTAATCCCCTATAGGTTTATTTTCCGGCATTGGTATTGCTATTCTTAGGAGTGAGAGGGTAAGGGCTTTATTATATTATTATATATTATATTTTGCAAAATTATTTTATGTAAGAAAAACGAATTGATTATCTCTTTACATTGTTTACGCTAAAGCGGATAAAAAAGACGTCTCCACTAGGTTGCCAGTCATTTGGGAGGACAAACTGAAGCAGAGTTAAAGGCTAGCAGTTTCGTTTTTATATATTATATATATATATATATTATTATATATATATAAGCTATAACTTTCGCTGTACACGTTACTCGGATATCTTATCCACCTTCGTTCAGATCAAGGGTAATTTAGATAATATTCTATAAATTTTGACATATTCGAGTTTTCTTGAGGGTTAAAACTAATTAACTTTTAGGATAAAATATACTTTTTATATAAGCCCGAGCTTTAAGCGCCTTTTAAATATTTTAATTGTAGTGAGATTTCACGTTGTTTAGAAACAAAAAAGGTTATTACCTTGGCATGTTATTAAAATTGAATATATTTTGATTTTGTTCTAGATTTCCATCTGAGGCGTAGTTACCGTGGGAAAAAAATTCCAAAACAAAATGAAATTCCATCTTGCCCTCGTGTGACAAAATAACTTATGCCGCGCTGTGGAGACACGAGGTAAAGTTTATGAAATTAGTCACATTTGGTAATAATAAATTGTGATTTTATAATTTTTAATTATTGATAATGTGTTTTTTAGAATGATGGGGGGAAACGGCTGGGGTTACAAGGCCGGGGTGACATGAAGGTTTATCTTGTTAGGACCTTAAATTGTGATATTATTATTTTTAATTATTGATAATGTATTTGTTAGAAATAAAATATATCACCTATACTCAAAATTTAATCAGTTCATTTTAACTCTATTGCATTATATTTTACTAATATAATTTCAAATTTAGAAATTGCCTAAACGAATGTCTAAGAAGGAAAAGGAGGAGGAGTTGCTTAAAAAAATTAAAAACCGTAACTATGATTCCGTGCGGGTGCGAGAATGTATTAAGAGTGGAAAAGGAGTTTACGCGACTAGGGACATTGAAAAAGGTACTCCCCCATACTATGAAGGCTGAATGCAATCTTAAATATTCCGAATTTAATTGGTTTACGGGAGAATTTTTGCGTGAATATGGGGGAATTCTTGTTAAAAAGAAGGAAGTAGAAGAGAAATATCGGGCCACGGTCGGCAATTGCTATTTTTTCGATTTATGTCACCAGGGAAAACAATTAACTTTTGACTCGTCGGAGGTAGGCGAAATTGGCCGATATATGAATCATCGCCGAAAAAGTTTTAACGCTATATACAAAAAAAAAATTGTAGATGGACAATTAAAAGTTATATTTCTTGCCGCGAAACGAATAAAGAAAGGTGAACAAATTACGTATGACTATAATGCCAGAGGCGATAAAGAAGAAGTTCCATTGTGGATGGTCTTCGACCACGAAACAGACGACGAATTCGTGGATAACGAGTAAATCGCTTTAATACGAGATTTAACGTATTGGATCATTCGAAGGCAATAAAATAAAAATCGCTTGGGAAATATTAAGTTATCGAAATATATTTCAATTGATAAATAAAGGACGAAACAATGAATTTTTATAACCAAGGCTATTTCTTATAAACATTTGAAAACATCTATTCTCCCTACAACAATTTCCACATTTATACCCTATTGCCTATCGCAATAAACTAGTTAACATCTTAGGCGTTTTTTTTTCTACTGTCTTCAAATTCTCAACAACTACAACTATTATGCAGCGAAAGAACGCGGGAACTTTTGTTTTAACAGGTTTAACTGTCATTTCAATATTAGCGCTCCATTTTGTTCCATATTAACAAAGGTACAACCCGTGTCATTTCTGTGGGTGCTATATTTAAGGCTTTAAAATATTACAAGTGTTCGGTTGCGATCAACCCGTCTGACGAGAGAGGTTATAGATATATTATTGTATGTTTGTGTGTATGTGCATAATCGTATATTTAAATTCGGAATTCGATTCTCCGGCTTCACCCCCACGCCTGAAAGATCCCACGAAGCAACGCGCCAGTCCGATCAATGTAGTAAAGTTCACATTCTACAAACTCTGACCAAAATACGCGACGATTTGAGGTGGGTCTGGCCGCGAGTATAATACCATTCTTAATTTAGTCATCCTTATTCCTTTTTCAATAGTCGAAGTATCAATCGAACCTTCGACGAATTATTTAGAATTTGTATTTTGACATAGAGGTCGCGTGAGGGAAACTTTCGAAAAATATCCTGATCACATCTTGCCGGACGCGACCTTTTGTTTAAATCGATGCGGTATGCCAATATATTTAATTATGGCTGTAGATGGAAATTTACAAAACGAAATCGTAGTGTTACGCTTACTGAAAAATTGAAAAAAGGTATTTATACAAAAGCTCTTTGACACGTTTAAATCAAGCTATCCCAATTGGAAAAATACCCAGGTCAGTCATGGTCAATAAGGATTTGGCCGAAATATCTGTATTAAAGGAACTTTTTAATCAGATCGATGTAGAAATATGCCTTTAATATAAAAATTATTTCTCTGAGGATGACCAAAGCAGAGAGACTCGCGGCGAAAGCTCACTCGCAAAGGTTGGCGTATTCTTTTAGAGTAGATGATTTTAAAAGCAACGTAGAGGCTATGTTAGGTGAAGAAGCCTTGGAGAATGTCTTAGGATGGGTTTCCAGTAAAGAAATGTGGCTTCAAGCCTACCGCAGGCAGTATTTTAACTTGGACGAAGCCAATTACATCAGAATGGATTCGTGCAATCAAAGAATAAAAGGCATATGCAAGCGCGAATGAAAATGTTTAAAATTAAAACAAAATGAACAAATTTGCAATTTTAAAATTGAATATATTTTGATTTTGTTATAGATCTCCACATCAAGCGACATTACCGAGTAAAAAAATTCTGGGAAAGAATGAAATACCATTATGCCTCTTGTGTAATGAAATAACCGCATTTTTACGCAGCATAAATCCAATGGATCACAGTAGTCTAATACCCCTGAAATAACAAGAATTTTGACCCCCCATTCCCGCCCCAGCCATAAAATAACTCGTACGAAAGAGGGGATGGCTGAGGTAGAGTTTTTATCGGGTTTACCATAGAGGGTAGAAAGGGGAGGAGTAGAAGGCCCGGTATTAAGTGTTCTCGATTACGTTGGGTTCCCGGGACTTCCGTTTAATGCGCGCGACTCTTTTTTGGATTCCGGTCGTCTGCTAAACAGTAGTTGGTATAAATTAGGGTTTAAGCCTTGCATCATGGAAGTACCAGAAGAAAATAATCTCGAAAGTAAGATAGTTTAATTCGTTTAATGATTAGGCCTATACAACATTATTTAAAACTGATTTTTTTTATATCTTTTCATACTAGGTGGTTTAAGTATACTAATCTGTGAAGTACTCACGCAACTTCAAAAGCGTCAAGATGAATTTTACTCAGTGATAGTCACAGATAAAAAACAAAATCTTGAGCTCTTTTTCAAAGATTTAACAGCTGATGATAAGATAGCTAATTCAATTTTTAATTACATGAAATCAATTGTAATTTCAGATGAAATATTGGAGTGTAGTTGCGAGTCTAGCTATTTACAAACAATTCTAAAAAGAAGTTATCACGAGCGAAAAGAGAATAAGCTGGGGGCAATTCTCAGCTCGTGTTCTAAATTCTCTTCTTTTCCTAACTCCTTTCAAAAATCATTTGTACAAATGTTCCTACGCTCATTTTTTTCGGGACTCATGTGCTTAGCAAATATTGGAATGCATCAACTAAAACACAAAATAGAAATGAAAAGGGAGAAAGAAGAGGCTTTGAAAACTGAAGAGGAAAAGAAATTGGACGCCAAGAGATTAGAATTCAAGGCTACAACTAAAAATAATCGTAAAGTTAATCCTGATGTTTTGAGGTACGTTTTGGGGTTTCTCGCAAGGTCTCTCAAATGGAAAGGCTGCCCAGAGGAAATAATGAAAAATATTGTGAAACCTGACTCTATGCTTGAGGAACCGCCTAACGAGTCGGAACGTTGGATAAATTTGCTGAATAGGCGTGGTTTATTGAAAGTTCAAGATGGATTCTTCAAGTTAGTGATACGAATGAAGATCATTTCGGACAAGTCTTATATGTATCTAGATGCAGAATCGGTCGCCAATTTAAGGAATCAAAAGTTGAAAGAAAAAGCCAGAGATGAAATATTAAATGATGATCTTATTTTGGAAGAATGGAAAAAGATAGGAGCGTACGATGATAACAAGAAATGGCTAAAGAGAGCTACAGAAACCTTTTTAAACACTCGTGGAAAGGTTCTGGTGAAAGATGTTTTGGAACACTACCAGCAAGAAACGAAGGAAACCTTGAAAGCAAAGAAGGCTTTAAGAAAGGCAATAAAAGAGAAAAGCGAAGTGGCAGCTACCAAAGTTAAAGATGTCACCCTTGCCATTAATAATAGCCCAACGAAAGCCAGACTCGCAACAACATCAAAATATAAAGGAATTAAAAATAAAGAAAACTCACCCAAAGTTAAAATCACGTCATCACCAAACTACGCAATTAAAAATATAGAAAACTCACCTAAAGTTAAGCGGAATCTGACTTGCCCAATCGCATTAGCCCATCCGGCAAATTCCAAGAAGATTAATACTGGGGTTTTATCATTAACGCAAGCAAAAAATGATATTAATGCAATTAAAAACATTTCCCCCCATTCTAGTGAAGATTTCCCAAAAGTCAATGATAATGACTATAGTTTTTTAGATAACGATCCTGACAAAGATTTATTCCTTCAATTTGTTTAATTTCAATGTTTATTATTATTTATTAAATATTTAACGAAGTGTTGCCTCCAATTGCTTCTAAAACAAAGCCTTTCAGGGATTCTAATTTATCAATATTTGACTGGTAATGGAAAACAGATGGGTTATTATTTCTTCCTCCAGCGGATCTCATCCTTCCGAAGTACTGTTCTAAGGGATCCTGGTTTAGGTGCTGTGTAAGGACATACGGAGCACCCTTACTCAGAATAAATTTCACCACGCTTGAAATAGAGTGTTTGCTATCTCCATACCATAAAAGTCCCCTTCCTAAAAATGTGCCGCGCTGGTTCTGGGTATCGAAAGATGGAACACCAATAAAACCATTAAAATTAAGGGAACCTCGACCCTCGCTATCTTTCGTGTGCCCAGATTTTCCCGCCCCTTTTTCCAAACCTAAAGAGAAATATCCTTTATATATTCAGAACGCTAAAATCCTCCAACGCTCTCACACGTTCATCTCCGACCGGGATGTCTAAGTCCGAGACCAATTTACCAAAACGGACTTAGAAATGTTTAATTAATAAATGTTTTCGTTATCAACCATTGAGTCGTTCATTCTATATTCCAATTAAATTCCCCCAAGTAGACTAACTTTGTTTCAGTCCGGAGTTAGCCTAGTAATAGCTCTCCCAAGCAAACTCCAACTTAAAGACGACGTGAGAACGCACCTTTCTATTTTGAAACCTCTACCCTCCTTCGCGCGTCGTTTTATGGTGCCGCAAACCCGGGAATTTAAACCAGTTATAACCGTCCAAATCATAATCGGAATATGAATAACACTCAAGCTGGAGCATCGGGCTCCTCTTCCAATACCACCTCCACCTCTACCAATACCAATGCCAACTCCACGAACAACCAAGTTGCTGAAACCACCGGAACCGGTTCGGTGGCTTTGGGAGTTTCGACCATCGCAGCCAAAAACGAGTTAAAGCTCGCAAAGGGCATAAGAACCAGGGGAATAAGTCGATTGACGAAATGGCCGAAAACTTGTATTCCATGAGAGGGTCCGACTCCATTTCCCCCACTTCAAACGGTAAAAAGCGTTCCCCTGCACCGAATACTGCTTCTTGCGAGGGGAATAAGTCGACTGACGAATTGGCCGATGACTTGGATTCCATGAGTGGGTCCAACTCCAGTTCCCCCACTTCATCGTTAAAAAGCGTTCCCCTGCACCGAATACTGCTTCTTGCGAGGGGAATAAGTCGACTGATGAATTGGCCTATAACTTTTCTCCCATGAGTAGGTCCGACTCCAGTTTTACTTTAAACCCGGAGTCAAATACTGCCTCTAAATCAACGATTGAGAATTTACCCCGTAAACTCAACGAGAATTTCGCATTGAAATTCAAAGCTGGAGGCATTGGAGTGAGGAACATACAGGATCACTTCACTTACCATGTCATGAAGTGACGCCCACCGGCATCCAAACCAAGCTTTAAGAGTGGCAGAAAGTTCTGCGGCTAATTTAGAGCGTCATGTCAGAGTATGTTAAAAACTATTATATAACTTCTATATCCCAATATAATTTTACAAATTTTTCACCATGGTGTATTGGTGGAAAAAAACCCGAAAAGATCCATCGAGGTGCAACTGTTACCACCGATTAAAAAGGTAGCAAAACTGCCTGCTTTGCCGAATGAGCAGAAAAATTTTGAAGTGGCGTTGATGAAAATGGTCGCCGATGACGGTTGTCCGTTTAGTATCGTGGACTGAATCGTCTTTCGAGAAGCCATGGCCAGAGGAGGTCCACGGGTTACTGTCCCTTCAAGTTCGAAGCTCCTGGAAAGATTCGACAAAACTGTGGAAAGTTTAAAGCCAGTGATGCAGGTATGTGAATGTGGGAACCGGGAGCCTCTTTCTAAAATTTAGACTATAGGCAATTCAAATTATATGACCCAACTTTTCTTTCATCATAGTTTAAATTTATATATAAATCATTACAGAAAGTATTCAATGGATGTGAGGAAGGTCAGATCATTGCAATCTGTTGGGGAAAGTACGTGGAAATCATTTTCCATGGAATAGGAAATTGGAAAATAAAATCCAATACCTTTGGTTTTTTCATGCACAACGGATCCTTGTTGGAGGAGAGAAACTGCAGCAAATTTTCCGAATTCGTCGAAGAAATGGTCCGTTATCCCGTAAGTAGATTCATGTTTAAAATTGTCCAGCTAGTAAAGAAATTTATATTAATATTACCGAGGTTTACTTTATCACAGGTGTACGTTGCCTTGTCATTAACGCTTGGGAAGGCGTGCAGATTTTAAACATAAACCGCTCATTTACCAATCCATGGATTTTGCCAGATGCATTTTGTAAAAAAGGTAATTTTTAACGTGCGAATAATATTATTTAATTAAATAAATATGTTTATCTATAGGTTTAAACACCCTAGAAGAACTTTTTCCGGTCACAGAATTCAAAATAAAAGAGTTTGGAGATAAAATAGACCCAAGAACATTTCATTCCTTCTCTCTTGCGGCAGAGATCAATTTCTTTGATGCCGCAAGGCACTCAGTGGAAGTTTTCAACATTTTCGAAAAAAATCCTTTCTTGGACAACTTTCCTTCAGGAATATCCAAAATGGGCTAAGGATGTTTTAGCTAAGTTCCCGGCGGCAACTGCCCTGATAAGAAAGTCTGTTTTCCGGTCCGTCGCGATAATTCAAACAATGTAATGTATTGTAAAGGTACATATTTGAACATTTACTTTTTAATTTATTTTAGAATGCGCCATTATTATAAATAATTGTGATAAATAACACAAATTATTTTTTGTAGCACGGAGAAGGAATCCTAGAAGCCCTTCAATCCGTGATAACCAAGGCGAAAGATGAAAAAGACTGCCAAGGAAACGTTTATGTTCCAGTGATTGATGATCTGGACCAGTTTAAAGAGATTTTAGTCCTATACAAGCCTTTCCGGGATCTGGCTAATGATTTGGAGTCTGGGGAGCCGCTGGCATCACAAATAATCTGCTTTTGTATTGCGTTTTTCGTCAATCTGCGAAAAGTACAATGCAGTTATTTTGAGCACTTCACTTTACTACAAAATCATTTTGTAGCTTCCTTTGCAAGCATCCTGGACGATGACGACTTCATCGTTGCGTCACTTTTAGATCCCCGACTTAAGGGATATATTTTCACAGGTAAGGTTTTTGTTCTATTTGCCTAGACTATATTGTTATCTATGAAATTTTTCAATAAGTCAAACCTTTTTTTTTTTCAAATTTAATATTTGTTTGCATATTTCGGGCTTTCTGCAATGGTTTATCCCTGTCATTAAATCAGTATTTTCTTATGACTAGGTCCTTATGATAACCCCGAATGGATAGAGGACTATCCATCTTTCAAGGCTCCAAATATCTCCGTAGGTACAGAGGCTCTGACAAATGCACTTAAAAGACACGTCGGAAACAACGAATCTGTACCAATAAGTTCAAATGACCCAGCAGACGATATGTTTGCAGCTCTATCCCCTCCACCCAATATTCCCCTTGCGGTTTCACTGACGCCTCAGCGGGAAATATTGGAATACATGGCTGAAGCCAAGCCAGATATTGACTTCAAAAACAATTACGCCCCTCTAGATTTCTGGAGAAGTAAAGAGAAGTTGAGGTTTCCTAACTTAGCCAAGCTAGCCAAAACTCTTCTCACCATCCCCATATCCACTGGTTTTAAGGGAAAGCTTGAGAAGATAGTTATGATTCTAAAACAATACACCGTAGCAGGCTACCCTGAGAAGCAAATTCCAAATTTATGAACGTTGAAAGAGCTTGGATGCTTGGAACCAAAAACAATGCAGGAATAAGGGTTTGGTCAAATAAGAACAATGAAGCGCTTCAACAAAAAAAAAAAAAAAAAAACTTCCGAGTGCGTGACTAAACAAAAATCTTTCCGCCTGTGTGGCTAAACAAAAAACTTTCCGCCTGTGTGGCCATTTACCAAAGTGAATGAAAGCAAACATCATGGGATATTTTCTAAAATGAAACCGTAATTGTATTTGCATCACTATAAACTCTTAATACGTTATAATGTAAAATGTATTTTTTTCCCCATAGGGATAAAACCTTAGCGGATGATGTTTCGGTGAGAACGAGGTGGGTGAGAATATACAGAGGAGGAGGCTCCCTGGGCATGCAAGGCTGAAGCCAAGGAAACGATCCTTGGCTTTCAACTTTGAAAAAGGTCATTAAGGCAAAAAAAACATAAAAAAAACAACGGTCCTTTTAAGGGCCACCCAATTTTCGAAATAAAGGTTTTTGTCTCGAAATGTATTGCAAATGTAAATGTAGGCGTGGAAAATTAAGTTTGAAAACAATTATAAATTTTGTAACCTAACCCAATAACTTTAATCGTAGTCCTTGGTTTCATTAAGCGTATTCATATAATTTAAGTAGTTCTATTATTTCAGGGTGCCACATTTAATATTGTATTTTATGTTTCCTATATTTTCAATGGGATCGTATATGTTTCTATCATTTCGACTATTTTATTATAATTTCACTTTATTTTTAATACGCGTTAAAACGGTATTAAAACTCGCAACAAAGGTTTACTGGTAATCCAGGGTAAATTATCTAAGTTTGAAATTTTGCTTGTTATTTCGTTGGCAATTAAAAAATATTTTCAACTAGTGTAGAGTAATAGATTATAATATAAATTAGAGATTATTTTAAACACGTTATGGTCTATCTTTATATAGACGAAAATTTCAAAAAATAAATAAAAAAATTGATATTTTTTGTTCTTCAAAAATTAGAATTTAATAATTTTTTAAGACACGTACAAAGATAATTAGTTTTTAAAATGTACCAAAAAATCCTTTTAAGATACAACGCCAATTTATAAAATTATTTTAATCTAGGCTAATTATCCCCTCTAGTTCAATTTTTACATAGTGATAACCCATTTATTGCCAAATATAAAGCTAAAAAATATTTACAATTTTAAAGTCTTAGTAACATAAGAACTCGATAAAAAAATGACTTTCTGTTTGAGTGTAAATTGTGATATTAAAGCAACCGAGCCTTTTGAGACAATTTTGCCCTTAACCGTGCTTAGTTTTCACATTTGTGATAAAAATGCCCTATTTAAAAAATTACCAGTGGAAAAGCGCGATAACGTTGTCAATATTGTAGGAAAACGCGTTTTCGATCAGTGCCGCGAACTTTTAAAAGACTATAACTATTTTATAACCGAAAAACAAGGACTTTTTCGTTTTAATAAATATAATTGTAACTTGGAAATACCTCCTCCCTTTTGTCCTTTTGAATTGCATATTGGTCATCCTATATGTCGCTGTTCCACGTTTCATATTCACACCAGCTATTACATCCAGGGCTGGACTTTTTATAAAGCGGCTATTTTCGCTACTTAATGAATACCAGTTTTGTTATCAAAAAATAATAATATCCTTATTTAGATATCGGGAACTTAACATTTTTTGCCAAAACTCTACACTAGAAAGAGAAAAATATGAAGAAGAAAGATTAACTATCTTAATCGACAGGTTTGTAATTTTTTTTTTAAACTTAAATTTATTTAAGATTAATATGTTATTTACTTTTAGATGAAAAAAATTAAAGCCCGATTTTTAACTCTAGAACCGGAAATGGATTAATTTATTACTATTAATTACTCTTTATAACTTTTTATGGAATTTTATAACTTTGCAGTTTTTCTTTGTGAAACTATTCCTTTATAATAAATATATTCTTTTAAAAAATATTATTTTTATTATTTTTGTAAAATGATAATTATACCAATTAAATGTAATTATAGTGAATATTTTCATAATTTGTATATTAATTCTATGACTAGATAATCTATCTTAATTATAATCACTACGTGTATAATTTTAATATTTTTATATTGGAATAAAAAATTTAAAACTGGACGGCATTGAAGAAAATAACATTCTATATTTTTCACGTTATCAATATACATATGTAGATAACCACTTTTTTATATTAAGCCACAGAATATATAAATACGAAAAAATAAGGTTTATTTTTAATTTTCGTGAAATCTTCGATTTTCGAAAATTATTGCGCAGATAGCGCGTGGCTGGCTGGTTTTCGCGTATATGGTGAAGCACTAATAAAATTTCAAACTGTAACTACAATTTGAAATTTCGCGGTAGAAATTTATTTTTTGCTTCACCATTCATCTCATAGACAGCGGTCCCACTTCCAATTTTTAAATCTTAATTTCAATTAAGAAATTTTTTCGCTCGACCGGGCCGCGAACTCGGGTCCCTGGCGTGGTAGCTCACTACTTTACCACTTTGCTACGTTTGCCTTGGTGTAGAGAAGACTTTTTCCTTATATAGATGCGTTCCGGAGACTAAAGCTAGGCGGGGGCAAGACAGCGGGGAAAAAACCGCGCCGCTCGCGCCTCTCTCTGTCTAGTTGGTGAAAATACAAATATATTTATACATGTAACACGCCCGTTGCCTAGAGCCTTAAGGGGGGCATGATAACGCGTGAGGGGTCCCGTCGCGTTTCTCTCTCTCACCCCTTGCTTTGGAAACGCGTTGAGTCTAGCTGGGGTAAGGGGTTCTGCTTCATATGCCTCTCTTTCTCCTGAAAATACTACGCAAAGTACATTTTATTCACTGTTATAACAATGATCAAACGGTTTGGGTTTTATAATTAACATGTAGGAAATTTTTAAATTCTAGTAAATATATTTCAAAAGCAAGTTTACTGATAAATTCAACATACCTAATTAGTAGTTCTAATTGCCCTTGCAATATTATTATACGAATCTGGAGTAATGTTTGCGAGTTTTCCTGGCCAATTTCTTAAGAAACACGCCAATTCTTCGTAAAAGTATAATTTATTCAAAATTAAGCCCTACTTCTTAGGTAGGAGTAAAATTTGCAAAATTTAGCTTTCCAAAACCTTTTTCGTTCAAATTCAATCAATTAAGATGCAGGATGCTACGACGCTTGAGAAAAAAATTGCTACGAGTGAGTTTTCGGTTAGCAGGAAGTTTTTCCCTACTGCACATGGAGATGATTCAAAAGATAAACCAGTTTTTTCCAACTTTCTACTCCTTGACCTGTTTTCTCTCTGTGCAGCAGTACAAAATTTTTTCTATCTACCCTCCTTACAAGGTTAAAAGTTTGATCTAAACTCCTTATAAGGTAATATAAGAATTTTCGACCAATGGGAGACGTCGTTTAAAAAAAAAAAGATGCTCAAATGTTTATAAATTGCAAGAAGCTCTCTAATAGGCTGCCAATTGATAGTTTTAGTTCCCGCAGTAAAGATTAAGGTCATTGTACACTTTGACACTTGCAGTGCCAGCTTGGGGTTTTGTTTAGCTCATAAGTTTAAATTTTAGTTCGAAATTTAATTAACGTTTGAAGCAATTTTTTTTTAATTGTTAGGCCTAGTAATTTTACACACGTTTGAAATAACGGAACTGGATAAAAACCCTATGAACCAACTGCTCGCAGTCCTAGGACCAAAGATATATTGGCCTAAAGCTATGTACAATTTGATTTGTTATAACACCCGTTATGCAACGAAGGAACAACTAGTTCAAATGTTAGTTTTTTTATATCAATGGAGTTTCACGCAAACTAGCTCTTAGAGCGTTAAAGCCAACTGGTGCGGCGCGTCTCTTTTTGGACGTAGATGCTTGTACAAAAGCAGTCTTTGATGGATGGAAGGCTAGTGCCGATTTACAACAAGCTTTCGCTGCTTACTATATAAAATCTAAAGCGTACCACACTTTAGATAAAAAATTGTAAGTATATGAAAAAGCATCCTTGATTAGAGAAAAGTTTACACAGTACTTTTTTTTATATATAGTCTCGGATCGGGTAATTCGACAATTCTGGTAGGTCAAACTACTCCAAAAAAGTTTCCTAATTCAACATGTTCTACTACTGCCAAATCTCCAACCTCAGGATCGAGGTTTTATTCAACACCAAAAAGAACCTTTGAGGAGTCTCCAGAACAAACTCAAATTAAAAAGAAGTGTTTATCAAGGTAAATTAATCTTAGAAACAATTTTTTTACAGTGACTATATTACAAATGTGATACTTTGCGAAAATAGTGGTAGTAATCACATGTCCTGTTACAAATTAAAGAAATAATTACACGCCCCCCCCCCTGAAACTATTTCTTATAGTATTGGTCAATATTGATATTAAATCAATACCGTATAATCAAGAATCCATTCAGGTTCCATAAGAATATGGGAGCGTAGCTTTAGCCTCTGGGCCCTCCCACATTCTTATGGAACCTGAATGAATTCTTGGTATAATGAAGTGTGGGTTTCAGTAGTTTCACCTAAAATGTTTTAGCAGAATTTAATATTTACCAACTTAACAGCTGATTATGCAGACGACATTTGTGTTCAGTTCATATTCCACCCCTGTTATATATACTCTACTATACTGCTCTAATTTACAATTTGAAGCAAATAATTTGAGAAAGCGCGTTAATACAAAAATTTGATCCTATTATTCTACGATTTTGATCCTATGAAACTCCGATATTTTGAAAACATTAATCCTATTATGCCATATTATAATCTTGGAAATGACCTTTTTTTAGGCAAGAAAATGATAAATTAATAGATGATTCTTCTGACGACGAATTCTTTCAAAGTATTCCTGAACATCTGCTAACCCCGTCGAAAACCACGACAGAAGAAAAAACCAACAGAGGTGTACTTTTGGATAATGAAGTCATTTCTAATGATCATAATGAGGACAATAATAGCAATGGAGTAAAAACTCAACCAAAGGTGCCAAGAGAAGTGAGAAAAAACCAGTCTAATCAAGCTGAAGGTACTAATTCTCCATCCAAAAATGAAGAAAACCAAGGGTCACAAGGAAACCAATTGAATGAATAAATTGGCTTAAAAGTTAAAAAAAAATATTGGTGCAACGCGGCTGGAAGTAATTTTTTAATGATTAAATATTAAACGCTTAAAGCTTTTTAAGAAGAACCACGAGATTCAAATACGAATGAAAGATAAAAACTAATTTTCAGCAGACCCACCCTAAAAATTAAACTTTAAAATACAATTTAACGCTTAAACTTTAATACAGCAAAGTCACATTTTGCATTTCCTTCTTAAACCATTTCGGGTTAATTATTGCACAAACGCTAAACATTTTTGTTAAACAACAAAAATTGTAATCAAAGGTAGCGCGCGCTACCTTTGATTACAACCAAGTAAAGTTGCGATCCACACTGTTTTGGTCAACAAATTTGGTGTATTTATTTAGGGATTCATTTTTGTTTTGAAAATAACTTACGTAAATGAAGCTCATGTAATAATTTGAAAATGTGTTTTTAATGCGGGAACTTTATACAAAACCTTCATGTATTTAACTAAAAAGTGATGAAAACCAAGATTCCAGTTTAATTTTTTTTGTTGTTTGTGGCTTCTTGATGTTTCTTGATGACAATCTTCTAATTTTCGTTTTAACTTAAAGGGTAAATAAAAACTGCTATATCACTTTCTTGATTTTACGTTTTTCTTAATCTACGTTATCGAAAACCTAAGAAAAATATCAACTCTTATTTTTAAGCATCTCCTAAATATGATAGAAAAGGTTTTAAAAATCGGACTTAGTTGTCTGCTACAAAATAGCATGGAGCCACTGTGTTTCTATTACCGAGGTAGGTATCCGACCAATGGGGCCGCTTAAACAACGTGACCCCAGATAAACCATATATATCATATATATAATCAGGCTAAATACCTTTGATAGCGAAATAACTGCTCGAAATTGTGTTTTCCTTTATTTAAAAAGCATTATTCCATCTAATAAAATTTATTTAAGTCGCAACGCCCGCTTAAGCGTAGTAAGAATGTATAATCTCTTAAAAATGCTAAGCCTAAATCAAACCTAAAACGTAAATGAATTTCAAACTCACGCGCCATCTAGGAGGCTATGGTAATATAAACTATACTATACAAGAGCACGCGGGATTTCGCGAGAGCGCCTATTGGTTCGATACCTACCCCGGAAATTGAAACCCAGGGGCTCCGTGCTTTTTTGTAGCAGACAACTAAGTCCGATCTTTAAAACCTTTTTTATCATATTTAGTCACTCATAGACAGCGCCACCACCTTAGTGTACTATTAAATGGTTTGGGTCATGGACGGAAATAAGAATATTATCTTATTGGGCCATTTATCTGGTAACCCCTGTTCTCGAATTCAAATTTAATAATATTTTTAAAAATGTCGAACATGGCCAGATTTCCTGGGGTTAGAACCCCAGGAAATAATAGAACTCAGTTGGCGATTAAATGTGGAGATTTCAATTGTACTATATCTTATCTTTTATATGTGATATAAAATCCGATAAAATCCCAAATCATTCAAGTAGCTTATATGACGGCCAAATCTACATGAGGCCCGGACTCTCGGAGTGGGATAACGGGTTTTTTTTATTAATATATATTCGAAATCCTGTTGTCGATCGTAAACTGTAGGATTTCGATTTCGAATATAATGTCCAGTGTCTTGTGTTTATTTCTCTCCCTGGTTTAGATAAAATTCTGTTATCCCACTCCGAGCCTCCTGAACTTACTAGCTTTGGCGGTGGTGATCAATGCCGGTCATATAAGCTGCTTGAATGCTTTTTTGATTTTAAAGCATTTATAAAAGATAAGTATATTTTACGATAAATTGAATCATTTCATCAAATTATTCACAATAACATCGTAATTTCAGTATTTCAGCATACATTTAGTCAAAGTTTGGCTAAAGTTTTGAAAAAGTGAAGAATAACCAGAAGCCTTGGTTATATAATTTATTACATTATTTATCATTTTATCATTATAATCATTTACATCCATGTGTTAATTTTACTGAAACCATATCATTTTTAATTTCATTATGCCTATATAAAAATTAACATTAACCATTGATAGAATCACATAGGTATCAAGAAATGGATGTTACTAAAAAAGAAATCTTTAAAGAAAGAATGAGAAGACTACGTCAGGATCCTAACTACAGAGAAAAAGAAAATGCCCGAAGGCGAGAGTTGTACGCTGAGAAAAAGAGCAGAGCTAGCAAATCGGCAATTGTAACCTCGTTTATATCTAGCCACGGCTCTTCTAGCCAGAGCGGTTCTTCTTCTAGTGGCCGGGCTTCTAGCCAAGGCGCTTCTTCTAGTGGCCAGGCTTCTAGCCAAGGCGCTTCTTCTTCTAGTGGCCAGGCTTCTAGCCACGGCGCTTCAAGTCAAGTTGAAAAAAGGCAAATATATATTTTGAAACGAAAAGAAAGACATAAAGATACTCCTTTTTCTCAATCCGAATTGGAGAGGGACAACTTATCTCGACAGAAAAGGAGGGAAAATGAAAGCTATGCTCATTTGGAAATACAAAGAGATATTTCTGTGAGGGAAGTTCGACGTCAAGACGGAGAGTATTCTCAAAGAGAAATAGAGAGAGATAATTCTACGAGGGAAGTTCGACGTCAAGATGAGACTATTCTCAAAGAGAAATAGCGAGAGATAATTCTACGAGGGAAGTTCGACGTCCAGATCGTGAAAGTGTTAGAAGGCAACATCCACAATATTTTGTAAATATCTACCTACAGAATATATTGGATGGTCCGGATCATAAGAGTGAATCTTGTTCTGGACTATTTTTCCGAACTTCCGTTAAAAATGTCAACTCTGACAAGTTATTATCTGTTGAAGGAATAAGTCAAAGAGCTCTTCCGTCTCAAATTTTGTTATGCAGTACTTGTCACGGATATGTTTCTCGAAAGAAAGTCCCACCACTTTCCAAAGAAAATGGTTATTGTTTTCCTGATATTCCAATGGTTTTGGCAAATCTTACAGAACTCGAGTGTAGAATGGTTTCTCCTCGATTACCATTTATTCAAATTCAAAAACGTGGTGTTGACCAACAAAGAGGCATGCGGGGAAATGTTGTGAACGTTCCAGTTTCAGTTGACTCCTCTGTTTCAATTTTACCTAGAAACCCGAGTGACACTCAAATTATTCAAATAAAACTAAAGTGAAAAAACGAATATCAGCATCATTACATGTTCGAGACTGTTCGACCCAAACAAATTCTTGAAGCGCTAAAATTCCTTCTACCGACTCCCCTTTATGTTAAACATGAAATAACAGTTCCAGCAGACTTGGCTCTAGAATTCAGCCAATCAAATATTGTACATTTCATGCCAACTGAAGAAGACATGGCAAGTGAAGATAACGTTGGTACTGAGCCACGCCAATATGAAGTAGACAGTGATGATGATTGGGAAGAAAAGCTTCATTAAATAATGGCAATAAAGATACCCTATTTATTTCTTCTGAAGAAATAATAACACTTAATATTGAGAGTTTTGCTTTTGCTCCTGGAGAAGGACAGATACCATAATCTATTCTTTATGACGTAGATTCAGAATATCTTTCATTTCCTACCATTTACGCAGGCCAAGAGTTGGATCTACCTCCTAAATCTACATACACTCAACAGATTAAATGGGAGTTCCGGAACCTGGATCGACGATGTGCATCAACTATTATGAAAATATTTTATTCTTATGTTAAATTGGTTACGTCAAAACTGCGCAGCGCCATTCAGATTTGCATGAGAAAAAGCAAGTCTTCAACTGGGCAGCTTTATACTGTTGGGGAATTAACAGCCTCTGGTAGTTTAGATTCTCTAGTCAAGCACGATGACGGTTACAAAGTTTTAGAAAGCGTAAGATCATCGCCGGGCTATTTGCAACAACGAGAGAAAGATATTTTGGCAATGGTCCGACAGCTCAGCACTCCAGCCTGGTTTCTCACTTTGAGTGCTGCTGAGACGAAATGGGATGAACTTCTAGTTTCTTTGGCCAGAATTGCTGGACACCCTGAAGAATCTCTAAAAGATTACGTCAAAGGTTTGAGTTTTATGGATAGAGCCAAACTTATCAACGAAGACCCTGTCACCGGCTCTAGATATTTTGACTATCGCCTGCGAGAGTTTTTCAAGTTTTTAAAGAGCCAGGAATCTCCAATTGGACCCATAGATGATTACTACATTCGAATAGAGCTCTAAATGAGAGGATCTCCCCACGCTCATATACTACTCTGGAATAAGAGCGCTCCGGAGTTGAAAAGTGATTTCTCCAATTTGGAAGAAGTTATAAATTTCATTGATTCAAATATCACATGCTCGAGAGGAGATGGAAGTGAAAAATGGAATGATTTGGTGAATCTACAGACCCATAAGCATGCCAAGACTTATCGTAGAAAGGATTGAGGCCAGTCGGTTTGTCGTTTCGGAATACCATTTCCACCAATAGGCCGAACAATAATTTACGATCCGTCTAGACGGGATGAAAACGAAAATGTTAAAGAAGTTGAAACCAAAAGCAAGTTGGTGCGAAATGCCATTGAGAGCTTAAAAATTGAAACTGCGCCCGAAACGTTTGAAGAATTTCTAGAGAGTCTTAACATGTCGGAAGACGAATATATTCAAGTCGTAACTTTTCCAATCCAAAAGAAGACCGTTCTGCTCAAAAGGTCGCCTAAGGAAATAATAATCCATCTCTATGAAGCCGAACATAACGCTAATCTTCGTGCCTATTATTGCCCTACACCCCACTGTACTCGCTATCTCTGTCTAATTGCTTTTATTCATAATGATTCTAATCACATTGTTGATGTTTTCCTTCCCCTTTCCGAAAATGAACTACCCATTTCCCTTAACCTTCTTCAAAAATACCTCTACCTTAAAAACTGTCAAATATAAACTTAATGTAATCTATTTCCCAATAATTTAATCTATAATAACTTGTTTTTAAATCACACAGTGTCGTACTTAGCTGCCAGTTTTGCGGAGATGTTTCATATCATGTTATCTACAACGCTGATCTATCAAGCTACTATTGTTCTAATCTAAACTGTAATTATCTTTTCGACCTAATCGCCTTTAATAATCTTCAAAATCTTTATTATATCAATGTTCTAAATCCATCTCCCGAAACTGAGCTAGCAACCTCCTTAAACCTTTCTTTTTCTATTGTCTAAAAATTCAACTGTTCTATAATTTTACCTCTACAGCTGTTCTATAATTTTACCTCTAAAACTAAGTTTAATGTTATATAATTTCTAAACTGTATACGTTGTATTATATTTAAAAACTGTTTAATGATATTTTAATGTATATATATTACTAATTTTGAAAAGAATTATGTACAATTCGGAACTAAATATTCTAATATTTAAAAAATAAAGTATTTACAAGTTTGAGTAGCGGCGTTCATCGTAGATTTTAAGAAGTTTGAAGTTTTTAAAAAATAGTTGAAAGTCGGTTTAAAGTTTTAGACTTGGAAAAAAATTTAAGATAAGTTGAAGTAGAAGTTTTTTTTTTAAATTTTAGAGAAGACAGCAGCGGATGATCCGGATTAAAAGCGAGATACTAGTTAAAACGTTTTTTCGATCCTTATATAGTCTAAGATTTTTTTTTGATCAAATTATCATTTTTTTTGTTAGAAAGTTGTTTTAGATCTATTCGCATCATAAAATGTCAATTAATTCCAGTCATAACTAGTTCCAAAGCGTGAACTAGAAAATTAACTATGCCAGCTAACTAACATTAGAAGTCCGAACTCGGTTTAAAGGAAGTAAAATCCTCATTTTCTGACACCTTCAATTTTTTGATATAATAAATCGGATCTAAAAATCAGGATAATGCATGTTCCGAAGCTTGAATCAGGAAATTAACTATTCCAGCTAACTAACATTAAAGTCTGAACGTTGCTAAAATAAAATGGATCCTCGCTTATTTGAAAAAAATTTGACCTCATCTAAAAAAGATAGAAAAATCCGCGTAGGTTGGGTTTTAAGATGTGACCTACATATCAAACTTTTCCAACTAGCCAACTTAAAAATCCTAACAGGCCAGTGGGCCTCAAATTTTTTCGTCAAAAATACCTATATCAGGTGATATATAAGCCGAAATTTTTAATCGATAATATCACAACTCTCGCCATGGCCGGCAGCTCGAATAAACGAAAAATTGACTTAATCAACACTCTACCGGATCTATCTGAAGTTGAAGACTGGAAAGCTGAACTGGAAAGCCATATCCAATCAATGATCGAGGAGTCAACAATAGATAAACAAGGCGGCATTATTCCTAGATTCGACGTGAAAAGCTATAACTCGACGTATACGATCCAGTGGTGGGCAAAACGCGAATGACCTTCGCGGTGCGAGTGTTTTTCCCTCATTCCCTCTTACCCACTCCGAGAATGACGAAAGAGATTGGAGAAATTAGATTTTTCTTTCCCCTAAAACGAATTTTCATATCATAGAATGAAACGCGGGAGTACCCTTAAAAAATTATTTTCTTCTCGAATCATTATTTTCTTCTCGAATCATTATTTTCTTCTCGAATCATTATTTTCTCTCCCCCAAAAACCGTTCCCCCTTGGGGAGTGAAAAAATCACTCCAGCATTTTCACTCTCCGAGGGGTCCATTTTGAGAGTGGGAATGATCTCCTATGAGAAAGACATTCTCATTCGCGTTCTGGAGATGCACCGCCTATCCACGCTAGATGGCAGCTGTGTGTAGTTTTTAGATCCTCTACAACTCTTTTTCTATATGGTATTGAACATTGTATATCAAACCGCCTCAGCTTTAATCATTTTGAAAACTTTCCTTGAACCATAACATTTCTTATCAACAGGCGTTAGCGTAATTTTAAAGTTTGACAAGGTTGGATACACAATGTTAAATCTCCCAGAGAAAAAAATAGTCTGTGCAAACTTTTCTTGAACCTGAGTATAGATAATTTTACAAATGGCTTTTAGGGGATATTACTTCAGAAAATATGCAAATTAATTTATAACGTACAATAATTACATAAATATAATAAAATTTTATTGGTATCCGTACATATATGTATCAGTTGTATTAGTATTAATACTTAATATCATTGCATATATGTATCAGTTGTTTTAGTATTAATACTATATACTTGTATTAAAATTAATACTTAATATTATTACATATATGTAACACTTGTATTAAAATTAATACTTAATATTATTACATATATGTAACACTTGTATTAAAATTAATACTTAATATCATTACATATATGAAAACAAATATCATTAATATATGAAAACAAATATCATTAATATATGTAAACCAATATAATTAATATCATTACATATGTATGAACAAATATAATATCATTACATATGTATGAACAAATATCATTAATATCATTACATATGTATGAACAAATATAATTAATATCATTACATATGTATCAACAAATATAATTGATCCTTCATTTGTTTAAGCATATTTAATATAACTTTTCTCGTTTCAAATTAAATATTATTGATATTGTTCCATTTATGTAACCAAATTAAATATAATTGATATAGTTTCATATGTTATGTAAGCAAATTAAATATAATTGATATAGTTCCATATGTTATGTAAGCAAATGAAATATAATTTATATCGTTTCATATATGTAACCAAATTAAATATAATTCCTATTCTTTCATAGTCCAAATATAATTGATATCGTTTCATAGTCCAAATATAATTGATATCGTTTCAACGGATCTTTTGGTTTATTTTAAGGTTGGAAAAAGTATAGATAATCCTATACTTTGACCAATCTTTGCAAAAAAGCAACATCTTCAATAGAAACAGGCTCTTATTGGTGGTATATGCAAGGTTATTTTATAAAATAGAATATTGACAGAATGGTAAGAATACGAACCGTACTGTAGCCTAGCTTTGTACGTGCTATTAAGTGAGTAATTTAAATGAGTTACACTTCAAGCTGGCAACAAGCGCAGATCTAGGCGTTATCTTTACCATGGAACGTTGCTTTCATATTCTTTGACAAGTTTTACCTCAAATAGTGAGCTCCAGGTTATTGCTTCAAATACCACCCGTGACTCAAAATTATTTTCTGTATTTAGTTTGTCTAGCTTAGCAAAATTCTTTGTTCTGTAAACTGGCAAGGAGTCGAGAGAGATCCTGTCGAATACAATAGTTTATACTATTATATTGTTTATATGGTCGTAAGAGGTATCACGTGACTTGACGCCTCAGTAACTTAAATGGTAGCTCCATGATCCTGCCCATAAAAACCCACCATGCGACCGGAAATTGTTGTTGGTAGTAAAGAGAACATGTAGCTACGGAATTTTATTTCATTCTTCTTCAATTTTAGGTAAGTTTGCTTGTTTTACTTGATTGAAATGGTATGCATTGAAAGCGTTAAAAATGGTTTAAGTGTATGAAAACTAAAATCTTACAACGTTTAATGAGACCTTGAAAATCAATTTGAAAAACGTTCTACTAATTGCATTTTGTTAAAGGTTATTCAAGGTCAAATGTTAAGACGTCCCCTTTTTGATTATTTGTTTTAAAATATGTAGACAAAAATTCAAGTGTGTGGTAAGCGTATAAATTAATTTGAATCAGTTGGAGGTTATTTAAGGTTCAGTTTATTAGCAAACGAAAAATGGTAAAATTCACATAATTGTGGTAAGAAACGTGGAATGATCTGGATCCTCGCTCAACAAACTGTCTGCAGACCCTAGAAGAAGGAAAAACATGTTGGGAAACCTAAAATTTAACCCCCCCCCCTTGCACCAAGTCAAAAGGTAAACAAGAAGAAAATAATGTTAATGTTTTATTATTTGGGCATTTTTTAAGGCTTTAGTGAGGACTTTCGATCAGTAAATCGAAATAATTTTTGTGTATTCTGTAATAGTCCCGGCACCTACATATTGTAGGCTATATCACCGTGGTTGTCTGCTACGTAGTAGCAAAATAACAAAGTTAGAAATTACAATTAAATTAAATATGGTATTATTATACAAAAAAATTACATTAAGCATAGCCTAATTAATGTTTTAAAAAATGTCCTATTAAATTAAATGTGGTATTATTAAAGGCGCTTCGAATGGAAATTTCATTTCAATTCCCCTTATTACATTTGTTGTTCAATTTGAAATTCAAGAGAGAGGCCATAGCCTTTGGTGCGTAATTAGAGCGCTGGTAGCGACTTTTGCTCTTTACCCTTTCTACCGCCAGATTCATAACTCCGGATGAAACTGGCAAGGAGCAATAAGTTTTGGCGAGTCTTGCCAAGTTTGGGTAAACTACTTGTTTTTGTCGCCACACGTCCAACGCAACCTGGTTAATCTTTTTATCCACATTTTGTGGAAATACCTCTTTAAGATAATTATGCACTTCAAGTGCTGTTGAAGCGCAAGAAGTTGAGGGGCGCGATGAGGTCCCATCTTCAGGAGCGAGACTAGGGAAAAACTCGTCACCCGGTTCTGGCCTTTCTATGACTTCATCCTGTAAGCTGCTTGCCATATTCGTCAGATTATTTTCAACCAATTTGACGACCATGTCCAGACTTGGTACTCGAAATTCGGGGAATTCCTCCATCCATTCCGGTCGCTGGTACCGATCTACCGAATCAGAATGAATAAAATTAGTACATTGGCCGACAATTAAATTGGATAAAGTTGGGAACATATGCTAACCGGCAAACAAGTATCCCTTTAGTCTGGGATCAAGAAAGCTAGCTAAAACATATTTTTCGTTCTTAAGAACGCTTTCAAATGTTTTGGCAAACTCGTTAAGCGAGTCTTTCTTTAAATCAACGCAGTTTTCACATGGAGCTTTACGTAGCTGGACGAAGGCGGCATCTTAACTAAAAGTTTGGAAAATTATTGTACCTCAATTAGGCATTCAACTGCGTCCCAGATTGATTCCGAACGGAACGCTTTTACTTCAAAAAGTACTCCTCCTGGAGAGCATCGGCGAAATGCCTTGGCATTCGCCGGGGTCCTAAGAAAGTTTAACCACCCCCCAATCGTCTCCAGGAGGTCAGGCAAATCAAATTCTTCGGCCCTTTCCACGCATCGGGAAAGTACACCATAAAGTGCGTTGGGTAGACATTCTACCGACGCCCAACTGACATCAAACCCGGCTTCACCGTGAACCGGGGTCCTATTAAGACACTCGAGGGAATTGAATCCTATAGAAAAAACAAAACGTTGCAACAATAACCGACGCCGTCAGAAATGAAATTCAATTACCCTCTTCGACTAGCGGTGCTGGCAAGATCCACGTGGACGGTATATTTTCTCCCAAAGTGCTCAAAACTTCGGCGGAATCGATAACTATAGCTGAGAAAATCTGCGAAATAATTAAGAGACGTAAATTTATTAATTTATGGTAAAGTTTGCGTTAATATGTCTTTTTGAAGTTCTACTTACTTTTGAAGCTTTGATATTTATACGCTTTAGCGCGTGTACCAGTTTTGGTAAATTCTATGGCGAGGAGAGAGGTTCATTCTCCTCAATCACATCGGTAAAATTTACCGTCCTGGAGAAAAAATGCCAGTTTTCATTTATGTAGCATACTTTTAACTCGACCACAGGTCCCCAGCGAAAAATTACGCAATGCAACACGTCGTTATTTGTCTATAATTGAAAACATTCTCAATAATTCTGAGCAAACAGCAGGGCATAATATAAATTTATGAAACAAACCAGATGAAGTTCCTGCGTTTTGAACTCCCTTAACAAAAGCATAAAATTAAAAGAAACTAGTAAAATTGGACCCCCACTACTATGATAGGACAAGCACTCCAGGGGGTGGTCAATCGGCTTCGAGGTTGAGAAGGGGCTGAAATTCGCGCACGAGAAAATGTTTCTCTGGTCTCGGTCTTTAAAACCTTGTATTCAGAGGAAAGTCAAACAATTATTCTTGTCCACTATTGATGAACGGACACCCACACCTCCCAATCCCTCTGGACCACCGGGCTCGAGAAGGCTCGGTTACTGGAGGACTACCTCAACAGGCCCGTGGGGGACCTAAACGACGTGCTTTGCCCGCGTCCAACCGTCGTTGACGCTACCCTCCGCTGCGGACACCCCCACGGGTCCACCACAGCCACCCGGCCCTGCGCGACGGAGCGCGCTTGGGCTAACGCAAAGTTTTTGGCGGAATACCCGCATTTTTAATTTTTTTTTAATTATTATTGTATTATGTGATTTTTTTATTACCATTAAAAGTTTTGAAACTACTTCATTCTCCCTTTTATTATATCATAAGCCGATCCTAAATGATATAAGCGTACCAGTCGTCACTTTTTTACGTTTTGAAATTACTTCATTACCCCTTTATTTACTACAAAAATACTTTAAATACTATAAGCCTATCATTCGTTTGATTCATTCAGACGTCGTTAGCCATGGATGACACCCGTCTCAGATATGGCTCGTTCTTTGACTATCCCCACATACGCGTGTCGCAGTTGTTAATGGGTAAAGCGGGATTTTTCTATCTTAACAAAGGGGGTGATTCTGTCGAGTGTTTCGCGTGCCATGGTAGGCTTCAAAATTGGAAGACCACCGACGACCCTTTATTTGAGCACAAAGAAAAATTTCCTCTCTGCGCATTTATTCGCAGCATCACCCTGGACGGTGAAGGTAGAGCGGCTGACGAGACGGGGAAATATCAGAAGCCCGTCTGTATAATTGATGGATGGGCCGAAAACCACGAGAGCTACCACTTGAAACCTCCCGTCGTCAAAGAAAAGTCGATACCGGACAATCCCCCTTTTATCACGGTCCGCGCTTCCAGGAGGGAAGTAGAAAAACTCGTATTGGCATATCACGTAAAGAAAATAATAAATAATGGGCAAGGTTCGTTTTGACGATTTTGTAACGACTTATTACGTAAGTTCCGAAGACCGGACAAATTACGATATACGCGACGCCATGAGATTTCGGTACCGGATTAAAAAAACTGAGGTATTGTTACAACCTGTACTAAACTCTATGATATTTCGGTATCGTACGACACAAATGGAACTGTTGCTAACCCCCTCCTCTCTAACAGACTTGCTAAAACTCGCCGAAACATGAAATCAAGGGGGTAAATTCCCACTACAAACACCTAAGACCCTCGGTACGAAAAATCTTCAAATCATTGCCCTTCTACGATCAAAACAGCTAACACGGTCAAAATATGCTCTCGAATCGACGGTCCATCGTCGAGCGGAACCCGGGGTCGAGGAATTATCGACGGACCACCGCGCCGTCAAAAACATCGCAAAATTGAATCGCCTAAAAAACTTAACTCGAGATTCCCTCTCGGGAAAAACTTGTACGTAACTTTCGGACTGATAAACTACGATCGGTTCGAATTATTTATTCGCCGAGTCGACTCACTGGTCGGATTCTCTATTCCTCTTAACGCCTGGGAAAAGCTGATGGAAAATTACGGGATCCTTCTCAAGGTGACTAAAACTACAGACGGCTCATCGTGTGAACTATTTCTGGACGAACAAGACGAACAGTTCTTCTACGCCATGTCCGACCGCTCCGGGATCACATTCACCCTATCCGGGGATATCGAAATCACTTGCGAAGAAGCGGAACTCCTCAAGGATGAAATGTGTCTCATAAACGAACATATTGGTATACTGAAATTAAACGCTAAAGCCATTGGCTGTATGTTTGGCGCCGTGGAAGACTTGATTGTTTCTTTACACGAACCCCTGCTTACCAAGAGCTATATACGCTGTAGCACCTCAACCCCCGAATCAAACGGACAAAAATTTGATGAAATAATCAATTATATTACGAATTACGTAAGCATGAACGAAATTTTAAAGAAATTTAACGAGCGGTTAGCCGCGCGCGAATGTACGTGCTCTTTAAGAGACGATAATTTGTTTATGCTGGTATTCTCACAACGACGCAATCTAAAAGAAGCCTTGAGTTGTGCCATTAAACATTTGTAATAACTTTGAATAAAAAGATTGATTTTTGTGAGACTTTGTCTTTGAAACGGTGGTTTTTATTTATGTTGAAGCCGATTTTAAGCCTATCTTTTCTAGGACACCTACAGGGTGAGACCTAGTAGAAGCCAGATGGTACCGGAATGCTACCCGTTGGGAGATTTTAGGGGGACCGGTAGGGGGCGAGAGTGCTCCCTGTTGACGGATTTTAAGGGGGGCCGGCAGGGGGGTCGAGTGCTCCCGGTTGGCAGACTCTAGGAGGGGGGTAGGGATGGGGGAAAAGTGCTCCCGGTTGGCAGACTTTAAGGGGGGTAGGGATGGGGCGAAATTTGTAGGGGGGGAGGATAAGGGGAAGCACGTAAATCTCGCTACGCCAATGGGTAGCCTCTTCTCTATCGTCGCCAAGGCCTTTGTAGACAATGTTGTGTGTAGATGGGGAGTCCTCACAAGGCTTATTTCGGATAACGGGCCCCAATTTAATGCGGATATATTCGCCGAGGTAGCGACCCTTCTGGGAGTCCATCAGAGTTATACCACATTTTACCACCCCCAAGCTAATCTAACAGAACGTTACAATCAAGTAGTCGCGCGTCTCTTGGCAACGTATATCGGGACCGATCATGGGATCGTTATCTGCCCCTCGTTCGACTCGCTATGAACATTACCCCTAATGGTAGCACTGGATACACCCCCAATTTTTTAAATTTCGGCCGAGAAATTAGAATGCCAGGAGATCCCCCTCTTGAGGATGAGGAAGAGTTGCCCCCTCCAGAGATAGAATTTACGAAGGAACTCAGTTGGGCCTACGTTACGGTAAAAGCTAATATTACCAGAGCTAATGATAAAAATAAGAAACATTATGATGAACACCGCCTAGATCAGAAGTTTATAATAGGACAATTAGTATGGATAAGAACCCATGTACAATCTCGAGCTAGTAGCCACACCTCTCACAAATTCTTCCCGAAGTATGAAGGCCCCTATTTAATAAAAACTAAACTCAACAATCTGGCTTACGATATAATGGATCCTTCGACGGGGCAAAATCTCGGGTCTTATCATGTAGAAAATATTAAAATGTTTCATGAGCGTCTATGGGAGAGCAATGATCTAGAAAAACCCCAATCTCAAACGGATAACGCGTCGTCCCCACGTGGAAAACGGGATTTTAAATTCCCCTCGACGCGCCAAAAAGGTGAGACGGCGAAGACCGCCTACCCCGCGAAAACCAAGTGATGATAATTCGTTAGAGGAGGAGTGCAAAGCCCCTCGTTGTGTGATAAATAATTCTCGGGAACCCCAAATTGATTGGGTACAATGCGACAATTGCGAGGAACAATATCATGTTATCTGCGTCGGAATCACCTTGGATATCTTAGAAGCACTACCCCATTACTATTGTCACATTTGTAGACCAGAACTAACTTTGTTTTCTATTCAAGCACCCCATCAATCCCCCATGGGATCTCCAATTAACGTCCTCTCGGAAGACGAAAAATTGTTACGGAAACATCCTAATTGGAAAGGAAAAAACTATCGTTTTGGTGGCTCCTCGAGCCAAAAGCCCCCCTCCCGTATCCTCCGAATGGAAGGAGAAACAGACGTGGAGCTGGAACGACGCCAACCTGAGGCATGGTTGGAGGACGAAGCCCTTCTGGACGAAGCCCCTCATGACGGACAGGACGTCATCCGATGGAGGGAATATGAACGTATCCCATGGGGAGAAGGAGACAGAACCCCACCCCGGATTCGGTCTCCCGAACCTAGGGGACGCAACCCTAGGCGTAGGCGGCAGCCTCTGGTAAACCCCCCATTCGACCGTACGAGGACGAAGAGGAAATCGACGCCGAGATAGCAAATCGATTCCATTGGATGGGCGTAAACGACCCCCTCCCCTACAATCGCCCCATTGACATTATCCCTGCAGGGGCAGAGAGCCCGGAGATGTGGGAACATCAGGAAGAGGTCCCGCAAGTTCTCCTTCCCCCACGCGACATTCCCACCGTCGCAAGAACCGATAGTCCGGCGGCCATGGGCCCCAGGGATAATTTCTACAATAATCATCGTCGCCAAATGATCCCAGTTAGGTTTCCGGGAAGGGACGGGCCCCGCAATCCCCCTCTTCAGGTCACCCGAGAGGCACAAACTTTTAGAGGGTATAAAACCCCCCACCAAAACCAAGCCGAGCGATCGTCGGGAGTACCCCGATCTTTTCGAGTGGCCCACGGAAGTGTGCGCGGACTCAGTGGAATCCGTCCGCTTTCCCATATTGTTTGTGCGAGTTGCCGCGTAGCCGGACATTTAGAGGGAGAATGCCAACCCTCGGCCAACTGACACTGACGATTTAGATGAAATCACCCGCCGCGGACCCCTCACGCAGATCCATTACCGATCTTTTTGTTACCTGCCCCCCCCCCCCCGGCGTTAAAAGTTTTGTGGCTTTGACATTTGTTTTGTTTCGTTTTTTTTTCTTTTGTCCATTAAAATCTATTCATTGCTCCCTCATGGGAGAATATCGTAGCAAAGAAGTTTTTTTTGATATGCTCGATTTCCTAATTAAATATATACATATTTTTTTCAGTACCAGACTCACAAGAGTAACAAAATGGTTCAAAGAAATACTAATTGTTTTTTTTCTATCTCTTTAAGGCGCTCATGAAGTCTCCTTTCAAGGGAGATAATAATATTTGTGTTTGGGACGAACACATAAGAAAGGGGGGAGATATGTAACCCTTCACGTCCAAATCCCTCTCAAATATTTCGATTTTAATCACTTTTAAACTTAATTCCCCTCAATTAAAGGCAAATAGGCCAAAATAGGCCAATAATTTAAAGGTTTTTCACTTTTTTCTGCCCCTCAACCTTGAAAAACTGTGGGAAAATATAATTTGAACTTTTCACAACTAAGGGTTAAACGACATCCCAAATTGACCGATCATATAGAACCTTAACTAAGAAACACATTATCCCTCAGCGACATTATCTAAGAGTTGTACTGACATCAACTTCCAAAATCTGAGAAATGTTTTTTGGGTCACCACGGACCTATTTCCACTTAAATTAGCTAAGATACATTCCCCCCCGACAATAGCTAAGAGCCAATAATCAGGTAGAAAAATGACGTCGCTCTAGGAGTTGACCAATTAGAATAAACGACCCCTCCGCCGACAAATACGAACATGGTCAGTTTACCGAGGTTCGAAGTTGAGAAGAACAAATGCGTCACGACCACCTGAGCGAATTCTGGATGGAAAGTTCTAGAAGCTTCGGCCCGGGCGACAAAGAAAATGAAAAGGGTATATATAGAAAAAAAAAGGGAGCTAAAATTAACAGTTGGGTTCGAAAATTTATATACGAAGATCGTCAGATAAAAGAGCGGAAGCCAAGTCCGACGCGACGGCGGCTAAAGCCGATGAGAAAAGATCCCCCGCTGGGACAATAGAATATCGCACGGTCGGAACCTTTTAACGGACGGAATATTATAACATTAAACTTTAAAAATATAAAAAATCGCGGAAAAACATTGCTTTTAAAAGGAATCCAATGCCAGAGACTTCAAAAATCCCGCCTAAAGGAGAGAACGAGATTATCCCTCTGGGATCCGAAACCGATCTAAACGAGATCCACCATGACACTGACGAAAAACACATGATGAACCACCAGATGACCCTTATCGAGAATCGAATGAGAAGAACGTAATTAATCCAAGAGGAAATCTCAGAAACCGACTGAGAAGCGTAGTCCGTTGTCAATACGAAATCTGAGGAAAAGAAGCCCCCCATTTTTAATTCATCCAAGAGGAAATCTGAGAATCCGACTGAGAAGCGTAGTCCGTTGTCAACGAAATCTGAGGATAAGACTGTATTATAATCGCCGTTTGAACCCGTTGTGATGAGTACATTTTGATTTTGCCCCCCTCCCCTCGTGTTTAAGCCAGATTGAATGTCGGGTTATAGTTGAGAAAAGTAGAAAATCCGAGAGTAAGAAAATAACGTACAATTAACCCTTTAGAAAAGGTCTAGACAGTTAAAAGTAGAAAAACCTTTAGCTTATGCTAGTCGCACATTGAGAAAAGCCGAATTACACTACAATACCACAGAAAGAGTGTTTAGCTGTTTTCTGGGTCGTCAATAAGTTTAGACCTTATCTAGAAATGAAAAAAATTCACCATCATAACAGATCATATGGCTTTGAAATGGTTGTTTAACCTCAAAGAACCTAATTCTCGACTAATGAGATGTGCTTTATTCCTTCAATCATATGATTTCGAAATAGTTCACAAAAAAGGCGTGGAAAATGTAGTTGTTGACGCATTTTCACGAGCTCCTATACCATTATAAATCTCTAGAGTATTAAACAACCAAAGATCTTCCACCCTTGAATCTACCAATTCTAGTTTAGATTTATCTAGTGGATCCGTAGTTGATTCCTCTACGGAGGTTAGTTCATCCCTAATCGACGCTTTTGTTCCTGGTCCACATGCAAATTTTCATGTTTTTACTCGAGCCGATATACAACGAGCCCAACATGAAGATACGATTCTACGTCCAATTATAGACACGCTCAAGGATAAAAATCCACCATATAATCGCCTCTATGAATTGACAAATGACATTTTATATTATCGTCCAGTTAGAGGAGGTTCAAATCAGATTTATTTACCTCTTTCTCTCAGACGCGAAGCTCTGAGATTGGTACATGATCAACCTCTTTCAGCTCATAGAGGTCGGGATAAGAGTTTAATTAAAATTAAGAATAGATTTTGGTGGCCTTCTATGAATAAGGATGTAGCTGATTACATTAGAGGATGTAGAATTTGTCAAGAATACAAATCAAGAAACAGACGTAAGCCTGGATTGATGATGTCAACAGAGCTTTCCGCTCCATGGAGCATGATCGGGGTTGACATCATGGGTCCTTTGCCTCGTAGTCATAATGGCAACAATTATCTATTAGTATTTGTCGATTACATGAAAGTATGTTGAGTTAATACCCCTAAAATCAGTGCAGCGGACACTTGTGCTACAGCTATTCGAAACTTAATTTGTAGATGGGGCGCTAAAGTTAAAATCCTATCAGATCAAGGTTCTCAATTTACATCACAACTTTGGGCTGACACTTGTCGTCTCTTTAAAATTGTTTTCACTACACCATACCATCCACAGACTAATTTGACAGAAAGAATAAATAGAATACTAGGTGAAACAATTTCCATGTATGTCGGTAGACACCATCGCCGATGGGATTTAAATTTACCTTTAATTGCCGCCGCCGATGTTTAACAACCGCCGAATGTTGTTAAACATCGCTGACGTTGACCCCTTTGCATGCGGGGCGATAACCCTACCGGGGGTTTGCTCGTACGTGTTTCCCAAAAAATATTTAAAGATTCGATAGGGATTTTACCCACGAACAATTACAGGCTTAAAGAAAACCAAAGCCATGTGGCCATTCAGTGGCTCGAGTGGATCGCATATCAACGTGGTAATATTATTTTCCCGCGCTTTGAAACTCTTTGTTCTATTGTTGTAATAATTTTGCTTTTTCTGGTTTGGAAAGGAGCTAGGGATAAAAAAATAGAGGTTCTACTTACGTAATTAATCGTAAAAGATTAAAATTTTGTCACTTGATTAAAAGTGGAATGGCCTTTGTCTTAACAAAATGCACCGAACAACATGTGTTGCGATGTTAGTAAATATCACAACATGTTGATTAGTGGGGATTCTAATTTTACTAAAATGTCCAAATTTGAATATTTTGCGATTAATTGTGTTGAATTTAACATTACATTTTTTTTATTTTTGTCAGGGAAGATAAGAAAAAATGTTAAAAGTAGTTTACTATGTTGACCCGTGATTAATTACAATACAAACTGGTCTTATTTAAAATTTTATTTAAATGAAACCAGTTATTATTTTAATTAATCACTTGTCAACTTTGTAAACTTTTTTTAACATTTTTCATCTTCTTACTCGTAGATGCTGCGTTTAACGAGGAAAAGGACGCGATTGAAACAGTTTGTTAGTATTTTATAATTTATGCGTAATACTTCTTAGTCAGATGAAAAAAAATTTCATTTATATTTGTATAGGCAGGTACCAAAATTTTGTGGGATACACCGTCTATGGAGACGAGAAAGGGGTTGATTTTTTGAAATACATTGGATATGAAGAAAGTATGACTATCCAAACTTTAGTATTGTTGTTTGTTACTCAATGTGATATCATTTTTGTAGCTCACATCCGTAAAATGAAAATACTGGGTGGTACTAGGTCTGATTCGACTTTAGAGCGATTGGTCGCATTCCTTGCAAACAAACCTTTGGAAGAAAATATTGTCTTGTTCATCGGTAACACGGAAATGATAAAGCGATAGGAGTTAGGGATATGGGGGAGATAGGGATAGGAGAGAGAGAGAGAGAGATAGGGATAGGAGAGAGAGAGATAGGGACAGGAGAGAGAGATAGGGATAGGAGAGAGAGAGATAGGGATAGGAGACAGAGAGATAGGGATAGGAGACAGAGAGGGATAGGAGACAGAGAGGGATAGGAGACAGAGAGGGATAGAAGAGAGAGATAGGGATAGGAGAGAGAGATAGGGATAGGAGAGAGAGAGAGAGAGAAAGCGAGATGACTCGTTTATTACGTTGCCTTCTGCTTTTAAATAAATAATATTTAGGTTTATAAAACAAATAAAATATTTAAAATGGTTGCAGTTTCAACAGTCCAATGATGTGCGAATCTTAACTGATTTGAAGAAAAACTTTTTAACGCTTTTGGATCTTATACAATCAAAAAATAGCGTCATAATCGTTGGACCATTTGTATGCACAGACCAACCTAGTATTGTGGATTTCATCAAGCAACAAATTGCTAATTTTCAAAGTAAGTTATATTTTATACATAGAAACTAGAAACATGTTCCATAGAAACACATCATTTATCGAATTACGCAAAATACCATTTAAAGTGAACAAAACTGCTCGGAAAGGATGTTTTCCTTCCTTTGAAAATATTAATTGACCTAAATAAATTTGTTTAAGAGTCTTAAAAAATTACGTTCTCTCTTTCAAATGCTCAACCTATAAATAAATTAAACATAAATTTAGGCATAGAATTTGAAATTGAGATTGTAATTTTTTACGACACGTAAATAAATTTAATTGGGTGAATTTATAATTTTAAAAGGAGGAAAACACCCTTTCGAACTGTTTTGGTCCCTTAGCCTGATTATGTAAATGGTACCTATGGTTTTCATTCACTCTTAATTGTTATACTTTTGATTTTACTAATACATAATAATTGGTTCTAGATATTTTTTTCATTGGAATGTAAGTATTAACATAAATTGCTTTGAAATTGTGGTAGTGAATACAACCAAAATTAAATTATATTTTAGGTGTCCTAATGCGGATATTAAAAGAAAAATGCTAGAAAGGATTTCCAAATATCCAGTCGTAACAAAAGTTACCAAAATTGAACAGGTGCCTTCACCCTTAACCCCTTGGGAAGGGAAGCTAATAAAAAAACATTAGTCCAGCTGTTGTTGTAAAAGATACAGACATTTCAAAGGAAGACGTATGATTTTTTTTTTTTTGGCTTTTATATTTTGGAAATTTTTTAATTGGAAGAACAAACATGAATGTAAAATGTTAGAGGAAATTTATTTTTATTTTCGTATTTACCTTCCCACCCCTATTGTAATGGATAAATCTTAGTGGTTAAATTAAAGTTAAATTATTTTTAAATAAGCTTAAAATTGCTACCTGCAGTCATATTAACCAGACTCTTTATGCTTCCAAGAAAATATTTTCATAATATATAAGATTTCAATAATATGCTTCAAATTAATTAATTTTAAATAGGAACCCTTCAAATGGACCAACTTCAAAAATTATGGATTTTAAAAAAATGTTATTCATAATTATAATGTTATTCACAAATTCTAGTCTAAAAAGTTAATTTAAGAGGAACTTGGAACTATAATTGGAGCAAGTTTTGAATTTATTCTCGGAATAACCATGTCAAAAAACGTATTCAAGAATTTTTCGTGATGAAAAATTCTAGAATACGTTTCTTGGCATGGTGATTTCGAAAATAAATTCAAAACTTGGTCCAATTATAGCTGCATGTTCACCTTAAATAAACTTTAATCGCCAAAAAGCCCTCTGAGCGAATTGTTGACCGATTATATTGAATAAAATATACATTTATTTCTTTTATTTCTTTGGTCATGTTTATTTTGCCGCTTTAAGGAAAACTATGAATAACAGAGAAAAGTTTCTCCGCTATTTCAGCCTAAATTGTATAAGACTGTGCCTGTAAATCGGGCACAGCGTGGAAAATAAGGCGTGCCAGAGGGCAAATGACCACTTTAAAAATTAAATCGGAGTGGGGTTGGTGGTCAACGTGACCACTAAGAAAATTCAAGGATTTTTTCAAAACGTTTCTTGATTCTAGATTATTTGGAAGTTTGTTTGGACTTTGGTAGTTTTGTTACTACAAAATTAGTAGTGAAAATGTTATACCTGTAGGTGACTGTGAGTTTTGCCTGTGATTCCTCATGGACCACTTTATTTATTTATAGGTCAGGGGGTCGGTGGTCATTTGTCCACTTTTAAAAAAATCCTTATTTCCCACCCTGGTTAGGCCCCTATGAGTAAAATGCAGAAGGAACAGATAGCAGACGACGGTGATGGGGACCTTTTTGCCCCCTCCATGTTCGCCGTGACCGTCGCCTGGCAGAAATATAAGAAAAGTATTGCCCATCTGCGTCGTTCTTAATGTGAGAAAAAACTATCCCGAAGTAAACGTCAACGATTATGTCTGCTACAAACCTGGAGCTGAGGTCGAAATGTTTCGTCGGAACTAATATTTTGACTATATACTAAGTTGAAATTTAAAAATCTAATTCTTTAACTACCTCAATTATTTTATTTATGTAGTTGTAGTTTGGTTTTCAAATTAGCGGGTAGCAGGCAAAAAGCAAGCGGGTGTGATGAAAAGAAAGTGAAGCGAGAATATCTGTTAGAAATCTCAGAACAAGTAGCGTTTTTTTACCCTCTCTCACCGAAGCTTTCAATGCTTTACTAGCGATTCAACCTAAAGAAGTATTACCACCCTTGCAAGTCGCGCATTTACCTCCAGCGAATCCCACAGCTACGAGTGCCGCGAAAAAATTAAGAGAGAAGCAAGCGAAAGAGAAAGAGCAACATCGAAGATATACCCGTGAATCTCTCGGCAATTTTCGAGGCGATAACAACGACGACAATCAAGGACGCATGACTTTAAGAAAACATCCTAAATCAAAAGGACGTTGGCCCCAAATGGCCCGAACAAACAAAGTCCAGAGCTTTTGTTGAATACGTGAAAAACCCTCCAATAATAGGTATAAAAGGTTACAGAGGGGTCAAAATATGTCAATCACAAGGGCTTATGTTACGCGGTAGATGGAAAGTGTTTGAATTATTGCCCTTATATTGTCACGTGAATGGTCTAAACAGGTATTAAGTTCGTAGGCCTGACAATGGAAGGACGGGTCACAACGCGTTCTCTGAAAAGTTTTTTACTGAAAAAACCCCAAAACATTCTTATGGTATTGTGTATAATCCTAGTACTGGCAGTGTTAGAAGCGATAAACCTTTGTTTTCAGAATTTAGACATAAAAATCAGTAAGCGTCATATTGTTAACGGGTCTGACAACTTTAGAAAAGAAATAGTCAAGTGAATCACAACCAGGTGGTGCAAGGCTTTTCGCGTTTTCAAAATTGTGGGGATTTTACGGGGTGACCAAACCACCTTACCCCCCCCCCCCGACCACTTTCGGGTATAAAAACCCGATCGAGTTTGCTTGAGTTATTTATTTGCGTCTCAAGATGAACCCACCCTCGACCAACCTACCGAGTAAGTATCTTAGCCCATTTTTTAGCCAAGGACGAGGGTCCCTCTCTCTTTCCAGTCGTAGTTGTCGATCCGACCACCGGGTACCGTCGTAAAATTCCCGCATTAGCGAGTGGTCGAAAGCTAAATCATAGGATCCAACTTAGCAAGAAACTATACTTGACGTTTGGGTTTGCCAATGTGACGTTGGACCTTGAGATTCGAATAATTTCGAAAGATAGTCTGGCTGGGTTCATTATCACACCTGAGGATTGGTCGGCCTTGGCCCGCCGCCTCTGTCCGGCTGGACCTATGGGCAGGAAGAGACTCCTTTCGAAGTCACCATTAACGAGAGCAGTCGGAACACCCTAAAAGCAATGGCCATTCACGATACCCTGAGGTTGACCAACGACGGGGCTATCGAGAAAGACATATCATTGTCTTCAGCAGAAGCTACCGAGCTATGTCAGCCCATTTGCTGTAATTTCAGCCTTTGAGGAAAATTTGAAAAATAAAGGGCTGAAATCCGACTTTCGCGCTTATAACTTGTAGGCGATAATTAGTGGAAAATTGAGTAAACTTAAAACATGTTTAGTCCCTGGCCTGTAAACTGTTTTAAAAATCCGAGATTCAATAAAGTTGTTTTTTTACTATATTTTTACTATTTTTTTTTTTTTTTCAATTTAAGCCTATACCTAACATTAACTACCTTGGACTAGTGAAAATGACAAATTTAGAAAATATTTTTGGGATGGGTCCCTCATCTTAGGGAAAACTAACCTAAGAAGTACCTAAATTGGAACACTGGCGTCATCTGGTGCCCGTTTAACACAACATAATATGTATAATTTAAGATAAATAAATTAATAAATAAAAAAACTACCAATTTAAATAACGCTAAACGGTAAAATATCCTAACAATTAATACAGATTAAATTTAACAGCTAGTAACTATATCTAGAAAAATTGTCCCGCTAGGTGACGTCTACCTTGACACATTGCCCCATAGTCTACTAAATTTAGAAAATATTTTTGGTATAGGCCCCTCATCTGGGGAAAACTAACCTCTGTAGTACCTAAATTGGAACACTGGCGTCACCTGACGCCCGTTTAGCACAACCTAATATGTATAATTTAAAATACGTAAATAAATAAATAAATAAATAAAAACTACCATTTTAAATAACGCTAAACGGTAAAATAACCTAACAATCAAAACAGATTAACGGTTAATCTGTTTTGATTGTTAGGTTATTTTACCGTTTAGTGTTATTTAAAATGGTAGTTTTTATATATTTATTTATTTACGTATTTTAAATTATACGCCACCTAGCGTGAAATTTATTTTCTAGATATATTTACTAGATGTTAAATTTAATCTGTTTTGATTGTTAGGTTATATCTAGAAAATAAATTCACGCTATGTGGCGTCTACCTTGAGACATTGACACGTTCATAAGAGATATATATATATATACACCCCTAACTTTTTGATACAGCTAATATAACCTGTTATGTAGTCGGCCAATCAAAAAAAAAACAGTTGAGGAAATACCCAAAAAACATTTATTTATATAAAAAAAAATACAAAAATTTAAAAATAGCCGCTAGCGGCCGAGCGGCTGCCCGTCCCTGCCCGCGGGTCCGACGACGAACGGCGACGACGACCGCCGAACAATATCCCGAACCCCGTCAAACATCGAGCGCTCCTTCGCGAAGAAGACGGCTCGGGCTGCGTGATCCACCGGGGCCGTCGTCGCCGCCCTCCACGCCTCGAGCTGGTCAAGCTCGGCGAGTACCCTTTCAAATAATATAAATGAGCCTCACAAAAATAATTGAGAAATAGTTAACCACTTACCGGGTAGCGCTGACATCATAGGCTGCCAGGCAGTCTCCGGTCGCCACCGTGTTGTTGGGGATGACTACCGGGTACTCGCCGTACCAAGTGGTAGAGGATGCTGAAAAAGTCGTTAAAATACTATAAAAACTACCTCTATTTAGGATGGGGAAGACTGCAAAAATTTACATGATGGAGTGGGCGTTGGGCCACGGCTCGGGCGCCCCCCTCCGGGCGCAGCAGCAGCCGCCAGCCCCGGCGAAAGCGAGCCAGGAGTGCGTGGGTCCGGGCCATCGCACGGGGCTGACGGTCACGTAGGCCGCCGGTTCGGGTACCGCCGCAAACTCGCCCCCGAGATTGATGCGGAGGGGCTCCGGTGACGCCGGCCTGGTTGTCAAATCCCAGGGGATATCGGGCGACGCCACCGGCGAATACGCCGATCCTCCAGGGGTCGACGGAGGCGAGTAGTGCGCTGGAGAGTAGTGGGTCGAGGGTGGATCAGGGCTGGCAGGCGAGTACATTTCTTCAGATTCTGAAGACTCTGTATTGCGCCTATAAATAAAATAGTATTACCTCCAAACTAATAGGTTTAATAAAGGGTCGATATTTTAAGTTACTCTATTTAAACTATAATAGTCTAAAAATAGGTTTGAAACCAAAGTTATTTGCTATGTAGAAAGGTTTTTCGAAAAAAAAAATATCTAACTTAAAATATCGATATTTCTTCTAAGTTTAAAGTTTTCATACTTACGCGTAATCGACGAGGCGTATGGATATCTTTTTTTTTTGTTGGCTGGGTCTGATCTGGAAGATTCAGGGGCAGAATGATGACCATATACAAAATCCTATGTGTTTTTATACTAAAAATCGAACACCTTAAATAGGCCACTAAGGCTTCGACAAGCCATAACACCGTGGCTTAGTAACCCTTTTGTCAGGTATAATAGCTCTTTTGACAGCTGAAATAACCCCGGACGGGTGACAGGTTAACGGATGATTTTCATCCAATACCTGGGTATTTTTTGTAATAGATTTTATATTCTGATGAGTTTGACATATTCTTTTGGTAGAAGAACTCCCATCCCTTCTTATTTTTGGATTATTCTCAACCTATTTCTATAGAACAAGGTTTTTCCCCTTGAATTTCTAAAGATATACGTATATGAACGTAGAAAATGGTAAAACCGCAGAAACGAACATTATTAAATAAAGGAAAATAAGCTTATCACTAGTATAGGGTTAATTACAGCGTAAGACAATTACCGCGTAAAACAATGTCCACGAGTCCGCGTAAACGCGCGCGCTCGCGAAGGGGGGGCTGGCACCGCGACTCGCGATATAACCTCTATAAAACTAAATGTTTTTTCGAAATTAGGTTCATTAGAGTTTTAGTTTTAGAAGTAACATGTTATGATTAAATCATCCTTCCGGTACCTTGGTAGTAGGAAGTTCCGGTAGCGGAAAAACTATGTTGTGTCAACGTATAATTATATCAAAAATGTCTTTGCGAACAAAGACCCAGAAGGACATGTTATGGCCTTGAATGTCTGAAGTGACAGATATTTAATTTTCTTTTAAAACATTAAATTTAAATACAATTAAATTTTCTTTTAAACATGAAATTTAAATATAATTAGATTTTCTTTTAAAACGAAATTTAAATATAATCACAATCTGGCACGATTTAGAGTTTCAAATTTCAAAACAACTGATTTTATTCACTCGGAAATATTTAAGAAAAAACATAACAGACGATTTTCTCCCATTGACGCTTAACATTAAATTTTCGCTTAATTATTTTTCAGGGAAAACGTGTATTGAACTGTTATTTTTCAGTATAACGCGAGTCCACTTTTTGTTTTCTTAATTTAACCCGAATTTCCACGACTCGCGATTGAACGGATCGTTAAAAATACTCGCCGGTTTATTGGAATGGGTATATGATAATGGGAAATGTGTTTTTTAAAGCCCGTTTAAAGTCACCTTCTTTTCTAACTTAGCAGACGACGCAAACCATAACAATTTGTACTTCAAAGCTATATTGCGCGCGCGAGGGAAGAGAACTTCAAAGCGACGAATTTTAGAGCGGATAAGGTTTTTAAATAAATTGTAATACTTTCATTTTTCTTTTCATTAAAACCGTACAATTAAAATGATGATTTCCATAAGGGACCACTAATTAGTTATTAGGAGTTATAATAAAACATTATCCATGGATTAGGTTTGTTCGTTTGCAACCTAAATTAAAATATGGGGAATTTTTTTCCCTTTAAATTCCTTGTATAAGCATTCATAAGCTAACATGAACGAATTGCCTCGACTAAAGTCGAGGAGTTATAATAAAACATTGTCCATAGAAAACATTATCCAATTAAGGTATGAGATCAGATCATAGAACTTTGATTCTACGCCTAAAGCCAAAGCTAAATTAAGTAAATTTTTCTATCGAACGAAAAGTTTCGTTTTGTTTGACACGTAATCCCTGAAAAATAATTAAGCGAAATTTAATGTTAAGCTTCAATGGGAGAAAATCGTCTGTTATGTTTTTTCTTAAATATTTCCGAGTGAATAAAATCAGTTGTTTTGAAATTTGAAACTCTAAATCGTGCCAGATTGTGATTATATTTAAATTTCGTTTTAAAAGAAAATCTAATTATATTTAAATTTCATGTTTAAAAGAAAATTTAATTGTATTTAAATTTAATGTTTTAAAAGAAAATTAAATATCTGTCACTTCAGACATTCAAGGCCATAACATGTCCTTCTGGGTCTTTGTTCGCAAAGACATTTTTGATATAATATCTGTCACTTCAGTCTAGCACGAAAGTGTTAACTTCTATATTAAAAGACTAGCCCTTTAAAAAGTGATTCAGTCAAATCTCTACATTTTTAACATTGCCCTTTAAACCCAATTAAAATAAAAATTTTCATTATTTTTGATGTTAATAGCTGCGGCAGCCTCACTTGATTCAGTCAGATCTCTACATTTTTATCATTGCCCTTTAAAACGAATTATAATTAATTTTTTCATAATTTTTGATTTAAATAGCTGGGGCAGCCGCACTTGATTCAGTCAGATCTCTACATTTTTACCATTGCCCTTTAAACCCAATTAAAATATTTTTTTTTCATAATTTTAGATGTTAATAGCTGGGGCAGCCGCATTTGATACCAGTCAAATTTCTACATTTTTACCAGTGCCCTTTAATGCCAATTAAAATTAATTTTTTCATAATTTTTGATGTTAATACTTCCGGCAGCCGCACTTGATTCCAGTCAAATCTCTACATTTTTACCAGTGCCCTTTAATCCCAATAAAAATTAATTTTTTCATAATTTTAGATGTTAATACCTCTGGCAGCCGCACTTGATTCCAGTCAAATCTCTACATTTTTACCAGTGCCCTTTAATCCCAATTAAAATTAATTTTTTCATAATTTTAGATGTTAATACCTCCGACAGCCGCACTTGATTCCAGTCAAATCTCTACATTTTTACCAGCACTTGCCCTTTAATCCCAATTAAAATTTATTTTTTCATAATTTTTGATGTTAATACCTCTGGCAGCCGCACTTGATTCCAGTCAAATCTCTACATTTTTACCAGTGCCCTTTAATCCCAATTAAAATTAATTTTTTCATAATTTTTGATGTCAATAGCTGCGGCAGCCACACTTGATTCAGTCAAATCTCTACATTTTTACCAGTGCCCTTTAATCCCAATTAAAATTAATTTTTTCATAATTTTTTATGTTAATACCTCCGGCAGCCGCACTTGATTCCAGACAAATCTCTACATTTTTACCAGTGCCCTTTAATCCCAATTAAAATTAATTTTTTCATAATTTTAGATGTTAATACCTCCGACAGCCGCACTTGATTCCAGTCAAATCTCTACATTTTTACCAGTGCCCTTTAATCCCAATTAAAATTAATTTTTTTTATAATTTTTGATGTTAATAGCTGGGGCAGCCGCACTTGATTCCAGTCAAATTTCTACATTTTTACCAGTGCCCTTTAATCCCAATTAAAATTTATTTTTTCATAATTTTTGATGTTAATACCTCCGGCAGCCGCACTTGATTCCAGTCAAATCTCTACATTTTTACCAGTGCCCTTTAATCCCAATTAAAATTAATTTTTTCATAATTTTTGATGTTAATAGCTGCGGCAGCCACACTTGATTCAGTCAAATCTCTACATTTTTACCAGTGCACTTTAATCCCAATTAAAATTAATTTTTTCATAATTTTTTATGTTAATACCTCCGGCAGCCGCACTTGATTCCAGTCAAATGTCTACATTTTTACCAGTGCCCTTTAATCCCAATTAAAATTAATTTTTTCATAATTTTTTATGTTAATACCTCCGGCAGCCGCACTTGATTCCAGTCAAATCTCTACATTTTTACCAGTGCCCTTTAATCCCAATTAAAATTAATTTTTTCATAATTTTAGATGTTAATACCTCCGACAGCCGCACTTGATTCCAGTCAAATCTCTACATTTTTACCAGTGCCCTTTAATCCCAATTAAAATTTATTTTTTCATAATTTTTGATGTTAATACCTCTGGCAGCCGCACTTGATTCCAGTCAAATCTCTACATTTTCACCAGTGCCCTTTAGTCCCAATTAAAATTTATTTTTTCATAATTTTTGATGTTAATACCTCTGGCAGCCGCACTTGATTCCAGTCAAATCTCTACATTTTTACCAGTGCCCTTTAATCCCAATTAAAATTAATTTTTTCATAATTTTTGATGTTAATAGCTGCGGCAGCCACACTTGATTCAGTCAAATCTCTACATTTTTACCAGTGCCCTTTAATCCCAATTAAAATTAATTTTTTCATAATTTTTTATGTTAATACCTCCGGCAGCCGCACTTGATTCCAGTCAAATCTCTACATTTTTACCAGTGCCCTTTAATCCCAATTAAAATTAATTTTTTCATAATTTTAGATGTTAATACCTCCGACAGCCGCACTTGATTCCAGTCAAATCTCTACATTTTTACCAGTGCCCTTTAATCCCAATTAAAATTAATTTTTTTTATAATTTTTGATGTTAATAGCTGGGGCAGCCGCACTTGATTCCAGTCAAATTTCTACATTTTTACCAGTGCCCTTTAATCCCAATTAAAATTTATTTTTTCATAATTTTTGATGTTAATAACTCCGGCAGCCGCACTTGATTCCAGTCAAATCTCTACATTTTTACCAGTGCCCTTTAATCCCAATTAAAATTAATTTTTTCATAATTTTTGATGTTAATAGCTGCGGCAGCCACACTTGATTCAGTCAAATCTCTACATTTTTACCAGTGCCCTTTAATCCCAATTAAAATTAATTTTTTCATAATTTTTTATGTTAATACCTCCGGCAGCCGCACTTGATTCCAGTCAAATCTCTACATTTTTACCAGTGCCCTTTAATCCCAATTAAAATTAATTTTTTCATAATTTTTTATGTTAATACCTCCGACAGCCGAACTTGATTCCAGTCAAATCTCTACATTTTTACCAGTGCCCTTTAATCCCAATTAAAATTTATTTTTTCATAATTTTTGATGTTAATACCTCTGGCAGCCGCACTTGATTCCAGTCAAATCTCTACATTTTTACCAGTGCCCTTTAATCCCAATTAAAATTTATTTTTTCATAATTTTTGATGTTAATACCTCTGGCAGCCGCACTTGATTCCAGTCAAATCTCTACATTTTTACCAGTGCCCTTTAATCCCAATTAAAATTAATTTTTTCATAATTTTTTATGTTAATACCTCCGGCAGCCGCACTTGATTCCAGTCAAATCTCTACATTTTTACCAGTGCCCTTTAATCCCAATTAAAATTAATTTTTTCATAATTTTAGATGTTAATACCTCCGACAGCCGCACTTGATTCCAGTCAAATCTCTACATTTTTACCAGTGCCCTTTAATCCCAATTAAAATTAATTTTTTTTATAATTTTTGATGTTAATAGCTGGGGCAGCCGCACTTGATTCCAGTCAAATTTCTACATTTTTACCAGTGCCCTTTAATCCCAATTAAAATTTATTTTTTCATAATTTTTGATGTTAATACCTCCGGCAGCCGCACTTGATTCCAGTCAAATCTCTATATTTTTACCAGTGCCCTTTAATCCCAATTAAAATTAATTTTTTCATAATTTTTGATGTTAATAGCTGCGGCAGCCACACTTGATTCAGTCAAATCTCTACATTTTTACCAGTGCCCTTTAATCCCAATTAAAATTAATTTTTTCATAATTTTTTATGTTAATACCTCCGGCAGCCGCACTTGATTCCAGTCAAATCTCTACATTTTTACCAGTGCCCTTTAATCCCAATTAAAATTAATTTTTTCATAATTGTTTATGTTAATACCTCCGGCAGCCGCACTTGATTCCAGTCAAATCTCTACATTTTTACCAGTGCCCTTTAATCCCAATTAAAATTAATTTTTTCATAATTTTAGATGTTAATACCTCCGAGAGCCGCACTTGATTCCAGTCAAATCTCTACATTTTTACCAGTGCCCTTTAATCCCAATTAAAATTAATTTTTTCATAATTTTTTATGTTAATACCTCAGGCAGCCGCACTTGATTCCAGTCAAATTTCTACATTTTTACCAGTGCCCTTTAATCCCAATTAAAATTATTTTTTTCATAATTTTAGATGTTAACACCTCCGACAGCCGCACTTGATTCCAGTCAAATCTCTACATTTTTACAGAGTGCCCTTTAATCCCAATTAAAATTTATTTTTTCATAATTTTTAATGTTAATACCTCTGGCAGCCGCACTTGATTCCAGTCAAATCTCTACATTTATACCAGTGCCCTTTAATCCCAATTAAAATTAATTTTTTCATAATTTTTGATGTTAATAGCTGCGGCAGCCACACTTGATTCAGTCAAATCTCTACATTTTTACCAGTGCCCTTTAATCCCAATTAAAATTAATTTTTTCATAATTTTTTATGTTAATACCTCCGGCAGCCGCACTTGATTCCAGTCAAATCTCTACATTTTTACCAGTGCCCTTTAATCCCAATTAAAATTATTTTTTTCATAATTTTAGATGTTAATACCTCCGACAGCCGCACTTGATTCCAGTCAAATCTCTACATTTTTACCAGTGCCCTTTAATCCCAATTAAAATTAATTTTTTTTATAATTTTTGATGTTAATAGCTGGGGCAGCCGCACTTGATTCCAGTCAAATTTCTACATTTTTACCAGTGCCCTTTAATCCCAATTAAAATTTATTTTTTCATAATTTTTGATGTTAATACCTCCGGCAGCCGCACTTGATTCCAGTCAAATCTCTACATTTTTACCAGTGCCCTTTAATCCCAATTAAAATTAATTTTTTCATAATTTTTGATGTTAATAGCTGCGGCAGCCACACTTGATTCAGTCAAATCTCTACATTTTTACCAGTGCCCTTTAATCCCAATTAAAATTAATTTTTTCATAATTTTTTATGTTAATACCTCCGGCAGCCGCACTTGATTCCAGTCAAATGTCTACATTTTTACCAGTGCCCTTTAATCCCAATTAAAATTAATTTTTTCATAATTTTTTATGTTAATACCTCCGGCAGCCGCACTTGATTCCAGTCAAATCTCTACATTTTTACCAGTGCCCTTTAATCCCAATTAAAATTAATTTTTTCATAATTTTAGATGTTAATACCTCCGACAGCCGCACTTGATTCCAGTCAAATCTCTACATTTTTACCAGTGCCCTTTAATCACAATTAAAATTTATTTTTTCATAATTTTTGATGTTAATACCTCTGGCAGCCGCACTTGATTCCAGTCAAATCTCTACATTTTTACCAGTGCCCTTTAATCCCAATTAAAATTTATTTTTTCATAATTTTTGATGTTAATACCTCTGGCAGCCGCACTTGATTCCAGTCAAATCTCTACATTTTTACCAGTGCCCTTTAAAGGACCACCGTCATCAGAAATCGATTTTTTCATGTTTTTAGGTTATAAGAAAGAGCAGTGGTTTCTCTTTTAAATGATATATAATTTGTAAAAAACAGATACATATTCGATCCACAATTAATTAAATTAAAATTTAATTGTGCGACCCCCTTTTTAAAAATGGCGACCCCCCCTTTACAAAAAAGCTCACCTACAAACAGCGCCAAAGGTGGATAGCGGTTACTTTTTAAAATTTCTTATTTCATTTTCCGAGCAGACGAGTCAAAGTTTACGATATACTCCCAAAAATAAAGCCAAGGCTTAAGAAACCATTTTAATTATGGCAGATCAAACTTCTGACGTAAGTTTTACAGAAGAATTTTCTTCTAGTGAAGAAAATGAGAGTACTTCAGAGGAAGAAGAGGAGGTTAATTTGAGTAGGCCTAATCAAAGAGGGGTTATTCAACCATATCAGTTTGAGCCCCTAGAAAGTTCTTCAGATGAATCGGATGAATCCCATAATTCTTCTGTATCTAGTTATGAGCCTGATGAACCAATTGTCCGACGAGGCAACCGTGACTGGTAGGGTTAAGGGTTTATAATCTACTTAAAGATATGTTTAAATTAGTACGTCTATATCTAAACAGGTGTAGATGTAATAATTGCGCAGTGATGGCAACAGAACACGAAAGCATTTGCTGCAGAGATCAAGAATTAGTATCGAGGCACATTACTCAAACTTGTATCACCGAAGAACCTTTTTTTGAGGGGGCCTGCCTTAATATCCATGCACTTTTTATCGGGTTCTTAAGATATAATCGGAGGGCGAGACCTAATGGAATTCAACTAATTCACGAGTAGGTTTTTGACTTTTCCCAAACAAAAACCTGCTAATGTAATAAATTTAAATAGGTATTATTATTTAAAATCCCAGGCAATACAGATATGTGGCGTACAGGTCATTCATTGTAAGAATTTACCACCAGTTGGGAGCTCATGTTAGGCGCCCAATCCCTAGCTGCGTGGTGAGCCGCATTAGGGAAGCATTTCCTTCAGAGGATTATTCAGGTTTTGAATACCCAAGAAATTAAGTTTTTAAGAAAATAAACGTTTTGTTTCAAGTTTTAAAAATTTGTATTTATTAAATTCATTCAGAGGATTATTCAGATTTCGAGTATCCTAATATTGAAATTTAAATTTTTTGGCTCAAATTTCAAAAGCATCTATTTATTTGGCTTGGCATAGCGAGATTGGAAATTATTTATCGCTTCTTCCATTGAAGGCCTCTCATATTGCGATGCCAAACATGCGACAAATTTGGATTCATTTTTACTCCTCGCTTCGCTATAATTTGAAAAAGTTTCCAACTCTGAGAAAAAGTCTGCCATCAAATGTTCAACGTATTCTGTACAATGATATAAATTTTTAGTTTTGCAGAATATTTACGTAGGTAAAATTAAAAAAAAATTCAAGATTATTATTTACCAAATGTACTCTCCACTTTGATTTTTTTTAAACTATGTATGCCAGCTTTGGCTTTCGGGAATACAATTTTGTATCGCTTCTCTCCTTCAGCAGTTTGAGCTTGAGATTTGTTGCTATTTTCATTAAAATGCAACGCTGCTAAAACAAGTCTATGACAATTAGGAGAATTAGTTAGGGTACAGTCAACAATATAGGTCTTCCACTAAAATCCAAAAATAAAAGAAAAAAATGGGTTTTCAATAAAAGAAAGGGCAACCCATATTGGGACTAAAATTTTAATTATATTTTTTGGACCTTATGGGAGCCCAGTCAAAGCCATCGCGAACTGCTTTGTTTTATATACCTAGAATTCATAGCCCGCAATGAATAATGGGTTGATTTTGGTGCAAAATGATTGATGACACTATGATAAACTTCCGCAGATGCCGTTTGTTCAATTGAAGATAACTGGCGTATATCTTTGACCAATTTCATAGTTTTCTTTTCAAGTTCCTTGAAAGCATCACTACCTAAAATGGTTTTTCTGTTAGTAAAAACGTTTACTGTAGGCATGGGTGGCAAGGCAAGATTAAGAGGTGTAGGGCCCTGGGCAACAAAGTAGTGAAGGCCACAATTATTTTTTTAGATGAATTACTTTCTTCCAACCACTTCCTCTTTTTCCCAGTTAAAGCGCCATGTTCGCAACGCAAAAAAGGTTCTTCGTGTCCTTCGTGAATATCGCAGACATGCCTGAGCATTGATTTCCATTTTGAAGCCATTAATTCTTGATCTCCTTTACTTGATGCGGCTAGCCAGTAAATATGGTTGGAAATACTTTTAGACCAATCCCCGAGAATTGAAAACTTTTTCTTCTTTGCCAAAGTGTTTAATTTGGAATTAAATCCTAAACCCAATAAATATTAAAATTTGCCAATTTTTTAAACTCTATTATTTCATAAATTTTCACCTTTTGCAATGTGCCAAACATCAAAGAGGTGAACAATTTCTGGATGGTAATTTTTAAGATAAGCCCTGATTTGAGCGTGACGATCTGTTATTAAATGACTTATGCGAACTTGGTGTTTCTTGAAAAAGTTCAAGCTTCGTATTAGGCCCTCTTTTTCCATGTAAGAGCTGCCCCCAACTTCATTTGACTATTTTGAAAATAAAATTTAGTTACTCAAGGGCTTTAATTTATAAAGGTTTGTAGTTTTTACCTGTATTAACTCTACATGCAAAACTTTATTCTCCTGAGAGTCCAACATTGTGTAGCTGCCATATTTAGCCGAATAACCTGGGGAGTCGCACCGACCATCTGCGGCAACAGTAACTGCTTTTCCTTGGTAAATCCCAAACATTCTTGCTTGCTCCTTTTCCCAAAACTAGCAAAAATTGTAACTCATTAATTATGCAAAATTAGTTGAAAATTGAGTACTCACTTTTTCAATAGAAGGGAACAAATAGCAAGACTGAATACGGAAGTATGTTCGATATGAGCAAGTGTTTATGCCAATAGATTTTAATAAGCGAATAACTTTTTTGGCACAAGAACCTGTGTAAAGTATTGCGGCAGAAAGTAAAAGGTGCCCTTCAATTCGCTTATTAGTGCTATTCTCTTCATTTTGCCACATAAACTTTTTCCCACAGGTGCCTTTTTGACACTTAGCAATAACTCTGATTAGTGTTCCTCTAACTTTGATCTCTAACGAGCAAATTGACAGACATACGAAACAAAGTTTTAGTAACTTTAGAATACAAGATTCATTAACGATGAATTTTCTAGTTTTGTCTGGACGCTCGGATAACATTTCAAAGCTACAATGAAATTAGGAGTAAAAACCAAATTATATTATTTAAGCTGATGAAAACTTACGATTGTTCATTAATACTCTCATCTATGACAGAAATTGATCCTGATGGTCGGTAGCTTAAGTCCGACTCCGACAAGTTTGGTTCGGCCCATTCAGAGTCAGAGTTAAAATCACTATTGCACGGTGTAGAATGTCGTGGAAGTATGACAGCAAAGTCAGTCTGAATACCAACTTCTTTATAAATTTTCAGCGTGGTTTGGGAACCTTATATGTCAAAATTTCAAATTGAAAAGCATGTAAGCTAAAATGGATGAAGTTTGGATTTATACCAGCATTAAATTTGAGTGGTAGTTTAGTTTGGATCTTCACGCTATGTTGATCAGGTTTAATGTTAACTTGAAGATAGACATCTTTCGATGTATGTCTTTCTTCACCTTTTAGATGAGCATCTTTTCTTACGGGTTTATCATGTTCAGTTATAAATGTTTCACTCGTACTTGGTTCCTAAACATAAAGGATATATATTACAGGAACTAATAAAATAGGAATTAAGTTACAAAAACTTACGTCTAATCTTGAACGTTTTGGGCTTGAACTTAATACAACAGTAGAATCAAGATCGTAGGAATGTTTACGAGTCAAATTGTCTAAATCAACCTGGGCCCCCTGGGGTGTTAAATTGCACGCGATTGTTGGTATTGAATCCTTTACAACACGTCGATGCTTTTTTGATGTTAGATTAATTTCCTCAGGGCGAAAATGTTTCGAACAAATTACCGATACTTTATTAGGCTTCCATTCTGGGGGTTGATTTGTAGCCAAAACCCAACTTTTGAAAATATGTTCTTTCTTAATCTTATCAGGAAAAGTATGGAAGCCAAAAGTACCATCCAATTCGTCACTATTACTATTACAACCCACAACCGAGCAACGCGTAACATATGGCATAATTATTACTCACGTTAACTACCAAATTTAATTAGAACGAATAATTGTGCGCTAATTAGTAAAACACAAAAACTAACTACACGTCTACACCACGACTAAGCCTTAGGTCTTGAAATCCAGTCCCCTCTTCTAGCGGGAGGAAAGCCAAAATTTAGATAGATGGCGTTTGTCGCAGGGGCAGATTTGTAAGTTCTTCTCGCTAGGTAGCGCAGATGGCGTAACACAGCGGGGAAATTTGAATTTCAATTATTAATTATGAAATAATTAGCCATTATTTTTCAATCGGGTTTTTTCAGAAAATGTTCTTTTAATATGCTCTTAACATTTTGTTAGAATTTAGACTAAAAATTTGTAATGACGGTGGTCCTTTAATCCCAATTAAAATTAATTTTTTCATAATTTTTTATGTTAATACCTCCGGCAGCCGCACTTGATTCCAGTCAAATCTCTACATTTTTACCAGTGCCCTTTAATCCCAATTAAAATTAATTTTTTCATAATTTTAGATGTTAATACCTCCGACAGCCGCACTTGATTCCAGTCAAATCTCTACATTTTTACCAGTGCCCTTTAATCCCAATTAAAATTAATTTTTTCATAATTTTAGATGTTAATACCTCCGACAGCCGCACTTGATTCCAGTCAAATCTCTACATTTTTACCAGTGCCCTTTAATCCCAATTAAAATTTATTTTTTCATAATTTTTGATGTTAATACCTCTGGCAGCCGCACTTGATTCCAGTCAAATCTCTACATTTTTACCAGTGCCCTTTAATCCCAATTAAAAGTAATTTTTTCATACTTTTTGATGTTAATAGCTGCGGCAGCCACACTTGATTCAGTCAAATCTCTACATTTTTACCAGTGCCCTTTAATCCCAATTAAAATTAATTTTTTCATAATTTTTGATGTTAATAGCTGCGGCAGCTGCACTTGATTCAGTCAAATCTCTACATTTTTACCAGTGCCCTTTAATCCCAATTAAAATTAATTTTTTTCATAATTTTTGATGTTAATAGCTGGGGCAGCCGCACTTGATTCCAGTCAAATTTCTAAATTTTTACCAGTGCCCTTTAATCCCAATTAAAATTTATTTTTTCATAATTTTTGATGTTAATACCTCCGGCAGCCGCACTTGATTCCAGTCAAATCTCTACATTTTTACCAGTGCCCTTTAATCCCAATTAAAATTAATTTTTTCATAATTTTTGATGTTAATAGCTGCGGCAGCCACACTTGATTCAGTCAAATCTTTCCATTTTTACCAGTGCCCTTTAATCCCAATTAAAATTAATTTTTTCATAATTTTTTATGTTAATACCTCCGGCAGCCGCACTTGATTCCAGTCAAATCTCTACATTTTTACCAGTGCCCTTTAATCCCAATTAAAATTAATTTTTTTCATAATTTTTGATGTTAATAGCTGGGGCAGCCGCACTTGATTCCAGTCAAATTTCTACATTTTTACCAGTGCCCTTTAATCCCAATTAAAATTAATTTTTTCATAATTTTTGATGTTAATAGCTGCGGCAGCCACACTTGATTCAGTCAAATCTCTACATTTTTACCAGTGCCCTTTAATCCCAATTAAAATTAATTTTTTCATAATTTTTTATGTTAATACCTCCGGCAGCCGCACTTGATTCCAGTCAAATCTCTACATTTTTACCAGTGCCCTTTAATCCAAATTAAAATTAATTTTTTCATAATTTTTGATGTTAATAGCTGCGGCAGCTGCACTTGATTCAGTCAAATCTCTACATTTTTACCAGTGCCCTTTAATCCCAATTAAAATTTATTTTTTTTTATAATTTTTGATGTTAATAGCTGGGGCAGCCGCACTTGATTCCAGTCAAATTTCTACATTTTTACCAGTGCCCTTTAATCCCAATTAAAATTTATTTTTTCATAATTTTTGATGTTAATACCTCCGGCAGCCTAACTTGATTCCAGTCAAATCTCTATATTTTTACCAGTGCCCTTTAATCCCAATTAAAATTAATTTTTTCATAATTTTTGATGTTAATAGCTGCGGCAGCCACACTTGATTCAGTCAAATCTCTACATTTTTACAGAGTGCCCTTTAATCCCAATTAAAATTTATTTTTTCATAATTTTTTATGTTAATACCTCCGGCAGCCGCACTTGATTCCAGTCAAATCTCTACATTTTTACCAGTGCCCTTTAATCCCAATTAAAATTATTTTTTTCATAATTTTAGATGTTAATACCTCCGACAGCCGCACTTGATTCCAGTCAAATCTCTACATTTTTACCAGTGCCCTTTAATCCCAATTAAAATTATTTTTTTTTATAATTTTTGATGTTAATAGCTGGGGCAGCCGCACTTGATTCCAGTCAAATTTCTACATTTTTACCAGTGCCCTTTAATCCCAATTAAAATTTATTTTTTCATAATTTTTGATGTTAATACCTCCGGCAGCCGCACTTGATTCCAGTCAAATCTCTACATTTTTACCAGTGCCCTTTAATCCCAATTAAAATTAATTTTTTCATAATTTTTGATGTTAATAGCTGCGGCAGCCACACTTGATTCAGTCAAATCTCTACATTTTTACCAGTGCCCTTTAATCCCAATTAAAATTAATTTTTTCATAATTTTTTATGTTAATACCTCCGGCAGCCGCACTTGATTCCAGTCAAATGTCTACATTTTTACCAGTGCCCTTTAATCCCAATTAAAATTAATTTTTTCATAATTTTTTATGTTAATACCTCCGGCAGCCGCACTTGATTCCAGTCAAATCTCTACATTTTTACCAGTGCCCTTTAATCCCAATTAAAATTAATTTTTTCATAATTTTAGATGTTAATACCTCCGACAGCCGCACTTGATTCCAGTCAAATCTCTACATTTTTACCAGTGCCCTTTAATCCCAATTAAAATTTATTTTTTCATAATTTTTGATGTTAATACCTCTGGCAGCCGCACTTGATTCCAGTCAAATCTCTACATTTTTACCAGTGCCCTTTAATCCCAATTAAAATTTATTTTTTCATAATTTTTGATGTTAATACCTCTGGCAGCCGCACTTGATTCCAGTCAAATCTCTACATTTTTACCAGTGCCCTTTAATCCCAATTAAAATTAATTTTTTCATAATTTTTTATGTTAATACCTCCGGCAGCCGCACTTGATTCCAGTCAAATCTCTACATTTTTACCAGTGCCCTTTAATCCCAATTAAAATTAATTTTTTCATAATTTTAGATGTTAATACCTCCGACAGCCGCACTTGATTCCAGTCAAATCTCTACATTTTTACCAGTGCCCTTTAATCCCAATTAAAATTAATTTTTTCATAATTTTAGATGTTAATACCTCCGACAGCCGCACTTGATTCCAGTCAAATCTCTACATTTTTACCAGTGCCCTTTAATCCCAATTAAAATTTATTTTTTCATAATTTTTGATGTTAATACCTCTGGCAGCCGCACTTGATTCCAGTCAAATCTCTACATTTTTACCAGTGCCCTTTAATCCCAATTAAAAGTAATTTTTTCATACTTTTTGATGTTAATAGCTGCGGCAGCCACACTTGATTCAGTCAAATCTCTACATTTTTACCAGTGCCCTTTAATCCCAATTAAAATTAATTTTTTCATAATTTTTGATGTTAATAGCTGCGGCAGCTGCACTTGATTCAGTCAAATCTCTACATTTTTACCAGTGCCCTTTAATCCCAATTAAAATTAATTTTTTTCATAATTTTTGATGTTAATAGCTGGGGCAGCCGCACTTGATTCCAGTCAAATTTCTAAATTTTTACCAGTGCCCTTTAATCCCAATTAAAATTTATTTTTTCATAATTTTTGATGTTAATACCTCCGGCAGCCGCACTTGATTCCAGTCAAATCTCTACATTTTTACCAGTGCCCTTTAATCCCAATTAAAATTAATTTTTTCATAATTTTTGATGTTAATAGCTGCGGCAGCCACACTTGATTCAGTCAAATCTTTACATTTTTACCAGTGCCCTTTAATCCCAATTAAAATTAATTTTTTCATAATTTTTTATGTTAATACCTCCGGCAGCCGCACTTGATTCCAGTCAAATCTCTACATTTTTACCAGTGCCCTTTAATCCCAATTAAAATTAATTTTTTTCATAATTTTTGATGTTAATAGCTGGGGCAGCCGCACTTGATTCCAGTCAAATTTCTACATTTTTACCAGTGCCCTTTAATCCCAATTAAAATTAATTTTTTCATAATTTTTGATGTTAATAGCTGCGGCAGCCACACTTGATTCAGTCAAATCTCTACATTTTTACCAGTGCCCTTTAATCCCAATTAAAATTAATTTTTTCATAATTTTTGATGTTAATACCTCCGGCAGCCGCACTTGATTCCAGTCAAATCTCTACATTTTTACCAGTGCCCTTTAATCCAAATTAAAATTAATTTTTTCATAATTTTTGATGTTAATAGCTGGGGCAGCCACACTTGATTCCAGTCAAATTTCTAAATTTTTACCAGTGCCCTTTAATCCCAATTAAAATTTATTTTTTCATAATTTTTGATGTTAATACCTCCGGCAGCCGCACTTGATTCCAGTCAAATCTCTACATTTTTACCAGTGCCCTTTAATCCCAATTAAAATTAATTTTTTCATAATTTTTGATGTTAATAGCTGCGGCAGCCACACTTGATTCAGTCAAATCTTTCCATTTTTACCAGTGCCCTTTAATCCCAATTAAAATTAATTTTTTCATAATTTTTTATGTTAATACCTCCGGCAGCCGCACTTGATTCCAGTCAAATCTCTACATTTTTACCAGTGCCCTTTAATCCCAATTAAAATTAATTTTTTTCATAATTTTTGATGTTAATAGCTGGGGCAGCCGCACTTGATTACAGTCAAATTTCTACATTTTTACCAGTGCCCTTTAATCCCAATTAAAATTAATTTTTTCATAATTTTTGATGTTAATAGCTGCGGCAGCCACACTTGATTCAGTCAAATCTCTACATTTTTACCAGTGCCCTTTAATCCCAATTAAAATTAATTTTTTCATAATTTTTTATGTTAATACCTCCGGCAGCCGCACTTGATTCCAGTCAAATCTCTACATTTTTACCAGTGCCCTTTAATCCAAATTAAAATTAATTTTTTCATAATTTTTGATGTTAATAGCTGCGGCAGCTGCACTTGATTCAGTCAAATCTCTACATTTTTACCAGTGCCCTTTAATCCCAATTAAAATTTATTTTTTTTTATAATTTTTGATGTTAATAGCTGGGGCAGCCGCACTTGATTCCAGTCAAATTTCTACATTTTTACCAGTGCCCTTTAATCCCAATTAAAATTTATTTTTTCATAATTTTTGATGTTAATACCTCCGGCAGCCTAACTTGATTCCAGTCAAATCTCTATATTTTTACCAGTGCCCTTTAATCCCAATTAAAATTAATTTTTTCATAATTTTTGATGTTAATAGCTGCGGCAGCCACACTTGATTCAGTCAAATCTCTACATTTTTACAGAGTGCCCTTTAATCCCAATTAAAATTTATTTTTTCATAATTTTTAATGTTAATACCTCTGGCAGCCGCACTTGATTCCAGTCAAATCTCTACATTTATACCAGTGCCCTTTAATCCCAATTAAAATTAATTTTTTCATAATTTTTGATGTTAATAGCTGCGGCAGCCACACTTGATTCAGTCAAATCTCTACATTTTTACCAGTGCCCTTTAATCCCAATTAAAATTAATTTTTTCATAATTTTTTATGTTAATACCTCCGGCAGCCGCACTTGATTCCAGTCAAATCTCTACATTTTTACCAGTGCCCTTTAATCCCAATTAAAATTATTTTTTTCATAATTTTAGATGTTAATACCTCCGACAGCCGCACTTGATTCCAGTCAAATCTCTACATTTTTACCAGTGCCCTTTAATCCCAATTAAAATTATTTTTTTTTATAATTTTTGATGTTAATAGCTGGGTCAGCCGCACTTGATTCCAGTCAAATTTCTACATTTTTACCAGTGCCCTTTAATCCCAATTAAAATTTATTTTTTCATAATTTTTGATGTTAATACCTCCGGCAGCCGCACTTGATTCCAGTCAAATCTCTACATTTTTACCAGTGCCCTTTAATCCCAATTAAAATTAATTTTTTCATAATTTTTGATGTTAATAGCTGCGGCAGCCACACTTGATTCAGTCAAATCTCTACATTTTTACCAGTGCCCTTTAATCCCAATTAAAATTAATTTTTTCATAATTTTTTATGTTAATACCTCCGGCAGCCGCACTTGATTCCAGTCAAATGTCTACATTTTTACCAGTGCCCTTTAATCCCAATTAAAATTAATTTTTTCATAATTTTTTATGTTAATACCTCCGGCAGCCGCACTTGATTCCAGTCAAATCTCTACATTTTTACCAGTGCCCTTTAATCCCAATTAAAATTAATTTTTTCATAATTTTAGATGTTAATACCTCCGACAGCCGCACTTGATTCCAGTCAAATCTCTACATTTTTACCAGTGCCCTTTAATCCCAATTAAAATTTATTTTTTCATAATTTTTGATGTTAATACCTCTGGCAGCCGCACTTGATTCCAGTCAAATCTCTACATTTTTACCAGTGCCCTTTAATCCCAATTAAAATTTATTTTTTCATAATTTTTGATGTTAATACCTCTGGCAGCCGCACTTGATTCCAGTCAAATCTCTACATTTTTACCAGTGCCCTTTAATCCCAATTAAAATTAATTTTTTCATAATTTTTTATGTTAATACCTCCGGCAGCCGCACTTGATTCCAGTCAAATCTCTACATTTTTACCAGTGCCCTTTAATCCCAATTAAAATTAATTTTTTCATAATTTTAGATGTTAATACCTCCGACAGCCGCACTTGATTCCAGTCAAATCTCTACATTTTTACCAGTGCCCTTTAATCCCAATTAAAATTAATTTTTTCATAATTTTAGATGTTAATACCTCCGACAGCCGCACTTGATTCCAGTCAAATCTCTACATTTTTACCAGTGCCCTTTAATCCCAATTAAAATTTATTTTTTCATAATTTTTGATGTTAATACCTCTGGCAGCCGCACTTGATTCCAGTCAAATCTCTACATTTTTACCAGTGCCCTTTAATCCCAATTAAAAGTAATTTTTTCATACTTTTTGATGTTAATAGCTGCGGCAGCCACACTTGATTCAGTCAAATCTCTACATTTTTACCAGTGCCCTTTAATCCCAATTAAAATTAATTTTTTCATAATTTTTGATGTTAATAGCTGCGGCAGCTGCACTTGATTCAGTCAAATCTCTACATTTTTACCAGTGCCCTTTAATCCCAATTAAAATTAATTTTTTTCATAATTTTTGATGTTAATAGCTGGGGCAGCCGCACTTGATTCCAGTCAAATTTCTAAATTTTTACCAGTGCCCTTTAATCCCAATTAAAATTTATTTTTTCATAATTTTTGATGTTAATACCTCCGGCAGCCGCACTTGATTCCAGTCAAATCTCTACATTTTTACCAGTGCCCTTTAATCCCAATTAAAATTAATTTTTTCATAATTTTTGATGTTAATAGCTGCGGCAGCCACACTTGATTCAGTCAAATCTTTACATTTTTACCAGTGCCCTTTAATCCCAATTAAAATTAATTTTTTCATAATTTTTTATGTTAATACCTCCGGCAGCCGCACTTGATTCCAGTCAAATCTCTACATTTTTACCAGTGCCCTTTAATCCCAATTAAAATTAATTTTTTTCATAATTTTTGATGTTAATAGCTGGGGCAGCCGCACTTGATTCCAGTCAAATTTCTACATTTTTACCAGTGCCCTTTAATCCCAATTAAAATTAATTTTTTCATAATTTTTGATGTTAATAGCTGCGGCAGCCACACTTGATTCAGTCAAATCTCTACATTTTTACCAGTGCCCTTTAATCCCAATTAAAATTAATTTTTTCATAATTTTTTATGTTAATACCTCCGGCAGCCGCACTTGATTCCAGTCAAATCTCTACATTTTTACCAGTGCCCTTTAATCCAAATTAAAATTAATTTTTTCATAATTTTTGATGTTAATAGCTGTGGCAGCTGCACTTGATTCAGTCAAATCTCTACATTTTTACCAGTGCCCTTTAATCCCAATTAAAATTAATTTTTTCATAATTTTTGATGTTAATAGCTGCGGCAGCTGCACTTGATTCAGTCAAATCTCTACATTTTTACCAGTGCCCTTTAATCCCAATTAAAATTTATTTTTTCATCATTTTTGATGTTAATACCTCCGTCAACCGCAGCGAAATCTTTATATTTTCCCCATTACCCTTAAACCAAATTTAAAATAATTTTTTCATCATTTTTTATGTTAATACCTCCGACAGCCGCAGCGAAATCTTCATATTTTTGCCATTGCCCTTTAAACTAAATTTAAATTATTTTTTTCATTATTTTGGATGTTAATACCTTCCTTATTGCCGTTCGAAATGCCAAGTCGTTCGGACTTTCACATTTTTAAAAAGGAGAGTACTTTTAAGTTTTAAGGCGGAGAAATTGAAACTTAATGTTATTCTATGGGATTTAGATTTTTTGTACGAGACTTACCTTTCAGATTTATTTTCTAATGATTCCAGATATTTTTCGGGCTTTATTTTAAGACTAATTTCATAATTTTACACCGATTAGTTTGGCCACAGTCTATTTATAAAAACGGCAAAAAAAAGGCGGAAAAATTGAAAATTAATGTAATTCTATGGGATTTAGATTTTTTTGTAAGAGACTTACCTTTCAGATTTATTTTCTAATGATTCCAGATCTTTTACGGGCTTTAGTTTTAGACTAATTTCATAAACGGCAAAAATATGAAGAAGGAGAAATTAAGTCAGAGTTCAATACCCATAGCCTCCAAATCAAGCGCGCTCCTCCACGAGTCCTCCTGCACGTGATTTTAAAAAGCCATATAAAACCTAAGCCTAATTTGTCAAATTAGGCTTAGGTTTTTGGCGAATCTATTTCTCCGCCTTACTTTTTCGTCCGTTTTCATAAATAGATTGTGGGCCAACTAATCGGTGTAAAATTATGAAATTAGTCTTAAAATAAAGCTTGAAACTTATTTCATACCACACGGAAAATCCAAGTCTGAAAAATATCCGGAAGTATTAGAAAATAAATCTGAAAGGTAAGCCACTTTCAAAAAACCAAATCCCATAGAATAACATTACGAATTTGGCCATGCGCGAAACCAGCTAAGTACCAAAAAAAGGGTCAACTTCAGAATTAATTTTAAAATACTTAGACTTAATATTTTTAAATGAAACTTGAAAAGTTCAACATTCGAACCTTGCTCTACCATTTAAAAGTGATTATAACTGTAACAAATAATTCCTCTTTTAGTTCTGTCAATCACTGGACTTGTCCTCGAAAGAGTCGATTTTAATGTTATTCTATGGGAGAATGGAGCGTTTTGATTGGCTAGAGACTGAATTTTTTAGGAAATCAAAATAGCATTACAGATGATGATGGGCCCATAACATAGAACCCTACCGGGTTCTAAGAATATAGGAGAGAGCCGCAATGTTTGACCCTCCAATAGCTAAAGTCGATTGGTATTACTCTGTTTGGCAGTCAATTACTCTGTTTGGCAGTCAATTTACTATGAAATCAAGAAATTGGGTGTAAATTTTATCGGCGGATTACCGGATGTATCAATTTACGACGGAAGCATAAATGTATTATTGGTTATCGACGATTTAATGAGTCAAAATAAAGGAGGGGTGGTAGGAGATATTTTTACGAAATATAGCCATCATAAATCTTTATCAGTTCTTTTTATTGTTCAAAATCTTTTTAATAAAAGTATCCGAGAAATCTCGTTAAACGCTACTTATATAATACTTTTCAAACAAACAAGAGACTTGAACCAGATCAATATTCTAGCCCGGCAATTATGTCCTAGTAATTCAAAATACATTCTGGAGAGCTATTTAGACGCAACGTCAAAACCTCATACGTATATCTTATACGATCTTTCGCAAAGAATTCCTGAAGCCCGGCGATTGAGAACGAATATTTTCCCCGATGAAGTTCTGACAGTATACACGCCTCGAAAACAATAAAACTCTTCATCACCGTGTTAAACCCATCATTAAAGGTATGGCCCCCCGAGCTCGAACAACGAAACCTCGCTCGAGTCTTGCGAAACGTAACGCGGACCTTATATCTGCCTTGGGTCGTGTTAAGCGGAGTCAGAGGGTCAGAATATTAAAATCAGCTCCCAAAGAATTGATCGAGGCGTTGAGCGAGGTAGCTTTAAACGCCTTGGTAATCTAAATTTAAGCCCTAAAAATACCTTACAATTAGCCAGACATAAGAAAAATCTACGGCAGATTGGCGGTCGACGTCTAAATTGGCGCAAAAAGAAACATCTGTTAATTACCCAGAAAGGTAGCGGTTTCTTCTCGCTACTACTTCCGATAGCAGCCTCGATTATTGGTAGTCTCGTAGGAAAATGAAACAATTCGTTAAAATGCATCTGGTTCCTATACCAAGCGCCCCCCTAAATGCCGTGAATGTTAGCGGGTCCATCCCCGTAGAAAATTCCGTCTCATCGGAAGGAGGGGCCGTTCCGAAAGAAAAAGCTGTATTAAATACCCTCGATGGTGAAATGCGAAATATATTAGATGATCGCGAATTAGACGCTCGAACAAAGTGGATACAATATAGTCAAATTTTACAAAGGACCCAAAATATAACGAAGAAAGAAATTAGTAAGCTGCCCTATGAGCGCTGGCTAAATTTATTTCCGCTCAAATATAGAGGGGTTGCGCGTAAAATTTTCGATCATTTGACAGAAAGCGACAATAGAGTTACGTGGTCTCCAATTAACGGCAATATCGTCATAGATGGTCACACCACTAAGGATTCTGATATCAGCGAATTAATTTTTCGTACTATTAAGCTTAGCGAGGGTAAAAACGTTACAACTCAGCCCGTAGGCTGGTGCGAATTCGAACCTTTTGTCAAGACGTTTTTACCGAAACACTCGACCGTAGTCACACCCCTACGACCATTACCTTACACCACACCAAGCCGTTCTACGCCCTTAAAATGAAGATTACGTAAAGGGAAAAAACAGGTTGTAAATGCTACAAGAAAACTGTAAATCCCATTAGAAAACGTCTCGGTCTACCAAGTAAAAACCCACCTCCCCAACAATGGCTCACATTCAAGACGACCAAATTAACACCCTAGAAGGAATTTATTTTGACGAAAGTAACCCGGCTTCATTTTCAAGTATCGAATCCTTATACCAGCCAGTTAAAGATAAGGGTATTTCGAGGGAGAATGTGAAAGTATTTCTGGAAGGTTCTGAAGCTTATACGCTTCACGTTATGGCTAGAATGAAATTTAAATGTCGTAAAATTCCAGTGTCCAATATTGCCGATAGGTTTGAAATAGACTTGGCCGATATGCAGTCACTAGCAAAATACAATGACGGGTACAAATATTTATTAATGGGGATCGACTGTTTCTCGCGAAAAGCCTACAGCATCACTTTAAAAAGAAAAACTGCCGATGAGGTTGTCAGAGCTTTGACCGAAATTTTCGGCTATATCCTGCCGCGCACAATCTTTAGTGACAGCTGCAAGGAATTTTTAAATTCTAAAGTGCAAGCCTTACTAAAGAAACGTAAGATTAAATTTACCGCTATGGTGTCTGAGCCGAATCACGCCCCCTTTATCGAAAGGCTGAACCGCACCATCAAACAGAGAATGTTTCGCTATTTCACTCATAACAACACCCGTCGATACGTGGATTTTCTACCAACGCTAATCGCGGCCTATAATGGGGCTAAACATTCGGCGATTAAGATGGCTCCGGATCAAGTCACTATCGGAAACATTTTACAAGTATATCGTAACATGTACGGTGATAATAGCAAACTTAAAGTCAAACCCGCCAAATTTAAAACTGGGGATCATGTTCGAATTAGCAAACTTCGCTCGGTTTTCGCTAAAGGCTTTGAAGCCAATTTCTCAACCGAGGTATTTCAAATAACTGGGGTATTAGAAAACAAAACCCCACATTTGTATAGTAGTCCATGAGCCAGACCAACTTTGCACTACCACCTCGGCGGGCTAAATTTCAATGTTATTTCCATGAACAGGGTTACTTGATATATAGGAAAATAGGTGGTGTGGGGTTCCATCGTCCAGCTATTCAAGATGGCGGCCATTTCAAAATGGCGGCCACAGAGATTATAAAAACGGTCATACCTCCGTTTCTATTTGACGGAATTCGATGTTTGAAGAATCAAACGAAAGATAACAATGAGTTCTACAATTCTTGTTCTATGGACGATTTTGATATATGGCACCATCTAACGGAAAATTAAAAAAATATGATTTTCGGTTCTTTTCAAATCGTTTAATTACCATTTTATACGAACAATTACAAATAATATATTTTTTTAAACGTAATATTCTGATAGATACGGACGTTTTCTATTAATTGATGCTAATTTGAACTATCTGGATTAAATAGGGAAGTTTTTATAAGTAAATATATACGAGGGGGCGACGGTTAATTTTGGATATATATATTTTTTTTTCATTCATCATGCACGAAAAACATTAAAATTTTTCATAAATGTGAAATTTAAATTGAATTTAACATATAATGATTTAACTCTAAAAATCATTTTCACTATCGGAAGAATCAGTGTCTTCTGCGTTTTGAACGTAAGCTTCGTCTTCATCGATCATGTTTGTGCAAGTGGAACTTTTGCAAGCAGCTGAACATTTTAGATTGTTTATTATACAAGTACACTCTTTTGGACGACAAACACGAGGGCACTTGCAAGCCATTAAAGTTAAGACTGTATCTGGAGCTGGTTGTCCAGTCATCCACAGGATATCAAGTACATCCCCTTCCATTTTCCAGCCGTAACCCTCTGTTGGTTCAGGAATGTCTGAAAACGCTTCAAGACTCCTTCTCCATATTGCTGCTTGATAGTTTGCTCTCAGTGTGTGCTGTTTTAGCGTATCAGCGCAAGGTGGAAGATGTCCCGATTCAATATTTCCTTTCTTAGCGCGAAAGATTTGGTACCTGAGTGTGTTTACATTTGTTACCTTTGTGTTATTACAGTACATTTGGCATGTTAGTTCTTGAATTGAATTAAATGTCTCTTCTGATAACTTCCAATTAGTACCTAGATCATTGCATATTGTTAATAAGCTTCAGAGCTTTTAATTTTCCTTGACCGGCTATCGCACTAACCGTATCACAACCCGTCCAAGCGTGTAGCCCTACCAATGCGCGGCTTGTTTGAGCTCCGATTGCGCTAACCAATTTTGAAATGTCTACAATTCGAACTTTCGATTTCGGACCTCTCGTTAAGAAGATTTTAGCGTTTATTTGACGGCTGAATGCTAAACATAAAACAAACACATGTGTCATCAGAAACGCAAATGATATTTTTGTAATTTTCTGCGGCGTGTTTAGCGTGTAAAAGTAGTCGAGTGTCGGCCTCTTCTTGATTTGAGTTTAATTCTGCTATTTCTTGAATGGTTTCCTTGGTCAATTTAGTGCATTTTTCGTTATGAGCTACGTATAATTTCTTGTCCATTAATTTATCTCTATTTTTTGGGTGTTGCCAGCTATCAACAAGAAATTTGATGAGGTTGTTCTTGCTTTCAGAACACGTTAAGAGCTTACGCCAATTTTTAATTTTGTGACTAGGACGAATTTGACCAAACGCTAATCCTTCTTGCGAGCCTCATATTGTTCTTTCCATGGATTTTATCGTTTTTTTTTCTGTAGACGTCAAAAACTACGTCTATTCGATCACTGTCTCGAGCAACACGAAGAATTTGAGAAAAGATTTGATCTGAAAGCTGGTCGAACGTGTGGTTTTCGCCTTGGATTTTCTGAATTAGTGCCATCGCGTCTATGATTGTAGCTTTCGATGTAGGAACCACAGAAACGGGCGCTACTTGACTCTCTAAATAATTCGCTAAGACAGCTTTGTTGGTTTTTTTCATTGTTCCGTCTGCATTGGCTAACGTCCACGGTAACGGACCTAGTGGGTGACTAAAAACGTCTTGCATGTCCAATTTTCGGCTTTCCGATATGAGAACCATATTGGCAAATAGTCTTTGATCCGCTTTTAATGAAATTTCTTGGTTTTTTCCTTTCCGAATTGGTTTAGTCATGGAACTGAACGTCTTCAACTTTAATTTTTTGATTGGTTCAAAAAAACCTGATCCTTTTAATAAGCAGAGCTCTTACATATTACATTGGACCGCAACGACTAATCAATTGGATATCTTATATTTTATTTTAGTTCTCCATACGTGAAGGACTAATCGTGGACAATAGCGACATAAAAAGGAAAATAGGCAGTGTGACGGAACAAATAAAATCCAATATGTTTTAACATCACGTGAGACCTCGACAGTGCTAAAAAAAATTCTGGACTACAGTGAACCTCCTGCTGGTCTACGGAATATACAGAAGAAGGAAGTGTAGCTACGCCCACAGATAACATAAACTTTGCACCGCGACTTCTACGTCACTCGGGAGTAACCGAAGTTTTCCTCAAAACGAGAACTCTAAATCGCAGATTAGAACTCAAGCAGAGCTCTTACATATTACATTGGACCGCAACGACTAATCAATTGGATATCTTATATTTTATTTTAGGTAAATATTTTGTTTTAATTATTATACTAAATTCTTAAAGAGCTCTGCAAAAGTAAAAATAACTGTAAACAGGATAATTCTAATTCACAAAAATGGGGGATAAGGGTGAAGTCACAAATAATGACACCATTCTTAATCAGCTAAAGCTAATGAATAATAATATTGACTCTAAATTTATGGTCATTAATGGTAAATTAGGAGCGTTACATACAGAAATAACAAATATTAACACCAGAATAACTCAGGTTGAAATCACAGTAGACAACTTAGATAGCAAAGTTACTTCACTGGAAAACACAGTACAAGCAATTCCTGCGTTAGAACTAGAAATTAAACTACTAAGAGACAAACTCAAAAAGGAAAGAACAGATCTAACAAAAGAAATAAATCAAAATAAATTTAAAATTGAGAATATGGAAGTGGCCGCTAGGAGGAACAATGTCCTTATTAAAGGAATACCAGACAATGAGACCGAATCTAGAATTAGCCTAGCACAAACAATTACAAAAGTATATCAGGACAAGTTAAAATTAGAACTGACAGTAAAACCAAACCAAATATACAGGAGGGGGCCTTATCAGCAGGGAAAATGCCGATACGTAATATATATGGCCGAAAATTATGAAAAAAAACTTGATATTCTCAAAAGTGGGCCAAAGCTAAAAGGAACCAACATATACCTTGAGCATAACTATACCCCATCCCAAGACAAGGCACGCTACGAACTTAGGACTTTTGCTAAAATTCACTGGCCCGGGAAAAAGTTTAAATTTACAAGTATTAACAGCATTGAAATTGAAAACGAAAATTATAAATTCAATTTTGATAGTCAAAAAATTATTAAAACTTAAAAATCCGTCTATTACACCTGTACATTATCCAGTTGCCTTTTTTTTTTGTTTTTCTTTTCTTTTTTCCCTGTTTCACACTTAAAGAGTTTATTTTGTTAATTCTTAGAAATGCTTAAAATTCTATCTAATAATATTAGAAGCGCCGCCGCAAATTTTCCATATCTCTTCTGTAACGCAACTTTAACCTTCCCAGATGGAATTGATATATACGCACTAACCGAAACATGGTTTAGAAATGAAAGCTATGATTTTTTGCAAAATTATACTTTTGTGGGGATTGGACGCAGTAATAGAAAAGGAGGGGGGTGGGGTTTTACATCAAAAAGGGAATAGTTTTTGAAATTCAAGATAACCTTACAAATATGCAAGAAAACTTCGAATCATTTGGAATAAAAATACAGGACTACTACATAACCGTTGTCTACCTCCCTACTGGAAATTACCACGACCTCACTAGTAAATTAGAAAACGTAATAAATAGTATGGGAAATATAAAAAATAAGCGTATAATTATCGGGGACTTTAACATTGATCTAATTGCAAAAAACAACAACACTAAAACTATAGAAGATCTGACCCTAAGTTATGGTCTACAACAATTTGTAGACGGCCCAACACGAATTACACAAACATCAGCAACCCTGCTCGATCCCTGCTATGCAAACTTCGATGTTACTACAATAAGATTGCATGACTGGGACGTCACTGATCATCTCCCGATACTAATCACAATAGACATTCCATATATTACTGAAACCCCAAAATTTTGCTATCGTAACTTAACAACCTCTGCAATTAACGAGTTCGCGATAAGTATGAGCCTGATAGATTGGAAAGAACTTTATCAAATTAACAATGTAGATCAAGCGTTCGGAAAGCTCTTAGAAAAAATTACCACTAACCTAAATTATTTCTGCCCTATAAAAAAAGGAAAAATTAAAAAAACCAATAAAAACTTTAACTCAAACAAATGGGCAAACGATGAAATCAAAGCTATCATAAGACACAAAAATTATCTCAAAGACCTGTCAATTAAAAATCCAACAGAAGAAAATATTAATAAATATAAACTTGCAAGAAACCGCTGTAATAATGCGGTAAGAAACGCCCGAAACAATTTTTTTCGTCATCAGCTATCAGCTCAAACTAACTTAAAAAACACCTGGAAGGTAATAAATAACCTAATTGGGAAACCACAAGACGCATCTAAACAAAAAATTCCGCTCTCCCCAGATGAAATAAATAAATTTTTTACTGCCCCACCCCAACCGGCCATCGATACCATAGGACCTCAAACGTCTTATGATAAGGTTCATCATACCCTAAATTCGATAGTTCTACAACCGGTTGCGGAAGAGGAATTATCAAAAATAATAACCAATTTGAGAGATAATGCAGCCCCAGGAATCGATGGGGTCTCCGCAAAAATAATTAAAAAAATAAAGACCTACTTACTTAAACCTTTAGTTTATTTGATAAATCTATCTTTCAGTACTGGTAAATATCCAAAGATTCTTAAACATGCCAGAATAACACCAATTTTTAAAAAAGGAGACCCCACAGATCCTAATAACTACCGCCCTATATCAGTTCTTTCAATACTTGCAAAAATTGTAGATCAATGTTATCACTCTCGTTTAGAGAACTTCTGTGAAAAAAATCAGCTTATATCCAAAATACAATTCGGCTTTCGTAAGGAAAGAGGTGTGGAGATGGCCGTGGCGAGGCTATATAAACAGATAGTGGAGGGGCTGGATCAGGGTAACTTTGTAATAGGAATATTGTTGGACTTAAAGAAGGCCTTTGATCTAGTGAACCACGAAATTTTATTAAATAAACTATACATCTTGGGTATCAGAGGGAAAGCGCACGAATGGATTAGTTCATATCTCACAAATAGGAGTAGTACAACTTTAGTTAATAATGAACTATCTATGGAACGAGTAATCACCCAGGGTGTCCCCCAAGGTTCAATACTTTCCCCCATCTTATTTAATCTATTTATAAACGATATTGAGACTACCGTTGATGATGACTGTTTAACTTTATACGCAGACGACACAGCACTAATAGATAGTGACAAAATATTCGAAAATCTAATTGACAGAGTAAATTACAAGTTGCAAATCATTAGCTGCTGGCTAAAAAACAATAAACTAGAACTTAACGTAGACAAAACGATATATCTAATATTTAAGAATCAAGGTAAGGTAATTCCTTCTAGCGGCAACATAATTTTTAATGCTAGTATACTAAAAAGAGTAACGGAAGCGAAGTACCTGGGTGTTTGGCTGGATGAGAGACTCAATTGGAATGTACACGTCGACAAAATTGCAAAAAAAATATCATATAGTATCTACTTAATAGGAAAAAACAGGAAAATTTTTACAGACAAAATTTCTTATCAATTGTACTACGCCTTAATATATCCACACTTAAATTGGTGCCTTCCAATATGGGGTAACACATCCAGCCAGAATCTGGATAGACTTCTTAGATTACAAAAAAGAGCGGTAAGAATAATACTGCGCAAATCATACCTTGAACACACCCAATCATTATTTAAATCTTTGAAAATACTCAACATTTATCAGCTTTTTAAATATTGTACTCTTGTACTTTTAAATAGATTAATCTCCATAAGAGATAATGATACAATCGAGTTAGCCTCCGCAAAAATCTATAGCACCCGTTCAAAGCCCTACCTAAAATTACCACCGGCAAAAACCACTAGGAAAATTAATTCTTTATTATATAATGGAATTAAATTATATAACCAATTTATGTCTGCTGAAGCAAACAACCTCAAAAACTTTAAAAAAACTGCAAAAATATCGGTACTTGTACTACAATAACCCTTTTTTTTCTCTCTTCTTCTCCAATTGATGAAAATTCATTTAACTATTCCTAATTATTGTTAGATATTTGCTTAGTTTTGGATAATTTTCTAAATACTACTATGTAATCAGCTCTGAGTTTGTAGGCCAATAAGTCTTTTAAGACTTAGGCCTTAACGTAAAGGAAATTATAAATATGTAGTGTTGAATGAAATAAATAAAAAAAAAAAAAAAAAAATGACACTTAAGCCTCTTCTCCTTTCTCTCTAGCAGACAAAAGATCGTTTTCTACGTCCGAGGGAGCTTGCCTACCGGTGGAAAGGCTTATGATATCTGACCATTGATATTATATCTTATACGTCTCTAGAAATATGACAAGCTGTAATCGAAGTTTTAAGTGAGAGTAAAAAGTTTCAAACCGAAGTTATATCGAAGCCCCCTTTTATGGTTTTTCTTATAACGACATTCGTATTTGAGCTAGATAAGTAAGAGTATCATCAATTGATAGAAAAACCCCGTGTCTATCAGAATATAATATTTAAAAAAATATAGTATTTGAAATTGTTCGTGTAAAATGGTTATTAAACGATTTGAAAAGAAGTGAAAATCATATTTTTTTAATTTTTCGTTAAATGGTGCCATATATCAAAATCATTCATAGAACAAAAATTGTAGAACTCATTATTATCTTTCGTTTGATGCTTCAAACATCGAATTCCGTCAAATAGAAACGGAGGTGTGACCTTTTTCATAATCTCTATGGCCGCCATTTTGAAATGGCCGCCATCTTGAATAGCTGGACGATGGAACCCCACACCACCTATTTTCCTATATATCAAGTAACCCTGTTCATGGAAATAACATTTAAATTTAGCCCGCCGAGGTGGTAGTGAAAAGTGCCATTTTGGGTATCTGGCTCATGGACTATAGGCTTCAAGACTACAATGGCCAAGATATAAAGGGCCTCTTTTACGCGTTCCAGCTCATTAGGTGTAAGAAGCCTGAACTGTACAGTATAGACGAAATACTCAAGAAAAGAAAACATAAAGGGAAGGTGGAATATTTCGTTTCGTTTGTAGACCTGCCTAAAGATCAGAATTGTTGGGCTAGTAGCGAAAATGTCGGACCTTTACCTAACCCTCCCAAGTGATACGTCAATGGACCTTTTTCCGAACAACACCATGGCGTCATACGTCACTAAACTCCCCAACCCCATAACCCTCGAGGGAGCGTGGGAATGCGCCTTGGTAGAGCTAATCTACACGTCTAGGTTTTTCAACGTGAAAAAGAACACCTTCAAAGAAGTAATGGCCGCCCGGCGTACTCTAACCTCCCAAGATAACGTGGCGAAACTTCGGCTGGCCGAGGTCCCCGAGGGTCATTATCAGTCGATTGACCATTTATTACGTGTCATCAACGAAGGTGATATTTGCCGTACGAATTTTGCGTGCTTTCACCACGACGCTACAACTGGTTATATCAAACTAAAGACTGACGAAGAAGCTTCGATCGAACCTATTTTAGCCGTACCGCGAGGTATTGCCGATATCTTGGGCTACGAGAATTCTGAACACGTACACGGTCGAGCTGAAAAACAAGCGCGTATTGACTACCATATACCTTCACAATTATACATCTATACAGATATTGTAGATAACGTAATAGTTGGTGATTCCTTAGTTCCTCTTTTACGTATTATTCCCGTGGAAAACACCAATTACGGGAATTCCGTAGTAAAGACCTTTGTTTCGCCCTATTATTTGCCCTTGGCCAAAAACTACCTTGATAGTATATCCATCCATATAAGAGATCATCTCGGCGAACTCGCGCCATTTCAGTACGGAACCCTGTCGTGTGTGGTACACTTGAGACATGCGTCGCACGGCTAGCTTGGAAAAGTGCTGCTACAGTCAGTACTACTTGGCGCAAGCAGACAGCCAAACGGGTAGAGGTGCGGGACCCGTGTATATCGGGCGAGCGGGGGCACGGTATTGGAAATATTTTGGCCCGTTTTGGACGTTATATTGCCCCTATCCTTTATAACGGAGCAAAATTTGTAGGAAAAAAGTTATTAAAGACTGGCACACGCGTTTTTAGTGACGTCATGAGCGGTCAAAACCTGAAAGACGCCGTCAAGCGGCGCGGTACCGAAACCTTAGACGAAGTTAGAAAACAGTACGGATCCGGGAAACCCCTAAAAAAAGAAAAACTGCTAAAAGAACAGCAAAAAAAAACGTAAGAAAACTATAAAACGAAGCGGCAAACGGCGAACTAGTTCAGTTAAACGTCAACTCCCATTCAAGAGCGCATTAAAACTGTAACGTATCAACCCCTCACTTCGCTCAAAGGGGATCAGCCTATAGAATTTGAAATCTCGGCCAATAACGACGAATATATTGATACGTCACTTGTCATGCTATATGCTAGAAATAAAATCACAAACAACGACGATACAATCCTCACAGATGCTGATAACGTTGCCCCTGTTAATAATTTTCTACATTCGCAATTTGAACGTATTGATCTTTACGTTGGCGATTGTCTAGTTACCCCCTCTGCGAACCATTACGCGTACAATTTCACTAATTTCCGCTCTTACTACATACGGAGGTGACGACACTATTTCCCACCTACAAACGGCGATTATTTTAAAGATACTAGCGCACATATGGATTCCCTGACAGACAACCAAGGTCATTTAAAACGACGTCAGGCTACCGCTAAGTCGAAAGAATTTGAAATGTTCGGAGCGCTATATTTAGACTTTTTCAATATCTCCAAACACCTTCTAAATGGCGTACCCCTTAAATTAAAATTACACAAAAGCAAGCCTAGTTTTTGTTTATTAGGGAAAAAACCAACCGGCGGTGGGGGGTATAAATCCTAGATTCTGGAAGCCGTACTTTATGTTCCTAAAGTATAGGTGGCGCCAAAAATCTTACTAGCTCCCGAACGAGCTTTGACAGCGAAGCCAGCGCAATACCCTTATACCCGCACTGAAACAAAGATATTTACCATCGCCCCCACCTCCTAAACACCTCTATTGAAAATCTTTATCGAGGGGTTCTTCCCGAGAGAGTGATCGTCGCATTGGTTAACCATCGGGGACAGACGGGTGACCTCGAAAACAACTCTTTAAATTTTGCGAGTTTTGGGTTAAACTACATTTCATTATTTATAAACTCCGATCAAATCCCCGCTCGTCCGATAAAACCCTGTTTTGGGAAAAACCTTTTCGCGCGTGAATACTATACCTTTTTCTCAGGTGCAGATACGCACTATAGTGACAAAGGGTTAGGGGTCACCCTCGAAGATTACGGCGGGGGGTACAGTATCTACGCCTTTGACCTTTCAATCGATTCCAGCGCGAGCGACTCTACGCACTGGAGCGCTACGCAACATGGACAACTCCGCCTGGAGTTGGGTTTTGATCAGGTGACAGCCAACACAGTTAGTTGTGTCGTATTTTCAGAATTTCAAGCTTTGTTACAGATTGACAAGAACCGCGCAGTGACCATCACAGTATAATTATGAACGCCCCCCAGATAAGACATTGTTTGAGAAACGTCCCTAGTTTTAAAGTTTTTTTTTTCTAGCAATACACTACCTGCACAGATTGACAGCTACCCGGCTTCGTATATTGTGAATTTCGATAATAGCGAAAAGCCCGGGACGCACTGGATAGCGATTTATTTTGACAAGCGAGGCCACGCGGATTATTTTGATTCACTAGCGTTCGGTCCGAATTTCATACGCCCCATTGCCCGATTTGTCAAACGAAACTCAACATCGCGTACCTACAATAGACGTCGTTTCCAATCTCTATCAAGTTCAGTGTGCGGGAAATACTGTATTCTATACCTGCTTCATCGATCAAGGAAGAATGGAACACGCTCTTTTGTAAAGAGGTTTTCCGTAATCCCGAACGTAATGACAAACTTATTTCGAGCCTTTTCAAAAGACGTCACCTCTAAGCTCCTAACGTGTTGAACCCTTCCCCATTTATTTAAAAAAAGGGTATATAAACTAGAACTTTTCACTCTAAAAATCACAAGATTCTCGAAATCCAACAACCAACCAACCAACCGACCAACCAACACTAAGATGACCACCGCTGCAACCATGGAAATGGAATATCTCAACGGCCGCAACAAGACCCGCTGTTTCGGCCGGGGACACGACCTGGTCATAAAAGAGTTGGCCGTCGCCACCGTCGCCCCGATGCCCGTCCTCGTCTCGTGGACGTTCGCCTCTCCCTACGAGGCCAAGTACCTGCCCCCCGCCATCGCCAGAACAAACCGGTACATTACCCGAAAAATACACGGGCTGGCGTTTGACGGGGGTGACGTCGACCCGGCGAGGTTGGAGACCCTCCTCAGCAGGGCCACCAGCGGGGCTTCATCACTGTGGACCACCGGTCCCGAAAAAGCGGACCTCCTCGAGGACTACTTGAACAGGCCCGTCGGGGACCTGAACGGGGTGCTATGTCCGCGTCCGACCGTCGAGGACGTGTCCCTACGGTGCGGACACCCCCACGGGTCGACCACCACTTCCCGGCCTTGCGCCACGGAGCGAGCTTGGGCTAACGCCCGGTTTCTGGCCGGCTGCCCACATTTTTTGTAATTTATTATTTTGTTTTGAATTTTTTATTATTATTTTGTCATCATTAAATGTTTTGAATCTATTTCACGTTCCCTTTATTTACCAAAAAAAATAAGCCTATACTAAATACTAAAAGTCTACCATTCGTGACTTTTAGGGTTTTTGATATTACTTCACTAGCCCTTTATTTCCACCAAAATAAGTCGAACCTTCAATACCAAATGTCTCCCATTCTTCAATTCATTCGGTCGCCAGCAGCTATGGACAACGAACGTCTGCGCTTCTTGTCTTTCTATGAATACCCCCACGTAAGTAGTAGTAAAGAAGCTCCCTTCAGGAGTGAAAACCAGTTTATTAAGACACCAAAGGGTTATGTCAAAGGTTAAAGGTCAAAAAGGTCAAAGACATATATATGAAACCCCCGCTTATCATTGTAAACCTTTCAATAATTCATCAATGTATGAGGCCTCTTTTACTTTTACACGCCAGGCGTAGATAGTGTGTTTCATTGTAGTATTTGAAAGCGAGTCATACGGTTAAAAATGGACGAATGACTGGTCGCGTCTCGTTGGAGCCTTGTCAGTGTGGTCGATGGAAACGTTTCGTTTATCACGATTCTTATTGCCTAAGACATTGGAAATCTTTTGCCCGAGTATTTATCACGCCTATTGCCTTACCGATTGGTATAATTAGATCAATTTACAATCGAGATGCGCTATACATCTTCGAGTCTACTTATCATATTCTCGGATTGCTACTAATTATTCCGATATTTCGGAGATCTGCAACAGTTCGTCTTTGAACAATCGATGCCGTCGGTGTTATGGTTACATCATTCGAAGGGCTAAACGATAGTCTGAAATAGTATGTTAAATAAATTTGATACAATAAAAAATTGATTGTGAAAAAAAAAATTGTTTTTATTTCATATACGGTTATAAATTTCGTCATTCTTTTTGATACACAGAATCACTTGAAAACACTTTTCCACTCGGATTATAAAACCATGCTTTTTTTAAGGCGTCCACTTGCGGGCGTAAAAACTGTCCGTATTGTTGAGACGCGTAGTTACAACAATGGGTATCTCCTAGCCAGATGATTATTTGTAATATCTCCATTAATTTGGCGATGTTCATTAAATAACCGTTACATCTTCTGGATTTGTTTAAAGTCTTGTTTTTAATTATTAACGTCGACCGTAATTCGTAGAGAATCTTTATCAATGCCGTGTTGATAACTCCTACAGCGGTTTTTAGAATGGCATATATACCCGAGTATATAAGAGGCTTCGTGGAAATTTTGGCATTTATGAATTTCCGATTTTGATTATTTATGAATGATCCAACATTCGGTTTGTAATATATACCGACCATAAAATAGATCCTCGCTTCTTTGAAAAAAATTTGACTTCATCTAAAAAAGACAGAAAAATCCGCGTAGGTTGGGTTTTAAGATGTGACCTACATATCAAACTTTTCCAACTAGCCAACTTAAAAATCCGAACAGACCAGTGGGCCTCTAATTTTTTTTCGTCAAAAATACCTATATCAGGTGATATATAAGCCGAAATTTTTAGTCGAAAATATCACAACTCTCGCCATGGCCGGCAGCTCAAATAAACGAATAATGGACTTTATCAACACTCTACCGGATCTCTCTGAAGTTGAAGACTGGAAAGCTGAACTAGAAAGCCATATCCAATCAATGATCGAGGAGTGTACAATCGACAAGCAGGGAGGAATCATTCCTAGATTCGACGTGAAAAGCGATAACTCGACGTATACGATCAAACTACCAGCGACCAAGGGCCAGGTCTATTTCGATATTCAAATTTACAATTATTCTGATATAAAAGATGTCTCAGCGTCTCCAATCTGGGAGCAAAGCTCGAGACGATTGAAGTTCGTCGCCGACGAGGATTCCCATGAGTCCAAATTGATCAACACGTTGGTCAGCCGAATCGCCCGGGAGATGAGGGAGAATTCCGAAAAAGGTTATCGTCCCACCGATCAAGCGTGTGAAGAAAAACTAAGTATTGATTTTTTATTTGAAAAAACAATAATCAGGTTAGTTAACTTTTTTTTTTGTGTATTAAATATGGATCCGCCCAGTCTCTTAATTCTAGCAACTAATTGCGTTGTTTATACCGGGCAAATTAATGATTTAAAGAGTAAATATAAATTTCAACATACGCCCCATTTAAATGTCGGTGATTGACTTCCGGGATTAACTTTTCTTATATTCAGAGTAACGATTTTATAACGACTGCTTTTAAATTCTCGTATGATTTTCACTAATTTACTAAATACGCGAAAGGCAATACGGTTTATATCTATAATCTTTTATCCATTAAAGTACCGGATGTTTCATTCATGCATGATTCTTTAAATTTTATCTACGAAAACTGGAATAAGAGCTCCGTCATTAGATTTACCGGTTTAAAGCCGCTAGAAGTTCGCCTTTTATTAAGGTGATTGGGGAATTTCTCTTCAGTCTGCCGGTATGAGCGATACCGAGCCTAGCGGGGACGAGGAGGAGGCGTCTTTAGATTTAACTTTAAATCGGGATCCTAAACGTTTTTTCTCAATCGATAAACTATTGGACAAAAAATCGAGAAAGTACGGTTGTAGACAAATCGAAGCTAAAGTTAATTTTAAGAATTTAAACGAAATTAAATTAACTGAATTTCACGACACGTTGGTCAATATAATTAATTCTTTGTTGTACGAGCTTTTGAATCAACATATTGATTATAACATGGTTAGGTTCGTAATTAGATCGGATGAATTAGATAACACTGCAAATTTAAAATTTATGAACGTAAATGACTTAACGGCCGAACGGGTTCTATATTCAATAAGTAGAATTGCCCAGAGTAGCAAAAAGTTCAATCTGTACGCCTCTCTCGTCTTTGATATTATCCTTCTCCAATGCGATGTTCAATTTGGGGGGCGTCAAAGATCTTTAGCGGCCCGAAAAATAGTCGCTTTGGATGCGTTTTTAAAATCAAACCCCAATTACATATTCTTGGAGAATGATGATGATCTTTGCTTCGGGAGGGGTTTAGCTATCGGAATTTTCCTAGCTGATATAAGGCTAGCGAAACGGAAAGATAAACTTTATAAACTTAGCGAAAAACAAAATCAATATTATAGACTATTGAAAAACGGCTCTAAACCTTTGCAAAAAGAAGAAGCTTTATCATTGTTTCGAAAAGCTAATATAGAACCCGGTGCCGTAACTATGGCCAGCGTACAAAAATTCCAAAATTATTTAACCGATTATCAGATTATTGTACATAAGTTAGAAAATTTAGAGCCGTATTTCATTGGTCCGTTTCGAGAGAAACAAATATTTTTGGTCTCTTTGATCAACACGTCCACGTGCTTAAATATTTGCATTACCTTAAAGGGGGTAGAGCTTACTGCCCCCTCTGTCTAAAAATATTTACAAGCGCGCGTCTGAAACGAGGTCATGCGTGCGGGAAGCGTTCAATATGCCATAGATGTAAGGCTAACGTCTTTCACGAGCTGCCATTAGTGAAACCAATCCGTTGCAGAAAATGTAGTAGATACTTTAAAGGGATAGTCAGTTTTAATTTACACGAATCGAATAATGTTTGTGAAACATTTAAACGGTGTATTGAGTGCGGTTTAGAACGCGGCGAAAAACACGAGTGTAACAAACCTTGTCGAAATTGCAAAAGGAAACACGAGAAGAACAAATGTTACGTCATGCCTTTGGATACTATTTACAAGAAAGTGAAATATTGTTATTACGACTCGGAGACGATTGTTAAGAATAAAGAACACGTCCCGGTACTACTTGTTTCGGCCATGGAACAAGATGAGGGAAGCTACGATTACAAAACATTTCGCGGCTACGATTGTTTTGATCAATTTTTGAACTATTTGTTCGAAACGAAAGAGGATTATATTCAACACGCTACGAAACGAGTAAAAGTAACGATTCCGATTTACTCTAATGTACAACTAGTGGCACATAATAGCCGCAGCTTCGATGCATTCTTCATGTTAAACTCGCTTCTGAGAATGAAAATCATACCCGAAGTAGTTTTTCAGGGAAACAAACTTTTGGGAATTTTTCTCAAAAACCAAAAAATTTAATTTATCGACAGTTTTAGCTTTATCTCGCAACCCTTGCGTACATTTTCAACGACGTTCTCTCTCGGAGCGTGCCAAAAACAATTCTTTCCGTATATATTCATGAACGAAACGAATCTTGATTATAATTCGAAAATACCCGACAAGAAGTATTTCCAGCCGGAATATATGAAGACTAAAGATTACGAATCTTTTCTCGAGTGGTACACCGAGAAATCTTTACAGCCGAGCTATAATTTACAAGAAGAGTTAGAGTACTATACTATTATGGACGTGAAAGTCTTACAAAAAGGCGTGGACAAATTTCGGCTAATGTTCAAGCAAGAAACGGGTTACGACATTTTAAATATGAACGCTTTAACAATCGCCGGCGCGTGTACTAATCTCTTTCTACACATATATCTAGAAGAATTCACTTTAGGCGTCGTACCTACTAACGGATACGGAGATAACGTTTTTCAGAGCAAACCGGCGCAACAATGGCTGGCGTGGGAGGAAAAGACCCGAGGCGTTAAAATCCAAACTTCCCGGTCATTGGAGGGAGAAAAGAAATTTGGAAGATATCCCGTGGATGGTTTTTCGAATAATCCAGATACCGTCTATCAGTTCGACGGTTGTTTCATTCACGGCTGCCCTTTACATACTAAACTCGTGTTATGGTGTTAGGCCTTTGCGATACGCTGAGGGAGTCTCTACAATGCATTAGAAAGACTTCTTTGCCTGTGGATTTAAAAGTAAGAAATTCCTACAACAAACCTATATTCCTTTTTTGATATTCTGATGGATTCTGATGGCAAAATCATATTTTTTAGATACTCATAGCTTTGAGATTTTACGCTAGAGGGTCTTACCAACTAGACGTAGGTCAAAATACATTTCTCGGAGTTTGCCAATCTAGCGTGAGCCGATGTCTTAGAGAAGTTACGGACGCTATTAATCTAACAGTAGTACCGCAATATATAAATTTCCCAATCACGGAGATTCAAAAAACGGCTGTGAAATTGAGGTTTCAAGAGGAATGCAATTTCCCCGGCACAATTGGGGCTATAGATTGCACACATGTAGCAATTGTTCCGCCAGCCAACACTGACCCCGATTTTCCAGAGTACCTCTTTGTTAATCGAAAATCGTATCATTCTATGAACGTTCAGTTGGTAATTATTAATTAATAGTTACATCTACTGTGTAAAAAAAGTACAAAGGATGATATTCATTTCTAGGTTTGTCATTACGATTTGTTAATTCTTTCGGCCAATGCGAAGTTTCCCGGTTCTAGTCACGATTCTTTTGTTTACCGATCATCGAACCTGTCAACTCACTTGGAAGAATCCTATCGTAATGGGTCAATAAATGACTCTTGGCTAATTGGTAAATTTTCTTAATTTTTAATTTCCATTTAAGTTTCTTCACTGATTATATATCCAATTTTTTTCCAGGGGATAGTGGCTATCCATTAACTCCATGGTTAATGGTCCCAATTTTAGATGCGGAAGAAAATAGCAACGAGTCTCGATTCATGGAAGCATTTTTAAAGGCCCGGTGCACTATTGAAAGGTGCAATGGATGCTTGAAGCAGCGCTTTCGGCGTTTGCTGAAGGCTAGGGCACTTCATTATGAGCCAAAAATTGCGGCCAAAATCATAATGGCTTGTTGTGCTTTGCACAATATGTGCATTTTGAATGGATTCGGTGAAAATATTGAGCTTGAAAGAGAGGAAGACGGCGAGGCTCAGTTTGTTGCGGAGGACCGACCCCACCCAGTCATAGCTGCTCCAAGAAATGGGAATTGGAATACTCTCGGCCAAAGGGTGCGGAGAATGGTAGTACGTCGGTTCCGTGAATAAATGGTGAAAAAAAAGGCCCTTTTAAGGGCCATTAGACAGTGATATAACTGCGAAATAAGGTGTTGTGTCGATTAGATAATCGAATCGTTACGAATGAAGATTTAAACGTCGGATACCTTGTGACGAGGAGATGATTCTAATTGAGATGACACCCTATTTCGGAGTTACATTACTGTCTAATGACGCTTGAAGTTTTGATTTTATCTCATAAATAGAATAATATCTTAACATGTGCGGAGTACGTTGCCTTCTCGTGGCAAGCGTCGAAAACATGAATATCAAGGCCGAAACGTACACGCTTTTAAATATTTAAATTTATTCTTTACTAAAATATGTTCGGTTGTTATTTTAAATTAGATCAGAGTCAATATAATTCCCTCGATAACAATCGTAAGCAATATTTATAAGCTCGGAACTAATTTTTATTTCTTTACAAGCAATATTTATTTCATTGTAACCAATATTTGTTCCCTCGTAAAGATTACTTGTTTCCTCCTAAGGAATGTTTGTTCTTTTGAATGAATATTTGTTTGTTACTAATCTAATTAATATTTGCTTGTTTTTTACTATTTTTATAATCAAATTAATATTTACTTGTTTGTTACTAATTTTATAATCGATTTTCATATTTACTTCGTTTGTTACTAATTTATAATCAAATTAATATTTACGTTTTTGTGACTAATTTTATAATCCAAAATATTTAATTTTGTGGCGAAATTATTTCTTAAAACTAATAAAGAAAAAACAAATCATAAAATCCCTTAATATTAAATTATTAACTTTATTATTATTGTTTAAAAAAAATTAGAAAAACGTGTACGTTTCGGCCTTGATATTCAAGTGTTCGACGCTTGCCACGAGAAGGCAACGTACTCCGCACATGTTAAGATATTATTCTATTTATGAGATTAAATCATAACTTCAAGCGTCATTAGAGAGTAATGTAACTCCGAAATAGGGAATCATCTCCTCGTCACAAGGTATCCGACGTTTAAATCTTCATGCATGACGATTCGATTATCTAATCGAGACAACTCCTTATTTCGAAGTTATATTACTGTCTAATGGCCCTTAAAAGGGCCTTTTTTTCACCATTTACCATTCTTAAGATAATTGATTGGCAATCCTTTCAAAGGCAGCTGCCATCCTCGTCTGCGCCGCAGTGAATTCCACAAAGGAAGTGGCCATTGTTTCGACGGAAGTTGCGATTCGTGCGAAGCTGTTACTAATTGCCCCCAACTCCAAATTAGTTTGAGCTTGCGCCTCCGCCAATGACTCCGCCGCTCTCTCATAGGGTGTCCGCTTGCTTCTACACTTGTTTTTTTTTCTCTCCTCATTTACTTCTAAAAATTACTAATAATAAATAGCTGTTTCTATTAAAAAAATATAGCAATATTAAAAATTACTTCTTGCAGCATTATGGACCGAATCCGACACCTCGCCATTCAATTCATCACCGCTAAAAGCGTCATGCATGATTGGTTTGGACTTCTTCGGCTGCGGTGCTGGCGTTTGGGTTAGAACGTCCGTCGTAACTTCGGTTAGAACCTCAAATTCTTCATTTAAACCCAAAAAGTTGAAGAAGATGCGGCGGAAGGCAAGAAGGTCGATGTCAAGGTAGAGGCAGTGGAAGGCAAAAACGTTGAGGTAGATGGCATAGAAGGCAAATTGGAGATTGGTTCCTTTGGTCTGAAGAGTTGGCCAAACCCAGCCTCTTCCACACTCTCAACTCCGGTTACGCTACCTTTACCGCAAATGGAAGGAAATATATTGAAAGAATCAAATACAAATTAATATTTAAGGCTAATATTTGAAAATACTTGGAAGAACGAAACACGAGGACGAGGTAAAGAAAAAGAAAGGATTTATTTCAAAATTCGAAATACAATAAAAATAAAAGAATGAAAATAGTTCTTAGATTTTTTTTCCCCATTCGTGGAAAATAAAACCCGAAAAAGAATCACCCTTTCAAAATTTCGCGCTATAAAATGACCAATGAAGAAGAAGGGGCGGAGAAATAGTACCGCGTGAACAGTCACGTGAGGCAAAAAATACTTCGTCATTTTGTCGGAAATGACGTACATGTGGTTTGTCAAATGGATTTCGAGCTTTCCAAATCACCATTTGGATTTGGGCTATAGAATGCGTTTTTTTGTACCCAACCCAAATGAAGGCAATTCAAACCCTCTGTGGTTTGGAATCTTCCAAATGGTTTGGATTTTTAGAGAATTGAGTCACAGGTAAGAAGTTAAAATTTTAAATTTTTACACCAACCCGATGTTTGGATTAATATTTAAATAATGTAATTTAATGAGACGGAGCAGGGTGTTGAAGAAAAGGATGTGGATCAGGGGGAAACTGATGAAGAGCTGGAGTTTGAAAATGAGTCTTGGCTTGGGTCTGACTCTGACGAAGACGCGCTCGAGATCGGGTAAACTATACTATTATTATCATAATTAGTTAACTACTGAATTTATGCTAGAAATTGAAAAATGTTCTAGGAATTTCTAATCTCCAGCCTACCCTGATCCGGAATACTTTAACAATTTCATCGCGAATCAGGCGAAGTTCAATGTTCTAGAAAGGGATAAGGAAGAAGAAGAAAAAGAGGTCTAGAAAATAGCTTTGAGAGCCTGATAGAATGCATTGGCGATTAATATAGCAGGTAAGAAGATTAAATTATACTCTTTATTTGTAACAGCCCCTGTAAAAGTGTTTCAACCCTTTTACTTCAAAGCTCGCTGGCTAGTATATAGATAAGGGTAAATTTCTTAACGTATTTTTAGTGCCGCTCCAAAATTTCGAGACTACTAAAGAGGTTGAAGAGATCTATAATGTTTTAGGGATGCTTTGTTACCTTATCCCAATTCAGAGAATGAAGCTAGGGGTAAGGAAAAAAACTATTTATATGTTTTTTAAAATCTTCTTTCATTTAAAAACATTAGTTTTTATTTTTTTTTGGCGATTTCGCCCACGCACAGTTTTTTTTCTTTTTAAGTTTTAAAAAGTTTAATTTCTTTCGTGCACTTAGCGCCGGACTAGGTGTGGAATTTACAAAAGTTCATAGTTTTCCAACACCCAGCGCGCATTTCTTGCTTGACCCAGTGTGCATCCCACAGGGTTTCTGAACCCATGGGACTGCGGGGCATCCGTATTTATCCAGGTCGGTGGCATAGAGTTCGAATAAATCAGCCGCCAATAAAGTTTTCTCGTGCCCCTTGCACAGAATTTTTTAAAACCTTTAAAGGCTTTGCAATGGGGCACGAGACGGTTATATGGCAGTAACCCAGCCTCCCAATCTAGTCCAGTAAGCGTAGCGGTCGCGAACGCGTTCGAATTACGCGTTGCCACGGGTACCTCCTCTAAAGCGTAAGGAGGTAGATACGAAGAAAAGTCCACCACTTTTGGGAAATACCCGCGGCCACAAGCGCACTTTTCAAATTTTGCGACGGCCATCTCTTTTACCACAGATTCAGCATGTTTTTTCCCCTTGCGGGCTCGCCCGCAAGTAGATTATATCCACAATAAGCACTTGCTCCAGTTGATCTATAATATATGTAAACTCCTATACGAAGAAGAGTATATCAGCTGTTTAGGCTGCGGAAATCTTCATCTCTACAAAGTCGAACACAACGCTAGCCCTCGTGGGTACTATTGTCTCACACCCCACTGCTATCTCTGTCTAATTGCTTTTATTCATAATGATTCTAATCACTTTGTTGTTTTCCTTCCCCTTTCCGAAATGAACTACCCATTTCCCTTAACCTTCTTCAAGAAATACCTCTAGCTTAAAAACTGTGAAATATAAACTTAATGTAATCTATTTCACAATAATTTAATCTATAATAACTTGTTTTTAAATCACACAGTGTCGTACTTAGCTGCCAGTTTTGCGGAGATGTTTCATATCATGTTATCTACAACGCTGATCTATCAGGCTACTATTGTTCTAATCTAAACTGTAATTATATTTTCGACCTAATCGCCTTTAATAATCTTCAAAATCTTTATTATATCAATGTTCTAAATCCATCTCCCGAAACTGAGCTAGCAACCTCCTTAAACCATTCTTTTTCTATTGTCTAAAAATTCAACTGTTCTATAATTTTACCTCTACAATTGTTCTATAATTTTACCTCTAAAAATAAGTTTAATGTTATATAATTTCTAAACTGTATACGTTGTATTATATTTAAAAACTGTTTAATTATATTTTAATGTATATATATTACTAATTTTGAAAAAAATAATGTACAAACTAAAACTAAATATTCTTATATTTAAAAAATAAAAAGTACTTACAAGTTTGAGTAGCGGCGTTCATCGTAGATTTTAAGAAGTTTGAAGTTTTTAAAAAATAGTTGAAAGTCGGTTTTTAAGTTTTAAACTTGGAAAAAAAATTTAAGATTTTTAAGATGAAGTCGAAGTTTTTTTAGAAGACAGCAGCGGATGATCCGGGTTTAAAGCGAGATACTAGTTAAAACGTTTTTTCGATCCTTATATAGTCTAAGATTTTTTTTGACCAAATTATCATTTTTTTTGTTAGAAAGTTGTTTTAGAGCTATTCGCATCATAAAATGTCAATTAATTCCAGATATAACTAGTTCCAAAGCGTGAACTAGAAAATTTACTCCATGCATTAGACTGGGTAAACGTAGTGCCATCTAACGTGGTTCGCAAATATTATGTTAATGGAAAATATTGTTACAAAGTTTCAATTTTTAAAAGAATTATCATAATGCACCCGTGGGTTTCAGAATTCGGTTTCTGGCGCTTATCGGCTAATCCAAACGATAAAATTGGTATTCAAAAGATAGTAAATGAACAAAAATGGCTCAAAAGATTACCAACCTTTATCGATGGATTATATACGACTAATCCCGATGTCGTGGTTTATATTCTAAAAAGTCTTAGAAGACAATTAAACGAGAGTTTTAACGATTTAAAGAGTAAATATAACTTTCGTGGAAAACCGATGTTTAACTCTCATCGTAGTAAGTTGGAACCAGAATATGTAATTAAAGAAATGAGCGTGGTTAAATTCGAAGCAGTTGGTTATGCAAAATACCAACCAAAACCCCTTCTAGCAACGTATAGGTCGCCCTATGCTGCAACCGAGATACCTTCTAAGGTTAGAGCTACTAACAATTACGTTATACACAACATGTTAGGTATCGGTTGGAGCCGGGGTATGACGGCCTCTCAACGCCTATCCGCTCATTGCAACGATGTTCAGTTTCAAAACTATAATCGAATTTACGTGAAAGGTCACGATAAAAAAATCATTGTTTGCCAGTTATTTCAAAAGGAAACTTGATTTAAACGCGTGGGACTGCCCAAAACTGGAATTTGCCTTAAACCCATGTTCCATGCATAGAATAGGGAAAGCTAAATGTACAAGGGAGTTTCGATATATTACTCGGATTATATCCTGTCAAACCCCGTCATTACAGCTTATACTCCTCCAATTAAAAACCCATAAAAAAGAAAATAAATACCTGATATTATCCAGGGGGTTTTGCTTATCAAAATTCTTTTCCCTCTCTTCTGCCTCCTCTCTTTCTAGCGGTATTGTACTATCATCTGAGTCGTAATCTTCCGCGGCGGCTGCAAACCAAAAATTAAAACAAAACACCAAAAAAATGTAATAGTTGCCCTTTAAAATCCGGTTTATGCTATTTACGTCGCATTTTCATTTTCAATTTCGGCCTGAATAGCCTCCTCTATCTCCTGCTCTAGAAGGTCCTGCTGCTGAGCAGCCAATACTCCTTCCCAGTCATGCTCAAAGCCAAATCTAGAAATTTACTTAATTTAATTCGGATAAAAGTTAAATACAAATCAGAAATGATTACATTTGTTCGGGATTCTCTTGACGGCACATGTTCGCTTAGTTTTAAAATAATTGAGTTGAATATACTCTTTTCGCTGAATAGAATGAGTTTTGAAACGCTCTTTAAATATTTTAATTATAGTTAGATTACATGTTAAATAGAAAGAAAAAACCTTGCATATATATTGATTTTGTTATAGATTTTCATCTAAGGCGAAATTATCGTGGGAAAAAAATCATAAAATGAATGAAGTGGTGCTGTGTCCTTCGTGGGATCAAGTAACCCTGTGTTTAAGCGTTAATGACGGAATTGTACATTATTGTTTGACCCCTACGTGTTATGTCTTCAAAGAGGCAGTTTATTTGCAGAAAGAAAATATTCTTTTGACGCAAATGTCATATCCACCATTAGAGTGTTTGCCGGTAAATGACATATGCGTCAATTGTAAGGTTTTTTGTCCGTCGGAACTGAGGTATAAAAAGCCTTGTGTCGTTTTTGAAAGGGAGAATAAAGTTAACTATAACTACTGTCGCTATCCCCTTGCTTACTCTTATGGGAACAACCTTTCCTTTCAGCTCTTATTTTAATTTGTTAAACCTCACTAACATTAACCTTTCCTTCCTCACTTACTTTGACCTTTCCATCAGCCTGTCCTTTCTTTGCTTTAACTTGTTAATCCTTTTTAACCGTCCCGAACTAATCGTCTGAACTGTTGCCTTGTAAAAGCTGAAAAAAATTATGTCAGACAACGCCTATAAAACAAAAATACAGTGACCTCGAAATAACAGCGTAATGTTTACTACTATCCCGGTAAAGAAAACAGGCTTGACCCTGAGGGTTTTTTCTAAGCGGATATTTTAAAGTATATAAGGCTGTTGGGAATATTTATGTTTGGATAAAAGCCGCCGTCGAACAAGTACGTTTATTTTTTCACGCTCGCCGCGGATCATTTCACGATATGGAGATTTATTTCAACTGTTGACTTTATAAACCGGGTAAGCAGTTTAAATTATAAATTTTTACACGAACGCGATGTTTGGATTAATATTTAAATAATATAATTTAAAGAGATGGATCAGGGGGAACTGATGAAGAGCTGGAGTTTGAAAATGAGTCTTGGCTAGGGTCTGACTCTGACGAAGACGCGCTCGAGATCGGGTAAGCTCTACTATTATTATCATAATTAGTTAACTACTGAATTTATGCTAGAAATTGAAAATGTTATAGGAATTTCGAATCTCCAGCCTCCCCTGATCCGGAATACTTCAACAATTTAATCGCGAATCAGGCGGAGTTCAATGTTCTAAGGAAGAAGAAGAAAAAAAGATCTAGAAAAAAGCTTTGAGAGCCTGATAGAATGCATTGGCGATTAATATAGCAGGTAAGAAGATTAAATTATACAATTTATTTATAACAGCCCCTGTAAAAGTGTTTCAACCCTTTTACTTCAAAGCTCGCTGGCTAGTATAGATAAAGGTAAATTTCTTTACGTATTGTTAGTGCCTCTGCAAAATTCCGAGACAACTAAAGAGGTTGAAGAGATCTATAATGTTTTAGGGGATGCTTCGTTACCCTATCCTAGTTCAGAGAATGAAGCTAGGGGTAAGGAAAAAAGGAAAAAACAATTTGTTTTTTTTAAATCTTCTTTTATTTAAAAACATTAATATTAGTTTTTATTTTTTATTTTTTATTGGCGATTTCACCCACGCACAGATTTTTTTTGTTTTTAAGTTTAATTTCTTTCGCGCACTTAGCGCCGGACTGGGTGTTGAATTTACAAAAGTTCATAGTTTTCCAACACCCAATCCGCATGCAGACGCACAGTTTCCCGCGCGCATTTACTGCTTCACCCGGTGTGCATCCCACAGGGTTTCTGCACCCATGGGACTGCGGGGCATCCATATTTATCCAGGTCGGTGGCATAGAGTTCGAATAAATCAGCCGCCAATAAAGTTTTCTCGTGCCCCTTGCACAGAATTTTTTTTGAAACCTTTAAAGGCTTTGCAATGGGGCACGAGACGGTTATATGGCAGTAACCCAGCCTCCCAATCTAGTCCTGTAAACGTAGCGGTCGCGAACGCATTCGAATTACGCGTTGCCACGGGTACCTCCTCTAAAGCGTAAGGAGGTAGATACGAAGAAAAGTCCACCACTTTTGGGAAATACCCGCGGCCACAAGCGCACTTTTCAAATTTTGCGACGACCATCTCTTTTACCACAAAGTCAGCATGTTTTTTCCCCTTGCGGGGATTGAATACGGGGCGACCCCGCAAGTAGATTATATCCACAATAAGAACTTGCTCCAGTTGATCTATAATATATATAAACTCCTTTTTAGACTATACGAAGAAGAGTATATCAGCTGTTTAGGCTGCGGAAATCTTCATCTCTACGAAGCCGAACACAACGCTAGCCTTCGTGGGGACTATTGTCTCACACCCCACTGCTATATTCGCGCCAAAAAACAATTTTGTCGACTCCATTCTACATTAAAGTATAACCCAAAGTCAATCCAGTCATTCGTGCAAAAAAAAAAAATCATTATTTAATAAGCAACTCTAACGGGAGAGTAAAAAGTTGCTCTTTTCTTTAAAAGAAACTAAATTTCTCGCGCTTTAATTTCAAGAGACGTTGACCGGCTTGACAGGCGTAAGCGCCTTAGATCTGTCCCTAACCTTGGCTTATTCTGGCCATTTTTATTATAAAAACAATAAATTTTCAGTTGGTCAACAGTAGTTTATTCCTGTACAACAAGGAGGGGGAAAACACTATTATCTTTCCACCCCCCCCCTCCAAAACAACCAATGACGTCATCAAATCAACAAATTAGCATCATCCCCGCCCCTAAAAACAACAAATGACGTCATCCGTCAACAAATTAGCATAATTATCCCCGCCCTAAAGGCTACAAATTTACCTAATTAGCCCCGCCCCCAAAATCAACAAACAGCGCATCCGTCAACAGCGCATCCGTCAATAAACAGCTCATCCGTCAACAAATGACCTCATCCGTCAACAAATTGGCCTAATTAACCCCGCCAGTCTGACCCGGTCTAACCCCCGGTCGAAAAACCCATTTTCAAGGAGGACTGACACAAATTTTCATTTTTCCGTCCCTGCTCCTTTATTTTTCCAAAATTGGCAAAAGTTTTTAACACCATATCGGTATAACTCCAAACTCATATCAACGTCATTCCGACGTCATTTTTAAAACAACACGTGACTTTAAAGATATCAAACAAAACACCCTTCAGTTAAACGTCATTTAAACTCGGAAACCCAAACTTTGAAGATGTTGGATCTTGACTCGTTTTTAACTTTTACTCTCGATATCTGGATCGACTATTGGTTATTGTTAACTGGGATTTTCATTGTACTGCTTCTTCAAATTCCACCAAATTGGTTCGTCGCTCTAGTCCTTATATTTTTGTTACCCATATCAATACCAATTGCTTTTTGTGTTTCTTTATTAACAAACGATCCACATTGTCTCTTGGTAACATTTTCACCTTTATTTTGGATTTTGTTTTACGGATACGAAGCTTTAAAAACATTGTTTTTAGTTCCTGTAAAAATCTCAGAGTATTTTTATAGAGAAAGTCGGTTTTATTATTTTTCATGCCTCAAGAAATATGGAAAATTAAATGAAAAGCAATAAATTGTTTTGTTTAACATAGTTGTATTTTATTCATAATTTAAAACACACTACATTTCATCATTGACAGCCTCTTCTGCTTGGCATTTATCAAAGTAAATTTTATCTACACTTTTATCTTCATTAGAAAAAATTTTCTCCCTAGGGTCGTAATTAAAAGGTTTAATCATACACGAAAAAAACCTGTCTTTATCCTTATATTGACATCCGTATATTTTCAAAGGGGCATAAGTCCGTTTTAACTCTATTAATTTGATGGCGTTTTTATGAAAGCCAGAACCAGGGGTGGCATTTATCGTTTGCACATTTTTGAGTGTTATTGTAGAATGAAATTGATATAATATTTTAATTAACGCTGTATGCAAAACAGCTTCAGCGGCCTTGACATCGTGACAAACATATCCCAAAACAATGGCAGCTTCTTGAACATGTTGACATTCTTCACTGGGATTATATTTGTGAATTCTTCCTTTTTCACAGTTTCTTGATATAACGCGTTGACCGGAATCCCGCGAATAAATCCGATAAACCACGTGAAAAGCTAGACTTACTGAAACAGATAGTTCAACTATAATCTCGTCTAGACATAAGTTTTTTAACATTTCAATAGACACAATTTTTTCTATTAAATGTTGGAATTTCTCACCATACTGTTCACGGTTATGTTCAATCTCAATGAGACACAGCGTACCTAACCGCGGCACTTTAAATTTTTGATTGTCTTTAACATATTCTATATCCCCACAGTTATACGTCCAAGAAAAGGAAGTAAATTTATCCCCTGCCATTTGTGAAAGAGATATTAAGGCTAGATATGGGATTCGGAAAGGGATGAAAGGTTAAAAAGGATTAATAAGTTAAAGCAAAGAAAGGACAGGCTGATGGAAAGGTCAAAGGAAGTGAGGAAGGAAAGGTTAATGTTAGTGAGGATTAACAAATTAAAATAAGAGCGGAAAGGAAAGGATAACGTTAGAGAAGGATAGCCAAATTAAAATAATAGAAAGAAGGAAAGGGATTATCCTAAGACTAATCTTTGGGATAGCGGCAGCAGTGATAATTCACTTTATTCTCCCTTTCAAAAACGGCACAAGGCTTTTTATACCTCAGTTCCGAGGGACAAAAAACCTTGCAATTGACGCATATGTCATTTACCGGCAAATAGTCTAAAGGTGGATATGACATTTGCGTTAAAAGGATATTTTCTTTTTGTAAATAAACTGCCTCTTTGAAGATATAACACGTAGGGGTCAAACAATAATGTACAATTCCTTCATTCACGTTTAAACACAGGGTTACTTGATCGCACGAAGGACACAGCACCACTTCATTCCTTTTTACGATTTTTTTCCCGCGGTAATTGCGTCTCAGATGAAAATCTATAACAAAATCAATATCTATATGTCAGGGTTTTTCGTTCTATTTAACATGTAATCTAACTATACTTAAAATATTTAAAGAGCGTTTCAAAACTCGGACTTATATAAAAAGTATATATTACCCTAAAAACTTAATTACTTTTTACAAGGACGTGTATCATATTGAAAATATTAGATCCTCTAGGGCATAAATATATTCACCTTATTTTACAATAAAAGTATTCAAGGCATTAAGTAAAGAGTTTCTGATATGATAATTAAACCAAGTTGGGAAATGTTTAATATAGTTATTTAACATGTAATCTAACTATACTTAAAATATTTAAAGAACGTTTCAAAACTCGGGCTTATATAAAAAATATATATTGCCCTAAAAAGTTAATTACTTTTTTACAAGGGCGTGTATCATATTGAAAATATAAGATCCTCTAGGGCATATTCAAGTTATTTTACTATAAAAGTATTCAAGGCATTAAGTAAAGAGTTTCTTATATGGTAATTAAACTAAGTTAAGAAATGTTTAATATAGTTAATATGCACGTGTTAATACATTAAAAAATGAATTTCTTAAGAAAAAACTCGAATATAACTATATAACTAGATTATATAAAATAACCTTGAGTTAATCTAGTATATAAAGCCGGTTAATTTCTACAAAATACTCATTCCACTCTGTAAAAGAGATTGTATTAACGCACTAAATTTTAAAACTAAACAAATATGTGCCGTAAATTAAACCACGAGAAAATGTAAGTATTTTTTTAAATTTATATAGGTTTTATCCAACTTAAATTAACTATATAACGCAGTTGGGGATACGAGCAGGACTGGCCCGAGGGCGTCCTAGCGGCGCATGAGCACGCTCTTCTAGAGCAAGAGATGGAAGAAGAAATAGAGGCTGAAATGCAGGCCGAAAACGCCGCGTAAATATTTACATAAACTAATTTTAAAGGGAAACTGTTACATTTTTTCTATTTGTTTTTTAGACTGGCAGCCGCCGCGGAAGAGGGGTACGACTCTGACGATACAATACCCCTCGAAAGGGAGAATTTAGAGGAAAGAGAAGGGGATTTTGAAGATGAGGATCAAAATCCTCTTGATAATATCAGGTATTTATTGTTATTTTATGGTTTTTAAAGGTTTGGGGTCTTATAGACTGTTATGGTGGGATTTTGTAGGATATACTCGGCGTAATATCGGCAAGCTTCCCTGGTACACTTTGCTTTACTAATTTTATGAATAGAACAGGGATTTGAAGCCCATTCTAATTTGGGACAATCCCATCGGTTCAAATCCAAACATTCTATTTGAAATAGGTCTCCTATAATACGACTTTTTTCGTATCCTTTTACAAAAATTCGATCAAAGTTTTTAAACTTTGGGTCGGAACAATGCACGGCTAAACGTCCATAATCTAGCATACCATACTCCCACGCCACACCTATCAGCTGATTCTGTACATAGTGGTTTACACGACGTATTTTTGGGGATAAAGCTGTTTTCGGGTATGGGGCTCTATAACTAGCAAAATGTATGCTTTTAGTGCCCCATTTCTCGTCCCCAAGTTGTTCAAATTTATGTATTGACAGCTCTTTAACAATGTACGTTTGATCCAACTTACTGCGTCTTTTATTAAATACTTCCTTACCTTGCATGAAAAGGGCGTCCACTACCAGGGATTTCTTCAATGAATCTAAAATTAGAAAAATTAACATTAAAATTTCGTTTCTTTGCAGATTTCCTGAAAATCCCACCTGCTCTTTCTGTCAATCGGTTGAATTAAACTACGAGATCCTTATCCGGACCTTTCCCTATTTAGTTTACTATTGCATGAATCCCGAATGCCGCTTTCACGAACTTCTTGTCGCTATGGTTATCCAGTCTCCCGGCGAGCCTATATTTATCAATTTAAATGTTCTGGATAACGATAGCGACTATAATCTCGCGATTACTTTCCATTTTCCTTGGTACCTCTAAATTTATATCCCCTATAACTATCCATTATAACTAACCCTTTCTAGCTGTTAGCTTTACCAATTAACTAAACCTTTCTAACTTTTTAACATTATTTTAAATTCACCAACTTTTTCTAGCTTTTTCTTTTTTTTTTAAATTAACTAACCATTAATGTTAGCTTTCACGTTTCTAAAATAACTTATTACCCATCTATCCCTTTATATCTATTTAGCAGGCATGCTGCTTTTTTTTCCGGGACTCGTAGTTTAAATAAATCGACACCTCCCAGACTCTATCCTCATCTCCGGCCGCGATAAAACATGCATGTCAGGAATTGGAACAAAACTAGCAAAGACAAGCCTTGTACCTCATAACACGTTCATCATTTAGCGTCGCAGCTGTTGGGCGCATTGACTCCCAAGCAAATATTCATGCGTGGTTAAATTTCAGAGAAATCACAATCTTAGTAAATTGTTACTATAGTCTAATAAAATATAATTCTGTATACACTAGAAATGGATTTCTGTCTATCCTAGTATAGTAAAATATTCTTTTCTCTCACATGTATTGTAGCTATACTAAAATAAACTAATGGCCTTTGTCTATGGTCTTTCTCTATCCTAGACTAGTAAAATGAACTCTCTCTAACCTAGAATAGCAAATAAACTTATGTTGATCCATTTGAGATCTCATGTACACTACATACTCTTGATAATACTACAATACAAATATTTTTCTCATTCATGACTTTTATTTCATGTAATTTAAATTTCTATCATTTATAGATCTGCTTTTAAATAACTATAACACTCTTGGTTGACGTACTAATACAACATTGGTTCGGATAAGGTTAGACCTTGAGTTATATTCTTAATGTTATAGACAGCTTTAAAGGGATCATAAAACTATAACCGTAGAATATTTTCATAATGCAAAAACTGAAACTTACCAGCAGAAAAAGACATGGTACTTCTTGTTATTGTTTTGAGTGACGGCGAAAAAAGAAAACTTTGAGTTGTAAGGTTAATCAAACTTTGGATATCTTTCCAATGATTACGAAAGCCTTTTATACTCATTTTCTGGGTTAAAACTGAAGGAGTTTACCTCGTGGATCAAAAGTGTCTAACATTGAAATAGCCAATCAGAAGTTAGATTACACGTGCACTTTGCCTGTATCAAAGCTAAATCCTATCTTTTATGAATTAACCAATCAAAAACTAATTTTACACGTGCCAACTAGTTTTTCAAGACTTATAAAATTTGATGGACCAATCAAAAAATTAGAAAAGTTAATTACCTAACTAGTTACTTATATTCTAACTTCGCCCAAATTACCATATTTTAATCGGAATATCGTGAACTTCGCCCATCTCTGGGATTTTCAAAACCACACCCAGATGAGTATATAAAGACGAGAAATTCAGGCAAACCTCACAAACGTTTCCAGCTCTCATCTCTTCAAGTCTTCACAACCTTAAAGTGTTCCTGTAACTCATGGCTGCTAATTCATCATCGAATAAACGCAAGGTAACCGACTTCTTTGATTCTTTACCTGATCTCTCAGTTAATTTGGATTGGAAAGAGGAATTAATCTCGCATATTAATACAGTTAAAGAAGGAAGTACTATTAAAAATCAAGGGGGCCTAGTTCCAAAATACGACGTTAAAGAAGACTCGGCCTCTTACTCTATAAGTTTACCCGCTCAAGTCGGAGATTACTACATTGATATCCAAATTTACGACTACAACAAGATTAAGAATTTACCAGCCAATGAAATTTGGATGGCCGATGGTCGAAGACTACGTTTCTTTGCCCAAGAGAACAGCAAGGAGTGTAAACTGATAAACTCTATTGTCACCCAAATTGCTAAAGATATGAGGGAGAATCCGAATAAGTCCATCAGTCCAACGAACAAAAGGGTCAAAAAGTAAGTCAATGACTTTTCAATTTCTAACCCGGTTTACGACATCGAAACGAATTACGGCCTTGCTCTTAAAAGTCAAATATGAATCCACCCAGTTTGGTTATAACGGCGTTGAATTCGGTCTTAATTTATGGTCAATCACGTTTATTCTTCATGTTAAAATTCAACAAAAACCTCGTCAAAGCCATTTACAAAAAACATAATTTTTGCAAGTACTTAACTTTGTTGGAAAATTTGGAATGGATTGAAAGGTACCCTGATAATATTACAAGAAGGTACTATTATAATGGGTTCTATATATGGAAAGTTAAATGCTTCAAATCCATTACCATCAATCACCCCTGGATGGAGGAATATGACTTTTGGCGATTTTTTCCAAGCCCGCACGACGAAATGAGTCGTTTAAATACCTTATCTCTCAAACATTGGAAAGTCGAAGAGTTTCCGAGTTATATTAACGGTCACTATTTTGAGGATGAGAAACTGGTGGAATACGTTCTGCATAGTCTCAATAAGCAACTTACAGAAAAATACCAATCTCTAAAAAATGAATATAACTTTAATGAACAATATAGTAGTTATCTAGGTGACGGGTGGTGGTATGTCCTCGACAAAGATAGTAAGCGTGAAAATCTCGATGTAAGTGATCTCGAAGTAGATTTTATGTCCCAGTGTTTCAAGTTTTCCTACGACTATATGATTTTTACGAGATTCATTAAGGGATACATTTCTTGCATTTTTAATCTCTTAACTCTACAAGTTCCCGATTGCTCGCATTTATCAGGCTTTGTCTCGTATACGGAAGAAGAATCAATGAACTTTATATATGAAGTCTTGGAACAAAGAAAGAAAAGATCATTAAAAAAAAGTCCCTTACGTATATTTCGGGGTTTATCGACTTTGGAGGTTGACATTTTATTGGCCCATCGCCGTTAAAAGCGAGCCGCGTTTTAACTTTCAAAACATTTCGAGCTATGAGTAGCCAAGAATCGGACAGCGATCAGGATGAACAGCCATTAGATTTAAGTTTAAAAAGTAACCCAAAACAATTTTATTCTATTGATAAAATTCTAGCTAAACACTCGCGGAAATACAAATGTCAGCAGATAGAAGGTAAAGTGCGCTTCAAAAATTTGGATCAAATTAAACTGACTGAAATTCACGAAACTTTTGTCAGTATTATAAACTCTTTACTGTACGAATTGTTACGGGACTACCAAGTGTACAATCGAGTACGCTTCTGTATTCGCTCGGATGAATTGGATAGTCCGATTAACCTAGCCTTTATTAACATAAATGACCTAACAGCCGAAAGAGTTATTCGAGCTATTAGTCAAGTAGCGCAATCGAACCAAAATTTTCATCTTGAGAGTTCACTAACTTTTGACGTAGTTCTATTACAATGTGACGTCCCAGTTGGAGCTCTCCAAAAAGGTTTGAATCGTCGAAATATTGTCCCGTTTGATACGTTTATTAAAATCAACCCCAATTACATTTATCTGGAAAATGATGATCATTTATGTTTCGGCCGAGCTTTGGCTATTGGTATCTTTTTAGCCGATGTCCGGGTCGAGAAAAGAAAGAACAAAACCTTCAAACTGAGCAAAGACCAGGCGTATTACTTTAGGGAACTTAAAGACAGTACGAAGGATTTACAGAAAGAAGAAGCTCTACGCTTATACCATAATGCGAAAATCGAACCAGGGGCCGTTAACTTGAAAAGTATAGAAAAATTCCAGCAATTTCTGGTCGACTACCAAATTGTCATTATTCGATTAGAAAATATTAATGAATTTTATTTTCACGGTCCCTGGCGTGAAAAACAAATTTTTATGGTTATTGTGAACGATCACGTGCATATATTGAATAATTATCATTGTTTGAAGGGTGGCCAGTCCTATTGTCCAAAATGCTTAAAGATTTTTACTCGAAATAGTCAAATTAAAGAACACGATTGCGAGACGCGAGTGAATTGTAGTAGATGTCATATGTTAAACGTTTTTCACGAGGAAATTAACATTCCGTTACAGAGATGTCGCGACTGTGGGCGTTACTTTAGAGGTCCAGATTGCTTCAATTTACATTTAGCTAATCCAATCGTCTGTTTGTCGGAGAGAAAATGTTCTTGCGGCATGATAACGCGAGATCCGTCAGCGATATGATTCACAAAGTTCTTTTTAAACTTCTTTTAAGGCTTTTTTCATCTCTTGGAAATTCCAACAGGATCGAACAAATCCGACTTCTCTAAGATTGTTTCGTACTGTCACCACCAGGTTTAGTTCCTTTCGTTGAGAGAAGAAAACGTACTCGTCCATCCTCTTACTCTAACTTGTAAAGAATGGTTCGATCTTTCGTTATCAACATTTGGTTCTCAAACTCGCCGTAGACGATAACTGTGACGGCCGAGCTTAACGGGTTTTTAAATTTCATCGTTAAGCGTAAACTACCGTGTTTTTCCAAAGAAAAATGTTCGCCACTAGCTCCCTCTTCAGCTGTTAAATCCAACGCCAGTAAACAATTGCCCTGGGGGTATTCCTCGTACGAGATATCATTACCTTTATTTTTACCGTAAAAATCTAAAGCCGTGAACAGGGATTGGTATTCACGACAATAGCGTTTTTCAGCAAAATTTGGTTGAAAAGGTTGATCGGGATAATTTTTATTTCCAACCGTAACGGCTAAATACGTCAAATCCAAGTGCTCGAAATTAAAAGGATTTTCAGTTAAATCTCCGTTGAAGGCTGATGTCTTTACGAAAGCAATTATAATTCTATTTGGGATTCTACCCAAGAAGACATTTTCTTTCGTCGTGTCAGTATTACCTCTTTCTATCCCAAAGTACTTTGCCACAGTCTGATTAATCGGGTAGACGCAGGGTGTTTTTTCCAAAACCATGGCGTGGGCTAACATTAAGTCTGGGTTTAACTTAATTTTCCTAACGTAGAGCGAAGCATCGCTGATGACGAATCTATATTGAGTGGCGGCTGGGGGCAGCGCGGGCGGGGCTGGAAGTGGTTCTCGCGATATAATGGGAAACGACATTCCTGATCTAATAAATTTAAATTTTACATCTACATTGTTTAAGAGGAATTTATTCATTTTACAAATACCCAGATGGAGTTTCCCTATCATTTCACATACTTGAGATGGATCAACGCGCTCTTTTCTCAGTTTCATTCCTTGATTAGACGCGTCAAAAATATCCTCGGGTTTTATCTTGGTATCTTTGTAAAACATTTCCAAAGCTAATTGCGTCTCTTTGGCATCTTTACCGTAATTTAACAATGTTTCGAAATAAGCGATATACGGAGCTAAATTATTTTGAGAAAATAAAGCCCATAAGAGTAAATTCACAGGTCCAACTGTGTCTACCGCCGCCGTCATATCTTCCCAAGCATTATTCGTCGTGTTTTTTTTTAATAATTTAACGTTAAGCTTTAATCTGGTTTTTGATAAATCGACATAGTGTTCCGGAGTACCGGGGACGAAAAATTCGATTGGTCCTCCATCCGTAATTGAATTGACGGGTTTTAATTCAATATCATTACTAGCCAAAATATTATAATTACTAACAGGTTTGACGAACAAGTCGGCTTCAGACATCATACCTTCAGACCCCATCTTGTCGCGTTAGATAACTACAACTAAAGCCGATGCCGGCAAGATCCGGCTATTTATATCCCTAGGATAAAAAATCGCTTTTCTTTCTTCGTTTTACTTTACGACCCTTTAGACTTTTTCTTTTACGTTTACCAGTGCCGTATTGCGAATTGAGAACTTTGTCACCAGCTGTGTGTAATAGATTAGACCCAGCAATTTTAATATTCCTTTTTAAAGCTGATTTTGGATCTTGCCCCGCTGAAATATCACCTATCCAGCGACTTCCAACACCAATCGCTTCCCGACCTAAGGCCTTGGCCGCTGGCTTTATAATTGGGGTAATGAATCGAACAAGACTCTTAAAAATTTAACCTAACCCGTTACCTCGTTGAAAAACGGGACCTCGGAAGCCTCCTCCTCCAGCTTGCTGCAGGTAATAGTAATAATACCTATTTCGCGACGCCATTTTTTTTACCTTCGTCTAAAATGTAATGTGGTCACTGTTTTTCCAAGTTTGAAAGGAATTTTACTGCCCAAATCAGTAGCAATTTCTATATCAACCACGTTAAAATTCGGTGTTCTGACGGGGTAATAATTAGTCGGGTTAAACGTTAACTCGTAGGGGGTATTATACTTGTTGTTCTCTGGTCTGGGTATTGTACGTAATAGACCTCCCCAAGCGTCACCTATAACCTGAGGGTATATGAGACTGGTATAAACGAATACACTCTGGACACCTCTATTTATATCAGCGATATGTTCACCATGGCTCTTGTGCGTTAACCCTTTCTCAAGTTGTTTGTTATCAAAACCCAGCATAAGACCTAAACCAGGATTGGATTTGGGAAAGCGAATGGTAAAACTGTCTCGCAAATTTTTTTGTTGATCCGTGAGAAGATAATCGGGTTTTGCTTCATCAATTAACCCTAGACCACAAAGTAGCGTTACCGTCCCATTGTTATTTTGCTCAAAATCAAAATAAGGCCTCATTCTCGGGGGTAAACACTCTCTCATTCCTTTTAACACCTTCTCTATAGTTTCGTACGTACCGTGTGGTAATTGATAAGTTTTAGTTTGATATAAAAGATTTTCGACTCGTTCGTTACCCGTTAATTTTATGGTCTTGTCTCTTTTGACCATCTGCCGAACGTAAAAAGGGGGATATTTGGAGGTGTCGAGTTTGATCCTGTTCTGGTCTAAAGATCGTGTTTAAACAATGGTGGTCCCCGTTATCCATTTTTCACAATCCCGCGCTTCTAAACCTAATAATTCGCAATACATTCTGGGAAATTTAACGAAGGTTTCACCATTGGGATCTTTAAATTCAATAAGAAAACGTTCCTGACCGTTGACGATCCCGATTTGAAATTCTAACTTGTCTTTTACTTGTTGTTGAGTAATAGACGCCTGCATCTGATTAATAATTTTATGATAAATACTTTCATTCGTATTTTTAATTATTGTACTTTTATCGTTTACGGTTCCCTGACCCGTTTCGTATTTTAAATCTAAATCAACCATTCTAACGACAAAAGTATCGAAGAAGTCGGTAATATTATCCCATTTCGAAGGCATACTAATGCCCGATAAACCGACTTCCCAATGTCCTTCAGATAAATCAAATGACGTGGGTAATTGCGTCGTGTAACTGGTTTTTGTGTTTTTTGGGTATTGAGTCATGGAGGCGTTACTCGGGAGAGTCAAGTAGAACGAATCGTAGATGGGAGCGAGCATCGTCAAGCAGAGTTGAAGAATAACAATGAAGATGAAACAAGCTGGTCAGACTTATTTATCCTTCCTTTTGAGAGGAATTAAGCCATCGCACCAGCGGCATATATGGTTTAAAGGTTTCAACTCGTAGATCTCCCAATAATACGGTAAAATAAAGATTAGCCCGAGAATATCGTACCATGGGGCCAGAACGAATCGGGAATTTCGAGTAATAATTGAACGAATAAGACCAATGGGGACCGTGATCGGAGTCAAGAGTATTTACAATGGCGAAGAGTGTAAGAATCGTGAAAAAACCAACGCTTCCAGATACAGCATTGACATTTCTGTAATTGAACGCGAGCACTTTCCTTCGTTACCCGTAAATCCATTTTAAGCTGACTTTAGGATCGAGTCTTTTATATGATATCCTTCTACCCTAGTGAGTGAATGAGTCATTGGCCCCCCAGTCTTTTTGGCTACAGAATCCCCTTTTATATCCAGAGTCATACAGAAAAACAAAGGAGCAGGGAGGGAAAAATAAAAAATAAAGGGGCAGGGACGGAAAAATGAAAATTTGTGTCAGTCCTCCTTGAAAATGGGTTTTTCGACCGGGGGTTAGACCGGGTCAGGCTGGCGGGGTTAATTAGGCCAATTTGTTGACGGATGAGGTCATTTGTTGACGGATGAGCTGTTTATTGACGGATGCGCTGTTGACGGATGCGCTGTTTGTTGATTTTGGAGGCGGGGCTAATTAGGTAAATTTGTAGCCTTTAGGGCGGGGATAATTATGCTAATTTGTTGACGGATGACGTCATTTGTTGTTTTTAGGGGCGGGGATGATGCTAATTTGTTGATTTTTGACGTCATTGGTTGTTTTGGAGGCGGGGTGGAAAGATAAAAGTGTTTTCCCCCTCCTTGTTGTACAGGAATAAACTACTGTCAACCTTCTTGTATATGGAACAAATCTTAAACGTATAACTGCTATTACCGTTTTTAAAGGCACATCTAAAGTATTTTGCTTTTTAAGTAGTCGAGTTCCTATTACAAACCCCTCATCAATGGAATCGTCAATCTTCTTCAAACGCTTTTTAGTCACACCTCCCCAATAAGGCGAAAAATGTCATGCAGTCAAAAAGCATTAATTGAAAGTTAATTTCATTTATTAATAGTTTAATGAATTAAGTTGGTCAACTCACCCTCTATCCATCCAAGGGAGATTTTATTTTTCATTGTCATACAGTCCAAAAAAAAATTAATTTCATTAGTTAAAATAGATTAATAAATAAAGTTCGTCAACTCACCCTCTATCCATCCAAGGAAGGTTTTATTTTTCATTTCCACCCTGAGGCAAAAATTTTCATCCAGTCAAAAATCATTAATTAAAATAAAATAATGAATTACCTTTGTCAACTGACCCTCTATCCATCCATGGGAGATTTTTATCTACTTATTTCTGCTTGTATAATTAATTCCTTTTAAAATAGGATTGGTTCTTCTGTTTCTATAAAGAATAGTGTAAATTGAATGAGCATTAATTGAAGGGTTGCCTTTGGCGAAATAAGTTACTATCAGCTCCCTACCTTTGACTATACAGTACTAGGGCTTATCATATACAAGAAGTTAACAGGGAGTTAAACTACTATAATTAGAATCTTCTCAAAAGGAGCAATAAATTGAACAATCGAAATAGAAACAATAGACCTCTTGCATTTATTTTGACCCCTTCCAAAGGGGGTAGGAAATCCACTGAATCATATTCGTAATGATGTTTCATCCCCCATTGCTTTTCTGATTCTGTGGGTTGCCTAACCCCTTTGAAGGGGTCAAAATAAACGGGGATTAAAGTAGCCCAAGCCATGTTGGAAGCTTGTGGATCGCAACGATCCAAGGAAAAAGAAATTTCGAATAAACTAAAGGTGGAGGAGAAAAAACTTCAAAAACGACATAACACACTTATTGATTGTTATTTTGCCAAAAAGCCAAAAAAGGGATTTAATTTAGTTCCTAAAATTTAATGAATAATGCGTGGTTTTATGTTGTTTAATATTTTTTCAAAAAAGAAAATGTGATTTAATTTTTAATTTTGTTCCTAAAATCTATGAAAACTTTTCGTGTTACTTAAGATGTTTGCAAAGATAAAACTTTTATTAATTTGGGTAATGTTCCTAAGAAAGATGAAAAATAAATATTTTTCGTGTTACTTCTTGAATATGTTTTATGTACTCTAATTATTGCATTACATATCAGCGAAACCGACCTATAAAACCCCAATTTTTCGAAACTAAAAACCTATAAAAAGACCTATAAATCTATATTTTTGGACCTATAAATAACCTATATTTTTGGCTTTTAAAACCTATAATACCTATAATTTTTTTTGGGTTATGCGCTGGGAGCCCTGCTATGGCGCGGTCTTGGGCGCAAGGTCGGGGTCTGGGGCCACGCCCGTGATCGTGACGACATCAGGAAGCGGGGAGGTCGGCGAAGGTGGCGCGGGGGGCACATCACCTCGTTGACGTCGATCACGGGGCGGTTCAACTGATCTTCGAGGTAATTAACCTTCTGGTCACCTACAGAAAGACTTATAGTTTAATAAGGCGTATCCTTGACTAACATCTACGTTTTTTTCAATAATTAAAATTTAAATTACCTTTGGACCAAATATGTTGGGCGGCGCGGGTGGCTTTGACCAGGAGCTCCTCCAACAGCTCGTAAGGCACGTCTCCGTCCTCGAAACGGAGCCCGTGGATGTTGGCGGTGATGTAGGCGTTCTGGCTCACAACGGCTGGCGGCAAAAACCTCGATTCGTACGGGGGACCGAATGTCCACCCGACTACTAACGGCGTTGCCGATATCGTGGCGATGGCGACTTCTTTCGGGACCATGTCCGCCCCGTTCCCGAAACAGCGTCGGTGATTTCGTCCGTTTAAATAATCGAATTCGATTACGACTGAAGACATTCTGGCTGTTATTATGTTGTCGAGTTTTAGAGTTGTGATACTTTACGGGTCGGGTCAGGTAGCTTTTATACACTTTTTAAATAAAATATTCTGCAGCTGGATATTGCGCGATCGAATACGATTCGCATGTTTCAAAAGATTTGATTTTGACATAAAGTATTGTTAACATTGACGATAAATCCTTTTATAAAGGTTAGAAATAATTTTGTCGTTTAAATCGTAGTCGCGAGTAAATCTTTTCACAAAGGACGCGGTACTCTTTTTTTAGTACGGTGAATCAGGTATAAAATTCCAAAGATGCCGCATGTCGAACTTTTTAGCCCTTGGAATCACCGCCGGTTATACGCGCTTTTTTTCGAGTTTCTTTTCATAAACGTTTTTATTTCAGGTGCGAGCTCGGGGCCTAGACCCAGGGAGTCAAAGTAGTAGGCGGTAGCGCGGCTGTCAAAATAAAGAGCGATCCAATGGGTTACCTCGTGTCGCGCGGGGTCTAGATTGACAATATAAGAGGCTGGATAATTTATTGTGCGGTTTGGAAGGCGATCGCTAGGGTACACGCCTTCAAAATTTTTGAGGTTTCGCAAAGCTCTTTTGATTTCGATAGTGTTCATTTTTTCAGACCACGATAGTGACGTGTCGATTTGTATCTATTTCCAACAATACCTGGAATTCGGAGAATACGATACAACTGAGGGTGTTGGCCGTCACTGTATCGAAGCCGAGCTCTAAACGCAGCTGTCCTTGTCGAGTCGGGCTCCAATGGTCTATTTCACTGGCCGAGTTGTCGATACTTAAATCGAAGGCGAATAGGCAATAACCTTTGGCATAATCGTCCAAAGAAATCTCCATCCCTTTGTCGGCGTAGTGTGTATCGGCACCGGAAAAGAGCGAATAATACGCAAAATCGGGCTTGAGAGGTTTCGAGGGTATTTGTTCCGAGTTCACAAAAAGTGATAGATAGTTTAGTCCGAAGTTGGCGAAATTGAACGGATTGCATTCTAGGTCCCCTGTCAGACTGGCGTGATTTAGGAAGCCGATAATCACTCGTTGAGGGAGTGTCCCCAAATAAAGGTTATCAATAGAAGTGTTCAGTATATGAGGCGATATAGTGAATATTTTGGTCTCCGTTCGCGTATAAGCGTAGCTGGCGGATTTTAGGCTTAATGCGCGTTCGTGAGCTATTAATATTTTGGGGGCGACGATAATTTTCGGTACGTAAAGGATGGCTTCGTGTATAGTGGCTTTATAACCGTCAGTCCCTGCGAATTTTTTTCCCATTAAACAAAAGTTGGATTTGGACTTGCTTAGTTTAAGTTTAAGAGGTACGCCGTTCATTAAGTATTTAGGGATATTGAAAAAATCCAAGTATAAACTGCCGTACATTTCAAATTCGCCAGATAGATCTGAGTAACCTTTTCTTTTCAGGAAACCCTTATTTTCGGTTAATGAATCCATATGGGCGGCGGTGTCTTTGTAGTACATGACGGCTTGTAGATGGGAATTGGTGGCGTCGGAACCGTAAGTGGTTAAGGCCGAAATGATTGAACCATAAGCGTAATTGTTTGCCGAGGGGGTAACTAAACAATCACCGACGTAGAGTTCAACTGCGAATGTAGGTAATTATTTACGGGTCCTACTATATCAGTGGCTGTTAAAGCGGCTCCGGAAGTTGTCACAATTTTGTTTCTAGTGTAGAGCATAATTAGGGAAGTATCCACGTATTCGTCGCCCGAGGCGCTGACCTCAAACTCTATAGGCTGATCTCCTTTCAACGATGTTAATGGCTGGTATGTCATTGTTTTCATGCCTTCGATTGATGTTTGAATGGGTGGTATGGTAAACAGATCTAAAGACGAATTAATAACTTCCGCCATGTTTGTAATTTTTTTCTTCTACTTGGTAAAAATATCGCGTGGCGTTCGGAACGACAGTTGGCGCTTAAATGACTTAAAACCTCTCCTGGCGGCTCTTTTTATGTTTTTCTTTTTCTTCTTTGGTGTTTTTTTTAACACGCTTTTTCATTTCCCCCCGCGTGTCACCACCTTCCCGTGGTGGGGGGGTTGAGCTGAGTTCCTAGGCCTAAAGGACTTATGACCAAGAGTGACACACTCCCTTTCTACTGAGTTGAGGTGTGATCGGTCTTGCGGGCTAAGTAGCCCCCGTGGGGAGGTAACAGTCTCCTGGGTGTGTGAAGACCCTAAGGCGGTAGCTCCAATATGTGATCACATCTCGGGCTCAGGCTTTGATTGGGTAGAGTTCTGGGGTGGATGGTGCATTAGTGTCGAAGGAGCTCTCCGCTGTCGACTCCCTAGGTCTTATGTTACCAAAGCCTCACCGAGTCGAGGACGACAGTCAAGCTCATTATGGGTTTGGTTGGTTCGCTTTGTACTTTGCTGACCTCTTTCCTGGGATGGGGTTTTGCTGGTATCGACCTTCTCGGTCCTGGACGCGGTGATGATATGACGGCGGATACAGCGCTGGTGTGTGCAAACGGTACAGCGCTATATAAATCTCCAACTGAGTGTTTCCGTACCTCATCCAGCGTTTCATTCACTCTCCGTTTCGCCGATTCTTTGAAACTTTGACCCCCCATGACGTCACCGAAAACGCGGGTGCCGGTGCCCAAGAGTTTCTTTCCTACAAATTTAGCGCCGTTCAAAAGCATAGGAGCGACGTAACGAGCGAAACGACCTAAAATACTGCCAATCCCATGACCTCTTTGAAATGACCGGCCTACGTAAAAACGACCAACCCCCGCGCCAGTTTGAGCTTGATTTAAGTAATAAGTTTTGTAACAACATTTTTCTAAATTAGCTGTTCGCCGCATCTTTTTAAGTGTAGTTTACACACGAGTGTCCCGTAAGCGAATGGGGCAGGGTCCCCCAAGTGGTCCCTTATATCTATCGTAATTGAATCGAAATACATTTTAGCCAATGATACGTAATGCGGAGAAACAAACATCTTCACTATAGTGACTCCGTGGTTTCTATTTTCCACTGGGATTATTCGTAATAACGGCACTAGAGACTCGCCGACTATTTCATTTTCCACTATATCGCTGTAGATGTATAACTGCGATGGCACGTGATAATCGATGCGTGCTTGACGAGGGGCCAGTCCCTCTACATTTTCGTGATCGTCATACCCTAAGATGGCGGCTAACGTTGGGGCAACTGATAAAACGGGCATAAAGTCGGCCTTGTCGTCGCGTTTTACTTTAACGAAACCCGTTAGGCTGTCATAATCGAAACAGGCGAAGCTATTACGGCACGTCACCGAATCATTAATTACTTGCATTATATGATCCATCGACAGGTAATGCCCGGCGGCGACGTCATGGACGAAGGGTTTCATCGAGTCGTCTGTTTCGGCTTTTCGCGCCAAACGCCGTTCTTCCATTTGTTGTTTAAATGTTTTCTTTTTAACGTTATAAAAACTGCTGGTGTATATAATTTCCACGAGAGCGCATTCCCATCTTCCATCGAGATCAATGGAGTTTGGAAGTTTTGTGTTATAAGACGCCATTGTATTACTCGGGTATAAGTCCATTCACGAATCGATAGGTAGCGTGAGATAAAAATTAGATGTTTGAGACATTGGCAGCCGCGACCCAACAATTCTGACTTTTGGGTAAACCTATGAAAGAAACGAAATATTCGAGTTTGCCTTTCCTTTTTCTCTTCTTCAAAATAGCGTCCAACTTGTAGGTCTGAGGTTTGGTGCACCTAATGAGCTGAGCCGAATAAAACAGGCCCTTTATATCATTACCGTCGTGATCTTCTATTCTATACAAGTAAGGAGTTTTGGCGTTTAAAACTCCGACGATTTTGAAAACGTCGGTCGAGAAACTAGCTTCGTATCCTTTTCCGATAACCGACTTTACTTTACTGACGCGAACGTGTTCTCCTATTTTAAATTGGACTTTTTTTTCTTGGTTTTTATTTTTTTACGTGGACAATAAATGTTCCTATACACCTCGAGGACGTTAGAGGGGTTAACCTCATTAGGAGACATTTTTATTGAACTATGTTTGGCGGAGTTATAAGCGCTGGTAATCTTTTCAAGCACGTCTATATAACGGTTAGTATTATTGTGGGTGAAATATTTAAACATACGACTTTTAATACTACGGTTAAGCCTTTCAACGTAAGGACAATGATGACTCTCTGACGTCATAGTGTCGAATTTGATTCCACGCCTTTTGAGTAGGTTTTGAACTTTCGAATTTAAAAATTCGGTACCGCAATCCGTGTAAATGGCTTTGGGTTTAATCGTGTCTAAAACCAATTCTAAAGCCGCGTAAACCGCGTCTCCGGTCTTACGTTTTGAAGCGGTTGAGTACGCTTTTCGAGAAAAACAATCAATCATCATTAAAATGTAGTTGTACCCGTCGTTAAATTTAGATAAAGGTCGCATTTCAATAAGATCAGCTTCAACACGGTCGCCTATATTTGAGACTGGGATTTTACGCCTTTTAAACTTCTTTAAAGGTGTCCGATGTAAAGTATAAACTTCGGAATCTGCCAAAAATTCGCGAACATTTTTCCTGCTAATCCCTTTACTCTTAACCGCTTGATATAGACTTTCCGCGCTCGAAAATGATGCAGGATTGCTTTCGTCGTAATAAACTAATTTTAGGGCGTTCGCTTGGTTCTCTGATAACTCTCCCATGCCGAACCGTTGTGTTTATTTTTCACGCGTAGAAAACTCGGTTTAACATCGAGTACTAAGCGCTTCCTCGTAGGTTTTCCTTTCGCGTACGTCGACTCGGTTAATTTTTTCCTCGGACGATTTTTAATTGGCGTACTACGTGTATTTTTAGTAGACTGACTCGGTAGCGAGGCGGGTGTATGGGGAGCGACGGACGGGATTGGGGGCACGGGGGTAGGTGGGGCGATACTTTGAGGTAAAAAACTCTTGACAAACGGCTCGAACTCGCCCCATCCGATGGGGGGTGGGGGGACGTTTTTCCCTTCTTTAACTTTAATCGCGTGAAAGACTAATTCGCTAATGTCGGAATTAAGTACCTTGTGTCCATCGACTTCGAGGTTGCCGTTGATTTCCGAGAACCTGACTCTAGTATCATTTTCGATCAAATGGTGGAATATTTTTCGGGCCAATGACCAATATTTGATCGAAAACAAGCTGAGAGGAGCTTCGTATCTAGGTTTAATGATACGTAACTTCGTTAGATTTTGATTTGTTTGTAAGATTTGTTCGTATAGAACCCATTTGGTTTTGTCATCCAAGCTCGAATCATTTAAAATTTTTCGCATTTCGCCTTCCAGACCATTTAGTACGGCCTTTTCTTTACTGACCTCTCCTGCGCACGGGGGGTTTGCGCTAGCCGCGGGGGCCTGCTCGATCGGGACCAAAATCATCTTCTGAGAGTATTTCATTTCGCCGATAGGGCACTGATTATAGAAGCGGCGATGGGTAATAATATGGAAAAGAAACCATCACCCTTTTGATTTACGAGCATGCGTTTTTTCGCTCTCCAGCTTAATGTTCGATCTCCAATTCGACGGAGATTCGTTTTGTGTTTAGCTAGTTTCTTAGTATTTTTGGTGTCAAGTTTCAGATTTCCGTTCAGAGTGTTCAAAACAACTTCGCTGATCGATTCGATCAGGTCTTTATTCGCTGATTGAAGTATAACAATTCTCTGTTTCCTATTTAAACGACCCAATGCCGATAATAAAACCACGTTTCTTTTGGCGAGAGAGTTCTTCGGTATTTTTCGAGACCTTCTTCCTTTGGATGGCATTTTGCGACTGACGACGTTTGTAGTCTGGTGTTGCGTTTTATTGATTTTTAGGAATGTAAACAGTTAATTGCTCGCCCGGGAATATATTAGTTCTGATCATCCAATTATCCTGGCACGTGAGGGTCATATCTAACAAAATAAAACTGTACGGTGATTTTGTGGCGTCCAAATAACTCTCAAGAACAAATTTTGAGTTATTAGGCGACAATTGCTTAGCTAAGCAACTAATTTGCAATTTATCGCGTACCTGTTTGAATAAAACGATATAACTCGCGTTCAAGGATATTTCCCTTAGATTTTTATGAAATAGATTCTGGGTTATATATAAAACCGATATCGATTTATGGTGGGCGTATTTAGTGAAGATATCGGCCACTAACGGTCCTTTATTCTCACTCATCAGATCGTCTATGATCATTAAGGTATTGCGTTCTCCGGTATAAATCGAAACGTCGGGTAAACCCTGTAAAAATGTAACCCCGTAATTTTTCAAATCATTATAAATCGGCTGCCAAACGCTATAATACCAAACTACTTCATCTATTGATGGCTCGTATAATAACGCTCTTTCTTTAATTATACGACAACAGAGTTCTGTTTTTCCGCATCCAGAACTCCCCACTATTAATGTGCCTGATGGGTGTTTAAAAGGAAGCATGTTACAAGTTCCGTGGTCAAAGTACTAATGACTAATACGACGAATAAAAACTTATTTATAGATCGTGTTAAAGTAGCGCGTGATAAGCTACGCGCTGCTACTATCGCGAGGCTAATTTTCGCGTAACTTCGCGCGCGCGTCGCGGTCACGAGATCCAACCATCGCGGGGTTTTTTTTTTTGGCGGGAACATTTTCCCGCCAAAAATATTTTTCGCACCCAAAAAGAGCGGGAAAAAAAGATGAAGGCATTGGTTTTTTCTGGGACCCCTCCCCCGAGAGACGAAACTAGAGTTTGAAATTTTAAGATTGCGGGTGACTGGAAGAAGAGTAAAAAAGAAAGTGAGCTTGAAGTCAAAGAACTTGTCTTTGACAAAGTATTCGCTTGACACCGTCGAACCAGGCTGTTTAGGATCAAGGGTTGGGCGCAGTTTTTTAGGCGCTTTGACCTACAATGGATCGCGGAATACGACAATGGAGATTGAGGGATGACGTTTAGTCCTTGGTGAGATGACGTGGGCGTGCGGAGACTGGGACCACCGACGATAGCCACGAATGGTGGGAACTTCTATACATGGCAAAAGTTCTTTTTGACCCCAAAAATAATTCAGGTGCAAAGGGGGTAAAAGTATTTTAAACCATCTCCGTTTGTGTTCCCAACCCCCCTGAAAAAAAAACAGGGGTGTCCGAATAAGGCTGGACATCTAGTGCAGCCCCCATCGTCTTTTGGCATAAAAACGAAATTCAACCTTATGCTCAGTACCATTACCGCTTCAGCACTTGAGCTTCTTGTCGAGGATATATTTTAAAACTTTTAAAAAACTTAGAATCATGGATCGCGTAGATTTGACGTGAGTACATTTAATAAGACTTAGCTTCTTTTCTAACAACTTTTTAAAAACTTTTAAATATTTTTTCCCGCGAAGTAGCAACGGCGGTAGACCCTTGTCGGCGCGCCCGATGGCGGAGGGGTACTCCCCCGAGAGCCCCTCGGGGAGCGAGAGCTCGGCGGCGAGCGAGATGAGTCGATTCTCGTGGCCGTCGATGAGTTCGAGCTCGCTGAGTTCGAGGACCCCGTCGCCCGGACCGCAGTTCGGCCGCTTCGTGATGGACGAGGCGGACTCCGGCGACGGGGCCGTATTCCCTGCTCGGGTTTGGGCCGACGCGTTCGGTCCCGCTTCCCCAATCGCCTCCACAGCACCCGACGCCGAGCCTCCGGTTTGGGTGGCACCAGCACCACATTACCACAACTTGGTAGCACCCGAACCGGAGTGGCCGGTGTATGATATAGAGGATGAGGTGGAGGAGGAGGGGGAGCCGATGGCCCAGCCGCAGCCCCCGCCGATGGAGGAGCCGCAGCCCCAGCAGATGGTGGAGCCGCAGCCCCAGCAGATGGTGGAGCCGCAGCCCCCGCCGATGGCCCAGCCGCAGCCCCCGCCGATGGAGGAGCCGCAGCCCCAGCCTATGGAGGAGGAGGCGATGGCGATACCCCAACCGATGGGGCATCCAATGGTGGGGGCGCTACCGCGCGTGGTGGGTCATGCGCACGGCGTCATGCGCACGGCGTCAATGAAGAGACGCCGTGGACGGTTATGGCACCACGCGGGTATATTAGGCCCGACTGCCAGTCAACCATGTATGTTTCATTACATTATATAAAGTCCGTATTATAAAATCTTTCAAGCTTTTAATATTATTAATCTTTTAATAAAAGCCTACTCGCCCGTCTCGGCGAAGTTTTTTTTGGGGCTCTGTGCCGGTACGAAGTAGAGAACGTGCGGGAATTCGAGAGATGTGTCACTGCTGCCATACGGCAGTGTACAGTATTCATTGGTGACCGGTAAGAATTTTTTTCCAAATATATTATTAAAAAAATACCCCCAAATATATATTTACCGATTTTCGCCTTTTTTTTTTTACAGTCTCTGGCAGTTAGATTGCCGCTCGCTTCTTTATGATATTTGCCATTATAATTTTTATTATAATTATTATTAATATTATTATTTGTTTTTACTAAGAGCTATGTTTTTTTTGTTTTTTTAAACTTCGTGAAAACCTGGCGCAGATGCGGGATTACAGGATCCTCCATCATTATCTTCTTCCTGAAATCTCGGCAAGGGACGCGCACATGTTTAGTCTCATTTACGAGAGACTTGCTTTGTGAGTCCCTTGATCCCTTTTTTTCTATAAAAAAAATGTATATATTGTAAATATTGTATTAATTGTAAATAGTGTATATATTGTGTACTAATTGTAAATAGTGTATATATTGTGTATTAATTGTAAATAGTGTATATATTGTATGTTTTTTATTAATTGTATGAATTGTTTATAGTGTATATATCGTTTATATTGTATTATTATTATATATGAAATTAATTAAAATTTAAAAAAAACTTAAAAAAAGTACATTTTGATAAATTTTTTTAGTCTATACGTCCTATAATAACGCTGTATCTCGCCTTGCGATTAGTGTAAAACATACCAATACACTTAATTTAATACTACCGAACTTTACCAAGATTGAATAAGATGGTACCTATAGCACAGGCATTCTAGCCCAAAAAAAGGGAGAACCCGGAACAAATTAGAACGGTTACGAAAATTTCCATACTTATAGAATCGAATGCGTTCTTTAACGTGGTGAGGTCTCCCAATCTCGCAGGCGTGGGGAAAATCCGCCATCTTGGAAAATGGCCGCCAAAATGACTAAAACTATACATAACTTTAGATGTAATTATCGGATTGACTGATAGTTAGGCTCAAAATGTAGCTTAAGACACTCCGCACAAAATTTGTTCTATGCATGTTTAGCGTTTATCAAACCGTAAGCTCGCAAACATGCATTGAAACTGGTGAAATTGATAAATTTAGGGAAATATGAAGTTTCCGCGGAAAACCATGTAAGATTTTGTTATAATTTCGCTGTTTCAATAATAGGACGCGTTTTTCTAAGTATTGTTGCCTTTAAAACGTTTAATGAAAAGAAAATATTCCGCCATTTTGGAAAATGGCGACCAAAATTATAAAAACTTCATAACATAACCAGATGAACTTAAAAATGATTGTTTGTATATAGTATCATTCGTTTGTTATATGAATTTTGAACGTCAATCAAACCGAAGCTGGCAAACATGCCTAAATAATTTCCAAAACTTAATAATTCTCTAATATAACAATATATATTAATTTCTTTGTAAAACAATTCGAAAATATTTACAAACTATCGTTACATTTAAATTTACAGTTAATGTAAAGGTTATTATTATATAATGTAAAGGTTATCATTATATAATGTAAAGGTTATCATTATATAATGTAAAGGTTATCATTATATAATGTAAAGGTTATTATATAATGTAAAGGTTATCATTATATAATGTAAATGTTTTTAAATGTCTAAATTGTCCATCTCGCCATCTAGATCAAAATCTCTGCAGTCGTTGGTGCATGAAATACCGTGACATTTTCTGCACATTGCGGAACACATCAGACCTGTTTTTCGACATTCGCATTTTTCGTCGCAACTACCCTTACACTTGCAAGAAATCATATTTAAAATTTCGCTCGGGGCAGGTTGACGAGTGGTTATTACTGGGCGCAACACGTGGCCGACTCTTTTCCAGCCCCAATCTTCTGCATTTATGTCGTTGCCAAGCCACGTTTGGACTTGGTGGTAGACTCTTTGCATGTGTTGGCTAGCAGCTGCACTTGTGGGTGGAAGACTTGCCAGTTCAAATGAGCTACTTATCGGTGAATTTCTGGTGTCCTTTGGCAACGTAGCGTTGCTCATTTAAGGTACTACTTTTAATTGCACCGTATAAGGACAGCAAGAAATATTCTCCTACAGCAGTTATTTCTGCGATACTAGCTCCAGGCTGATTAAAAATCAAAACTTTTTGACGGAGATCTTCGTTTTGTTTTAGTATTTTGAAACCTTTTTTTCCTTAGCGATAAAGGACAGATGTAGTATCGCAACCCGTTGCAGAATGGAGAAAGAGTAAAACATGTGCTTGTTCTCCAAGTTCTTTTTTTATTGCCTTGATGTCAAAGATTTTCGTTGGAGAGTTTCCTTGCTGTTGTTTTACCAAAAATAAAGAATTTTGATTTTCGGTATCAGCGAATTTACAAAGGCCACCAGAAATTCACCGATAAGTAGCTCATTTGAACTGGCAAGTCTTCCACCCACAAGTGCAGCTGCTAGCCATTACATGCAAAGAGTCTACCACCAAGTCCAAACGTGGCTTGGCAACGACATAAATGCAGAAGATTGGGGCTGGAAAAGAGTCGGCCACGTGTTGCGCCCAGTAATAACCACTCGTCAACCTGCCCCGAGCGAAATTTTAAATATGATTTCTTGCAAGTGTAAGGGTAGTTGCGACGAAAAATGCGAATGTCGAAAAACAGGTCTGATGTGTTCCGCAATGTGCAGAAAATGTCACGGTATTTCATGCACCAACGACTGCAGAGATTTTGATCTAGATGGCGAGATGGACAATTTAGACATTTAAAAACATTTACATTATATAATGATAACCTTTACATTATATAATAACCTTTACATTATATAATGATAACCTTTACATTATATAATGATAACCTTTACATTATATAATGATAACCTTTACATTATATAATAATAACCTTTACATTAACTGTAAATTTAAATGTAACGATAGTTTGTAAATATTTTCGAATTGTTTTACAAAGAAATTAATATATATTGTTATATTAGAGAATTATTAAGTTTTGGAAATTATTAAGGCATGTTTGCCAGCTTCGGTTTGATTAACGTTCAAAATTCATATAACAAACGAATGATACTATATACAAACAATCATTTTTAAGTTCATCTGGTTATGTTATGAAGTTTTTATAATTTTGGTCGCCATTTTCCAAAATGGCGGAATATTTTCTTTTCATTAAACGTTTTAAAGGCAACAATACTTAGAAAAACGCGTCCTATTATTGAAACAGCGAAATTATAACAAAATCTTACATGGTTTTCCGCGGAAACTTCATATTTCCCTAAATTTATCAATTTCACCAGTTTCAATGCATGTTTGCGAGCTTACGGTTTGATAAACGCTAAACATGCATAGAACAAATTTTGTGCGGAGTGTCTTAAGCTACATTTTGAGCCTAACTATCAGTCAATCCGATAATTACATCTAAAGTTATGTATAGTTTTAGTTATTTTGGCGGCCATTTTCCAAGATGGCGGATTTTCCCCACGCCTGCGAGATTGGGAGACCTCACCACGTTAAAGAACGCATTCGATTCTATAAGTATGGAAATTTTCGTAACCGTTCTAATTTGTTCCGGGTTCTCCCTTTTTTTGGGCTAGAATGCCTGTGCTATAGGTACCATCTTATTCAATCTTGGTAAAGTTCGGTAGTATTAAATTAAGTGTATTGGTATGTTTTACACTAATCGCAAGGCGAGATACAGCGTTATTATAGGACGTATAGACTAAAAAATTTTATCAAAATGTACTTTTTTTAAGTTTTTTTAAATTTTAATTAATTTCATATATAATAATAATACAATATAAACGATATATACACTATAAACAATTCATACAATTAATAAAAAAACATACAATATATACACTATTTACAATTAATACACAATATATACACTATTTACAATTAGTACACAATATATACACTATTTACAATTAATACAATATTTACAATATATACATTTTTTTTATAGAAAAAAAGGGATCAAGGGACTCACAAAGCAAGTCTCTCGTAAATGAGACTAAACATGTGCGCGTCCCTTGCCGAGATTTCAGGAAGAAGATAATGATGGAGGATCCTGTAATCCCGCATCTGCGCCAGGTTTTCACGAAGTCTAAAAAAACAAAAAAAAAACATAGCTCTTAGTAAAAACAAATAATAATATTAATAATAATTATAATAAAAATTATAATGGCAAATATCATAAAGAAGCGAGCGGCAATCTAACTCCCAGAGACTGTAAAAAAAAAGGCGAAAATCGGTAAATATATATTTGGGGGTATTTTTTTAATAATATATTTGGAAAAAAATTCTTACCGGTCACCAATGAATACTGTACACTGCCGTATGGCAGCAGTGACACATCTCTCGAATTCCCGCACGTACTCTACTTCGTACCGGCACAGAGCCCCAAAAAAAACTTCGCCGAGACGGGCAAGTAGGCTTTTATTAAAAGATTAATAATATTAAAAGCTTGAAAGATTTTATAATACGGACTTTATATAATGTAATGAAACATACATGGTGGACTGGCAGTCGGGCCTAATATACCCGCGTGGTGCCATAACCGTCCACGGCGTCTCTTCATTGACGCCGTGCGCATGACCCACCACGCGCGGTAGCGCCCCCACCATTGGATGCCCCATCAGTTGGTGGTTTTCCAACACCCAGTTCGCGTGCAGACGCAAAGTTTCCCGCGCGCATTTGATCTTCTTCCCAGAGTGCATGCTGCATGGGTTAGCCACGAAAGGTACGGCGGGGCAGCCGAGCTTGTCGAGGTCTAGCGCCTCGACCTTAAACAAACTCGACACCAAATGTGCCTTCTCGTACCCCTCGCAAAGTATGGGTTCGAAGTCTTTAAAGGCTTCGCAAAGGGGCACGAGTCGGCTTTATGGTAAAAGCCCCGCCGTCCAGACCATACCGGTGAGGTTTGCCACGGCGAAAGCGTTTGTTTTTTTTATGGGGCCACTCACTTCGCATAGATCGTAAGGGGGGAGATAGCTCGACAGCTCCACCACCTTCGAGCTATACTCCCCGCACCCGCACTTGACAAACTTGAGCACCGAAAGTTCTTTCACGACGAAATTGGCGTGTATACGGCCAAGGCGGGTGCTGAACTTGTCGCGACCCCGTTCTTCTCCTCGTTCTCCCCCCGTAGTAGCTTCTCCTCTTGTAGTGGCGTGTCCTTCTTTTCTTTTAGCACTTGTGTTTTGTATTGGTTTTTAAGTCTCTTCTATCATCATCTTTCCTTCTCATGGATTCTTCGTCTCTCTCCCCCTCAGTCGGATCTTTCCTTTTATCTCAGTTCTTTATTTTAACACTTTTGTGGTTGAGGTTGGTTTTTCAATCCTTACTTCTATTTACAAGCCAGATATTTAAACTTTTTAAGCTTCCCTTATTCTGTGTCGTTATTGGCTTTTTCTTTCTATTTCCTTTACTGAAATTTCTTTCATTTTTTTTACAAAACTAAATATTCAATAAAGTTTCAATAGAGTATGTAGCTCGTTATTGTTAGCAATCTTGTATAGTAGCGAATTTCCGTTCCTTTTGCCTAAGGTGCAGATGCTATGTTTGCCCTTAGAGTCTTATTTTTCCCTTTGGTTAATACAGTTAAACATAGAAATAAACGAAAGTCTTTCAAGCGTTATCCACTTAGGGGCCTAGGTAATTTTAAATTTATGGATACGGGGTGGTGGGCCGCTTAAGGAAAGCGATATAATTAGGCAGGGTAATAGTTTTGATTCGTTCTCAGAATTCAAAGACGCATTAAGATCTTTTATAGAAAAATTGAAATAGCGAGGAGCAAATTTAAAACTGATGGTTCAGGATTTTGTAGAGATTAAAATAATCGAGGAAAATTTCCCTTTCCTCGAGTACTAATTTGCGTTTGGCATGTCATGAAGTGTTTCAAACGTAATGTGAATAAATTATCATCAGTCGGAATCGAAATTAGGGGAGAGATTATGCATTGTTTAGTTAGTTTAGTTTATTCTTTTGACCTCGAAAAATATAATCTCTACAAAGATCATTTAAGAAAATGCGCCCCCGCCCACTTTTATAATTGCGATAGTTGCAAAGAGAAATGGGTCTTATTATACAGGAAAGAGTTGCCAAATCTTCAGAATAATACCAATAACAGGGTGGAAAATTTACACATGCAGATTAAGCGATACATAAACAGGGGAATGACATTATGGCAAAATGCCTGGCATTTTTAAGGTGGTTGCAGTACCCCCGGCGTTTGCTCGTCAATATTGTGAAGATGCGATGGGTGACCTTGTCACAAAATGTTTGGGATACGCCAGGGTTCGTGGTATCGGAAACATTGGGTTGGATTACACGGAAGAAATCTTGCTCAATTGCTCTAGACCCCAACAACAATTTGCGTTTCGAAAACAACTCGGAATTGCAAAAGAATACGGGTAACCTGTCTTCGTCCGCTGTCGTTTGGCATTCACGGATATATTTTCAATTCTACATCAAGAACTTGCCCCTAATCACCCAATTATTAGGGCAACCGGCTCCAAGTGTCTCAATATTTGTCGGCCTTTTCTCGCGTTCACTTTGTGATGAGTCCCCTAGTTGTGCGCTCTAGTTCACAGTTGACCCAGGAAGCATTGAAACATATTACAGGGAATCGTCTTTTGGTTGAGTCCAATGCACCCATGATAAAACCAAGAGGGTTATCTTTTACGGAGGGTGTCCCAGAAGTTTCCCACCCTGGGGTTATTTACCCCCTCTTGCATTACATGGCACATATTAGGGGTGAGTCGGTTTCCCAATTGGCACACCAGATTCGCGACAATACTTATAGAGTTGTGAGTGTTTAATGAGACTTTATTTTGGTGGACAATGTTTTTCTCGTATTGGGTGCAATAGTCTCCCTATTGATTTTTGGGTTTGGACTTTTTGTATTTCCTTGTCTCTTTCTTCGCGAATTTTTTTTCCCTTATACTTTTTGTTTCCCTTGGAAGTTTTGGGGGAATGTTTTTTTTTTCTTTCTCTTATTGTTCAGCCGTCTTTAGTTTTAGTCACCTTGAGAAGGATCCCGTAATTTTCCATCAGCTTTTCCCAGGCGTTAAGAGGAATGGAGAATCCGACAAGTGAGTCGACTCGGCGAATAAATAATTAGAACCGATCGTAGTTTATCAGGCCGAAAGTTAAGTACAAGTTTTTACCGAGAGGGAATCTCGAGTTAAGTTTTTTAGGCGATTCAATTTTGCGATGTTTTTGACGGCGCGGTGGTCCGTCGATAATTCCTCGCTCCCGGGTTCCGCTCGACGATGGACCGTCGGAAATTCCGCGTTTTTGGCTTCGATTCGAGAGCATATTTTGACCGTGTTAGCTGTTTTGATCGTAGAAGGGCAATGATTTGAAGATTTTTCGTACCGAGGGTCTTAGGGTATTGTAGTGGGGGTGGGCATTTACCTCCCTGATTTCATGTTTGGGCGACTTTTAGCAAGTCTGTTAGAGAGGAGGGGGTTAGCAACAGTTCCATTTGTGTCGTACGATACCGAAATATCATAGAGTTTAATACAGGTTGTAACAATACCTCAGTTTTTTTAATCCGGTACCGAAATCTCATGGCGTCGCGTATATCGTAATTTGTCCGGTCTTCGGAACTTACGTAATAAGTCGTTACAAAATCGTCAAAACGAACCTTGCCCATTATTTATTATTTTCTTTACGTGATAGGCCAATACGAGTTTTCTACTTCCCTCCTGGAAGCGCGGACCGTGATAAAAGGGGGATTGTCCGGTATCGACTTCTCTTTGACGACGGGAGGTTTCAAGTGGTAGCTCTCGTGGTTTTCGGCCCGTCCATCAATTATACAGACGGGCTTCTGATATTTACCCGTCTCGTCATCCGCTCTACCTTCACCGTCCAGGGTGATGCTGCGAATAAATGCGCAGTGAGTAAATTTTTTCTTTGTGCTCAAATAAAGGGTCGTCGGTGGTCTTCCAATTTTGAAGCCTACCATGGCACGCGAAGCACTCGACAGTATCACCCCCTTTGTTAAGATAGAAAAACCCAGCTTAAGCCATTAACAACTGCGACACGCGTATGTGGGATAGTCAAAGAACGAGCCATATCTGAGACGGGTGTCTTCCATGGCTAACGACGTCTGAATGAATCAAACGAATGATAGGCTTATAGTATTTAAAGTATTTAAAGTATTTTTCTAGTAAATAAAGGGGTGATGAAGTAATTTCAAAACGTAAAAAAGTGACGACTGGTAGGCTTATATCATTTAGGATCGGCTTACGATATAATAAAAGGGAGCATGAAGTAGTTTCAAAAATTTTAATGGTAAAAAACATATAATACAATAATAATTAAAAAAACTAAAAATGCGGGTATTCAGCCAAAAACTTGGCGTTAGCCCAAGCGCGCTCCGTCGCGCAGGGCCGGGTGGCTGTGGTGGACCCGTGGGGGCGTCCGCACCGAAGGGTAACGTCAACGACGGTCGGTCGCGGGCAAAGCACGTCGTTTAGGTCCCCCACGGGCCTGTTGAGGTAGTCCTCCAGTAACCGAGCCTTCTCGGGCCCGGTGGTCCAGAGGGATTGGGAGGTGCGGGTGGCGCGCTCCAAAAGCGCCTCGATCTGGTCACAGGGCACGTCACCCCCTTCGAACGACAGCCCGTGGATGCGGGCGGAGACGTGCCTGTTGGTCCTGGTGATGGAGGGTGGGAGGTACTTGTACAAAGATTATTGAGTACGTAGGAACCAGAGTGAATTGTTTACAACAAGGAGAAGAAAAACTAAGGAGTAATCATATAATTTCATGCAGCGTAACTGGAAAATCTAATAAACTTAAAGGTTAAAAAATAGAAGCTCTTGTACTTCAGTCTTCAGCTTTCTCTGCGGAGCCCCATCATGTAATTTTAGAACTGAACGTGGAATTCACAGAGTTTCGAGTAATATGTTCCTGTCCAAGTGGGAGCGGTGGATATTGTAAGCACTGTATTTCTGTTCTATTACTCGTAAACAAGTGTAACACTTTATGCAAGGAAGATAAATCATGCACGGATGTTACTCAGAAATGGGGAAAATTTAAGAAAAATTCAATCGAAATGCACCAAGGTGAACCTATGAGCGACCTTTGTTGCGTTGGACCATCCAAATTTGACATTCCTTCATTTGATAAAGCAAAACAGAGAAGTATCTTGTTAAGGCTTCTTCGCTCATCCAAGTATGAAACGGCGCTTCATAAACATATTCTACCTGGGCCAAAAATTCGTAAGACAATTGTTAGGTCTCCTTTAAAAGATGCAAATCTATCCGCTACGTCTGAGAGTTCTATCTGTGATAATTTTAGTGATATCAAACTACGTTTCAATATAATGTTTGACAGCCAAAATTTAGACGTGTTAATTGAAAATTTAGCGACCCTCTACAATGAGCTAAATCAAAATGAGAGACACTTCTACGAAAACCACGTCAAAGTTACAAGAGATGAGGCCTTACAAATTGCAATTAAAACAATTTCTCAGACTGATGAAGTTTGGATGCGCAATAGGGGGAAAAGGTTAACTGCAAGCAGGTGCTATGAGTTTTACACGTATCAGAAAGATCCTACGGAAAAGATTAGCAAAATGGTTTTATCCAAATTTCGTGGTAATGAAAATACCCAATATGGAATTATAAACGAACCTATTGCCATTGCTAAGTACGAAGAAAAACTTGGAATAAAAGTAGTTTAAATTGGTCTAGTCATTCACCCAGGTAGGAAGCTTAATCATAGGATTCAACTTTGCGAACAGCGTTACTTAACGTTTGGGTTTGCCAATGGGACCTTCGACATTGAGATTCGAATAATTTCGAAAGATTCTCTGTCGGGATTCGGTATCACGCCTGCGGAATGGGCGACCTTGGCCCTCCGTCTTGGACCTTTAGCTTTATGGACCCTGGGTCGCGAGGAGACACCTTTCGTAGTCACCATTAGCGAGAACTGCGTGAACACTCTGAAAGCAACGGCCATGAGCGATATCCTGCGACTAACCAGCTATTCCGTAGCGGAGAAAGACATCACACTGACGTCTGCAGAGGCTACCGAGTTACACCGGGTTTGCCCCAGTGTTACGGCCCACCTGGCACACCTGAATAATCATAGGACAGTATTTGAGGAGATGTACCATACAATCGCCGAGTACTTAATTCAAATTAGGGACCAGTCGTTCAACGACCGAAATACCATGTCCCTATTCTTCGAGGACGACCAAACGGAAAAGTTCGATGCCGTCTATCAATATTACACTTGCTTCGTGAGCCCTTTCACGATTATTTCCACCTTTGAGGAATATCTAAAAAATAAAGGCCTGAAAAGCGACTTTAGGGCCTACAATTTGTTTTCGATAATTAGTGGGCAATTGGTCCAACTTAAAAAATGTTTAGAGCGTGTTGCATAATTTGTTTTTAAATAAAACTAAAAATCTGCTCTGAAATTGCTTTTTACTATTTTTCGAAGTTAAGCCTATACCCTCCATTAGCGCCACAGTGCTACTTGAGCAAGTATGAATCCGTATAACCTCTAAATAGCGTCTATGAACAGTACCCCTAATGATAGCACTGGATACACCCCCAATTTTTTAAATTTCGGCCGAGAAATTAGAATGCCCAGAGATCCCCCTCTTGAGGATGAAGAAGAGTTGCCCCCTCCAGAGATAGAATTCACGAAGGAACTCAGTCGGGCATACGTAGCGGTAAAAGCTAATATAACGAGAGCTAATGATAAAAACAAAAAACATTATGATGAACACCGCCGAGATCAGAAGTTGATAATAGGACAATTAGTATGGATAAGAACCCACGTACAATCTCGAGCTAGTAGCCACACCTCTCTGCGAAGGGAATCTTTCGTAGAGTTATTAAGAAAAATGTCCGCCACGCTCAATACCGAGAATGCTTACTCAAACGTAAACTTACTGTTGAGTCCATGAAGCGCATTGTCAGTAAGAAACATGAACTCTTTACCATACATCAGACGAAATTATGTCTCAACCCATGTGACGATAAACGTCATATAATTGATGGCGTTTCAACCTTGGCACATGGTCATTTTAAAATTCCGATGGAATATTTTTTTTTTATTTTATTAAATATGAATTTCTTATTAACCTTTGGGAATAAAATTAAAAATAGTGTGAATCCAAACAAACTTTGAAATTATTTATACTTAAACCTAATATTCATACTCAAGCCGATTATTCATATTTAAGCCTAAAACAAATAATATTTAGGTTTTATTAAACAAATAAAATATTTAAATTGGTTGCAGTTTCAAAAGTCAAACGAAGTCCGAATTCTAATGGATATGAAAAAAAGTTTTTCAACGCTTTTGGACATCATTAAATCAAAAACTAGCGAAATTATTGTTGGATCGTTTTTTTCAACTGGCCAGCCCGCCATAGTACAATTTTTCAGACAACAAATTGCACCTTTCCCAAGTAAGTTATTGTTGATGCATAGGTACTAGAAACATGTTCCATAGAAACACATCATTTATCGAATCACGCTAAATACCTTTGAAAGTGACTAAAACTGCTCGAAAAGTATGTTTTCATTCCTTTAAAAATATTAATTGACCTAAATAAATTTGTTTAATTCGTGTTTAAGAGTCTTAAAAAATTACATCCTCTCTTTAAAATAAATGAAACAAATTTAGGCTTAGAATTTGAAAGAGAGATTATAATTTTTTACAACGCGTAAATAAATTTAATTCCGAACTATTTTGGTCCCTTAGCCTGATTATGTAAATGGTACCTATGCTTTTCATTAACCCTTAATAGTTATACTTTGGTTTTACTAATACATAATAATTTGTCTTAGATATTTTTTTATCGAAATGTAAGTGTTAAAATAAATTGCTTTGAAATTGTGGTAGTGAGTACAACTAAAATTAAATTATATTTTAGGTGTCCAAATGCGGATATTAAAAGACGACTTATAGAAAGGATTTCTAAATATCCAATGGTAACAAAGGTGTCAAAAACTGAACAGGCGCTTTCGCCGTTAACCCCTTGGGAAGGGCAAGTTATTGCCAAGGTTACTATAGAAAATTACTAAGATAGGTTTGCTCACGCAGCTGGTTTTAGGGGGAAGAATATAGCATTGAGAGAGAGAAGTTTCGGTGACGTCACACTAGACCTGCGAGTCAGTCGAGTCGTCTCGAGAAGCGCTCGCGGCTCGGCTGTTTATGTTCATTAACAAGATAATTTGAAAGGTAAGAATAACTTTTACTCCTTCAATTCGAATTATAAAATGTAGAAAGTAATAAAGTATGATTTTAATTTTCTACCTAAATATATCTGGAAGAAATACAATGTTTTGACGTGTAGCTTCATTTTTAACTGATCATATGTAAGCCTAGGCCTAAACGTTGTACTTTTTTTCGCTGCTCTCTAGAGTCTAGACACTAGGGATTTTTTGTAGATATAAATTAGTTTTAAATTATTTTATAGATTCTTTCAATACTGCCAGTAATGCCAGGAACACGATGTGCAGTAGCTTTGTGCAATAACAATATAACTACCACAAAAAAAGATCCAGAAAAGTGCCACATTGTTTATCATGTATTTCCCAAAGATGACATTGACAGAAGGGCTATTTGGATTAATAAATGTAAGCGGAAGGATTCCTTTAATCCATCTACAAGTGTGATATGTTCTAGTCATTTTTGCGATGAAGATTACGAACGTAATTTTAAAGCAGAACTAATGAGCTCACAATCCAAAAGAAAGGCCTACCATTTAAAGAAAAGTGCAATCCCTACCCAAAATTTGGAAATTAAAGCTTCGGGCTGTGATACTTCCAAAAATGAAAGGAAATCCAGAGCCCGAAAAAGGGAAATGCGAAAAATTGCCAAAGATGTTTTAAATTCTCAAATAACTACTGATACTGTTAACGAGCCTGCGTTAAAGCCCGAAATACAACCTATGGTTGATAGTAACGAAATACAACCTATGATTGAAAATAACGAAATACAACCTATGGTTGAAAGTAATAAAATATTACTGAAGCAGCAAAAGTCTTGTGAAAAACAAAAGAAATTAACAAAAATATGGCAAACAAGATATTCTAATTTGAAAAGAGTATACATCAAGAAAAACGAGGGAATGAATGCTTTGAAAAATGAAATCAATATACTGCAAGTTTCTAACAGACAGTTGATTAAAGAACTAAAGCGTATGAAAACTCAAAAGAAAATGAAACAAGAACTCCAGCTTAAGTGTTCGGAAATTTTAAGCACGGTTTTTTCTCAAAGTCAAGTGAAACGATTAATGGGAAAGAAAATGGTCGTCTGGTCTACGGAAGATCTAACTAAAGCGTTTACTCTGCGTTATTTCAGCAAAAGAGCGTACCTTTTTGTAAAGAATGAACTTGGAATTCCATTACCAGGCCTCTCGACTCTGAGAAGATACGCCTCAAAAATTAATTTGGGAAAGGGTGTTCTAGAAGATATTTTGAAAATCATGAAGAGTACCGGAAGTAGTATGCCAGAATTAGAAAAACTTGCAGTTTTGACTTTTGACGAGATGAAAATAAAAAGCCAGTACGAGTACGATGTGAAATTCGACCAAGTAATAGGGAAGCATACCCAGATGCAAGTGGGAATGGTGCGAGGGCTTTTTTCCAAATGGAAGCAGCCTATTTACATAGATTTTGATAAAAAGATGACAAAAAAAATTTTGTTCGAAATTATAACTAAAGTTTATAATGCTGGCTATTTAATCGTTGCCACTGTCTGTGATATGGGAGGGGGAAACATGGGTCTTTGGAGAGAGCTGGGGATAAATATAAACTGTACATTTTTTTCACACCCAAGCAATCCTGATAAAAAATATACTGTTTCTCTGATGCTCCCCATGCCTTAAAATTAATTCGTAATTGGCTTTTAGATGGTGGATTTGTTTTAGATGGAGGGGAGGTTGAGATAGATAGAAAACCTCTTGATAAGTTATTGAATTCCCAACAGGCTGACATTAAAATGTGCCCAAAGTTAAAAAAAAATACATTTAGAATGTGCAGGGCCTCAACGACAAAATGTAGCTTTAGCGGCTGAATTACTCTCGAATACCGTATCTAAAGCCCTATTATATATGAATAAAGGTAAAGCCCTATTATATATGAATAAAGGTAAAAGCTTAGATGATTTAGAAACTGACATGACTATCGAATTAGCCAACTTTATTGAAATTGTTAACAACTGGTTTGACGTTTTCAATTCTTATGTTGAAAGCGATTCAAATTCAAATAAATGTGGTTTTGGAGTAAAGATAAAAGAGCAGGAGAATGTTTTAAATGAGATGATTACAAAAATTAACAACATGCAATGTAAGGACAAAAAAGGGGAATACAAAATCATTTCTCCAGATTTTTCAAAAAGGGGTTATAACGTCATGCCACTCACTAAAAGCGTTGTATTACGATTTAAAAAATAACTATGGCATCAAATATTTATTAACGCACAGGTTGAATCAGGATTGCCTGGAGAATTTTTTTTCCCAAGTCCGAACGAGGGGTGGTCTTGATGACCACCCTACTCCACTTAATGCTTTATACCGGATACGCTTAATTATTTTAGGGAAAAATCCTGGAGTATTTAATAACAATAGCAACACAACTGATCAAAGTCACGGAGAGTATTTAGCGTCAAGTGTCCTTAGTTATAATGAAAACGATAATAATGATGTTTACCTTCTCAATAGCATTTTAGAGACTGCTCAAATAGAAACTGATGTTCATGATTTTGAATCTAATGATAGTTTAGTCACCGAGAATTTGTGCCCCAAAAAAATACCCTCTCAGTCGGTTAGTCAAGTTAGTCAAATTAGTCAAATAAATAATAGTAAAAAAAGTATTACTTCTCAAGAATCTCAAGAATGTAATAATGATTTTAAGAAATGTGAGGAAAACGGGTTAGAATACTTTGGTGGATGGGTAGCCAAAAAGCATTATAAGGCTAACCCAGAATTAGACTTGATTGATAAAAATAAATCTGATCACGACTATCAAATTCCCTCCTGGGCAAATTTTTTGAAATATGGAGGTCTAGTCATTGCATCTAGTTCCTTTATGGAAAAGATAAAAGTTTATGAAAATATTTTTCAAACATTATTGCCAAATATGTCTCTATCCAATGAAGAAAATATTGTCAGAAATATTAGCTCAAAAATATTTGAAAAGGAGACAAAATACCCTTGTGATATTGTTAAAACGTTTGTAAAACTTCGAATTTTTATCCGAATTAAATATCTCAATTCAATTAAAGTTACATCCTCCGAATTAATTGATGGAAAGAAAAGAAGTTACAAAAAAATGCGTAAAATAGTTAAATAAGCTTGTTAGAATTTTGCTAATTTTGTTTTTGGTTAAAACGAATGGTAAAAGTTAATTTAAATTTCTATGTGTTTGTTAAAACGAAAAAGTTCCTAAACAAGTTCAAAATGAACAAAAAGTATTTTAGAAGCAATGCAAAATTGTTGCATAAGCTAAACAGTATTCAAAAATGTACCTGAGATATTTTTTTTAAATTCAAACGAATTTAACTAATTTTATCTTGTTTTTTGTTAAAACGAATTTCGTTCTATGTGATTTTTAAAACGAAACAAGTTGAAACTGAATAAAAACTATTTTAGAAGTCACGTAATTGTTTGTCAATTTTTCATCAACTTCAGTTAAAAAAAATTTTCCTCCAGTAATATCAGTAAATAATAATTAAACAAACGTAGTTTTTTTATTATGGATACCCTAATTTTAATTCCTTAATTTCCCTCAGTTAAAAATAATCATCAAATAAGCTTATTATTTAAAATTTTTTAAAGCGCGCGCCCTTATTCCTATGTTTGCAATCGCGATTCGCCAGGCAGAGTAGCGGCGAGGTCTAGTGTGACGTCACGCAAGCGTGGCTGCAAGAGAGAGAAAAAAATCGAAAATTGCAAGCCGAGCCTGAGCACCCCTTGACCGCAAGGCGCCTACGGACCGCTGCCAGTCCCTCCGCACCAAAGGATTATCCTCTCCGAGATGGCAAAGCAGAATCCACCTTCCATGCAAAAGTCTCCTCCTCTCGGCAGATACCATTATCCTCTGGCCTGGCCTAAGATGACACGCCGAGAACAAACGATGTGGTACCCCGTAGATGACAATGGGTGGCCAGTCGTTCGCCCTCCACGAAAAAACGATTTATGTCTTTTTTGCGGCGCTCAAAACCTTCACCTGGCAACCTGGTGCCCGCAGCGTTACCAATTACGTCAACGGGAAGGAGAGCTGCGAGATCGCCTTAACAAGAGTCACAAGGATTCTGAAGGATGCTCAAAATGCAAACATCACCGACACCCTCGTGATCCTTCCCCACCCGGAGATTCATCTGGAAGTCCATCTCACAGTCATCACTAAAGAAGAACATACCTTCCTCGTTCGGTTAAAAAAAAAAAAAAAAACTTTAACCCATATTTACTGTTATTTTGTTCTCCTTATTTCATTATATCTTTTGTATTAGTTTCTTTTTTTTGAGGGGGGTGGGTGTAACGTTTTCACGGGTAAAACTTTACTAGACATCGATAGCAGTAATATTTCCATCCCTGCATTACCCTTGATTTCACCCGAAAAAATAGACCCCTCACCCAAAAACACGCGTTTTTCTTATGTCTAGCTCGCTCGAACACCCCCCCTGAGAAAACCCCCTCGAACGTGTAGAGAAATTTTTCAGGTGAGAAGAAGATCAGAGTGTAGCGAACCTTCGGGACGAGAACTTAGTAATCCGCAATAAAACATTTCAGGAAGAACATTTCGTTCGCTTATCAATACGCGAAAGTGTTATTAGTTTTTTTGTACCCTTCGTTAAAAAAAACAAGATGGTCAAGCCCATAGGAATAGCTAGACCCATGACATTGTAAAAGAGGCTGAAAAGAACCTCTTTAAACAATTTGAATGGCGTTTCGAGATTCCTTTAAACACGAAGTTTTTCAAATCATGTTTTTCAAATCATGTTTTTCAAATCATATTTTTCAAATCATATTTTTCAAATCATATTTTTCAAATCATGTTTTTCAAATCATATTTTTCAAATCATGTTTTTCAAATCATGTTTTTCAAATCATGTTTTTCAAATCATGTTTTTCAAATCATGTTTTTCAAATCATGTTTTTCTAATCATGTTTTTCTAATCATGTTTTTCTAATCATGTTTTTCTAATCATGTTTTTCTAATCATGTTTTTCAAATCATGTTTTTCAAATCATGTTTTTCAAATCATGTTTTTCAAATCATGTTTTTCAAATCATGTTTTTCAAATCATGTTTTTCAAATCATGTTTTTCAACTTGGCTACCTGTGAACGCGTCTTTATATCTAATCTTTATTAATTTATCTTGGATACCCGTGTGAAAGCGTCTTTAAATCTAATATTTATTAATTTATCTTGGATACCCGTGTGAAAGCGTCTTTATATCTAATCTTTATTAATTTATCTTGGATACCCGTGTGAAAGCGGCTTTATATCTAATCTTTATTAATTTATCTTGGATACCCGTGTGAAAGCGGCTTTATATCTAATCTTTATTAATTTATCTTGGATACCCGTGTGAAAGCGTCTTTATATCTAATCTTTATTAATTTATCTTGGATACCCGTGTGAAAGCGGCTTTATATCTAATCTTTATTAATTTATCTTGGATACCCGTGTGAAAGCGGCTTTATATCTAATATTTATTAATTTATCTTGGATACCCGTGTGAAAGCGTCTTTATATCTAATCTTTATTAATTTATCTTGGATACCCGTGTGAAAGCGGCTTTATATCTAATCTTTATTAATTTATCTTGGATACCCGTGTGAAAGCGGCTTTATATCTAATCTTTATTAATTTATCTTGGATACCCGTGTGAAAGCGGCTTTATATCTAATCTTTATTAATTTATCTTGGATACCCGTGAGAACGCGGCTTTATATCGAATATTTATTAATTTTTAACTTAGATACCCGTGCGAACAGGCATTTATATATTATCTTTGTCATTTTATCTTGGTTCAAATCATGTTTTTCAAATCATGTTTTTCAAATCATGTTTTTCAAATCATGTTTTTCAAATCATGTTTTTCAAATCATGTTTTTCAAATCATGTTTTTCAACTTGGCTACCTGTGAACGCGTCTTTATATCTAATCTTTATTAATTTATCTTGGATACCCGTGTGAAAGCGTCTTTAAATCTAATATTTATTAATTTATCTTGGATACCCGTGTGAAAGCGTCTTTATATCTAATCTTTATTAATTTATCTTGGATACCCGTGTGAAAGCGGCTTTATATCTAATCTTTATTAATTTATCTTGGATACCCGTGTGAAAGCGGCTTTATATCTAATCTTTATTAATTTATCTTGGATACCCGTGTGAAAGCGTCTTTATATCTAATCTTTATTAATTTATCTTGGATACCCGTGTGAAAGCGGCTTTATATCTAATCTTTATTAATTTATCTTGGATACCCGTGTGAAAGCGGCTTTATATCTAATATTTATTAATTTATCTTGGATACCCGTGTGAAAGCGTCTTTATATCTAATCTTTATTAATTTATCTTGGATACCCGTGTGAAAGCGGCTTTATATCTAATCTTTATTAATTTATCTTGGATACCCGTGTGAAAGCGGCTTTATATCTAATCTTTATTAATTTATCTTGGATACCCGTGTGAAAGCGGCTTTATATCTAATCTTTATTAATTTATCTTGGATACCCGTGAGAACGCGGCTTTATATCGAATATTTATTAATTTTTAACTTAGATACCCGTGCGAACAGGCATTTATATATTATCTTTGTCATTTTATCTTGGTTCAAATCATGTTTTTCAAATCATGTTTTTCAAATCATGTTTTTCAAATCATGTTTTTCAAATCATGTTTTTCAAATCAAATATTTTATTTCTGACATACTCAAACCCAACACGCATAAGCTCCCTTATTATCTCATTCGCGACGACTTGTTTGTTGTTTTTGAGTTTTCATTACTGACAGACTAGAACCGAAACCTTCATAAGCTACCTTTTATCTCGTTCGCGACGACCCCTTATTAACAACGACTTGTTTTCTGTATTGTATATCTATGAAGATATAAGGAGTTTTTCGCTAGAGTTTAACCAATTACCCGTGGTAACGAGGATGAGCGTCCAACTCTCGATCGTAAAGCTATGAAGCTTCGAGCGCGACGCGGTTTTTTCCGAAATTCGGGAGACCACTTGGTGGAAAATCGATATCTTAAAAAAAAAAGATATTTTAAATTTGTCTGGGACATCACGCCGTGACGTCTGGTGGGTATGAGACGAAGGTTCTTTCGATATATATATATATATATATATATATAAAAGACCGAGTTTTTTCGATTCGATGACGTATTTCGTCTTATTGCAAGACGCCGACGCCATCGCCGACGCCATCGCCGACGCCGACGCCGACGCCGCAGTGAATACAGTACCTAGACCCCACTAGGGTTGGGTCTAGCTAAAAAAGAAAAAAAAAACGTCTGTATTGATTCATCTTCAGTTTAATCAGTTAAATAAAAAATACTCTCAGCAAAAGAAATGCCTCGAAGTTTTTCAAAAGGAAGTTCCTCCACGGACAGTACCTCGGAATCCGAAACAGATAACACGGTAATTATAGTTAATTGATTATAAGAAAGAAGGAACTTTTGGGAAGGGGTTGAACCTAATATTGGGTGTAATCGCTGTGACCGCTCTTAGTCCCGATAAAGAGGGGGTAGGATTATAGTTTATCTAACTAACCCAACAAACACTTTTTTCTGACTAATTAGACCATGGGGAGTTCAAAAAAAATAGTTAAAAAAATATTGGCCCGCCGCAAATATTTTTAATTTGTTTTTGAAAATTTGAAATTCCCATGCTAAAATCCCATAGAATGCGCCATAGGTTAGGTTAGGTTAGGTTAGGTTAGGTTGGGTTAGAATCTATGGGATTTAACACGCAAACTTCAAATTTTGCGTGCTAAATCCCATAGATTCTAACCCAACCTAACCTTACCTAACCTAACCTAACCCAACCTATGGCGCATTCTATGGGATTTTAGCATGGGAATTTCATATTTTAAAAAAAAATTTAAAATATTTGCGGCGGGCCAATATTTTTTCAACTATTTTTTTTGAACTCCCCATGGTCTAATTAGTCAGAAAAAGGTGTTTGTTGGGTTAGTTAGATAAACTATAATCCTACCAAAGAGGGATCCCGTATGGGAAACGGTTACATAACTTTTAAATTTTTTAAAAAAATGAACAAGCCCCCGAACGGGTGGCGAAACTAGTCAAGTTTTAATTAAATAAACTTTTATTGTACAACAAGTGGACCATTGTCGTTTTTACGTATTTCATGAACAAGTGCCTCGCGAAAGTATTTTAATTAAATGTGTCAAATGGTAGTTTTAGTGTGATCTTTCATTAAAAGAAACTAAATCTGTCAAGAAATATTTGTACAAATACCAAGAAAAGTATTTAACAAATATTGACTTTATTCTTGTTTCTAAAAAAAGTGTCATGTCAGATTGATTTTAAATTTTGTAAGTCGAGGTTTAATTTCCATATCTGTTCAAAAGTTACCTAAACTAAACCTGAACATTAAAACATTTTTTGGTAATTTTGTAGTTTTGGCTCCCCTCCTATTTTTAATACACTGTAAAATGTCTTTTCTGACAATATGGACTGGGGAAGGCATGATTATGTCAAAATATTTGTTGCAAATGATTATTTTTGGTGTTTTTCTTTGGCATAAAGGAAGAATGCAACCTAATTACAAGTGTTTTGTTTTAATATCGTTTAAGTAGGCCTAATCCATTAATAATTATTTTTCAAACAAATATTAAAGGCCCGATCTGCTCTGAAACTTGCCTGTTTAAAATGCTCTTCCCTTATGCACGCAGCCTAGCTTTGATTGTACAATTTGTTTTGTACAACGACATCTGCTAGGTTAGAAAAGAAGGCGACTTTAAAAGGGGTTTAAAATCGCAGATAGTCCCTTTAAACTAGAAATAAATTATAAAATTTCGTGGTAAATAGGCTTATCTGGATTGACAAGGAGATCCTGAACTCCCCAAGGCCATGGATCATTGGTTGCTAGCTCTTATACAGGAATGCCCATGAACTCCATGAGTGTAGTTAAGTAAATTTTCCGGTTAAGTTATAAATTTATTTTTAGTTTCCTATTTGTTTCTATAAATTTTAATTGGTGGCTAAGACCTATTGAAAATCTAAGGAATCGATAAAAAATCACTTGTTTGTAAGGTTGCATTCTCCCTTTAAAAAAACAGAAACACCAAAAAAATATTAAAAATCATTTGGGCGCCATTATGTTCCCCACCTCTTTTCTACTTTACTTTTAAAAGTAAACTACCTAATAGCCAAACAATTGGTAAAATATGTTTAAAGGGATGATGCACTCTGAGAACAATTTAATATGTTAGGGCGTAAAAACAAACTCACTGAGAGTTTCACGCTAATTCACAGGTAATTATTGAAGTCACGAAACTCGCCTCTCTGGCTTGTGCAGTTAGAAAGAAATCAAAGATTATAATTTAAAATTTTTTCAAAAATTAGATCCAGAAAAACCGTGTGATTTAAATTATTGACTGCAGCAATAAGCCTTTTCGATATATGTGTAAATCCAATTGACAACTCTTGGGCTAAGCCCCGAAGTTTTGCCTATGGTATTCCTAATACCCTCTTCAGACGAGGCGTAATAAGCCGTGGTTTAATCAGATTTAACCGAGGTTTACATAGCCTTTTCAGTTCAATAAACCTCGGTTAATTTTGAATAAACCATGGTTAAATCTGATTAAACCGGCTAGTTACGCCTCGTCTGAAAAGGGTATAACTCTCTAAAATAACACTTTAGCCTTTACGATACTATGATCCAGATGGGGCTTCCATGTCAGCTTGCAGTCCAAACTAACCTCAGTATACTTTGCTAAGATAGACCCGAAAAAGGAATTTTTCATTAAACGATACATCATTGGAAGTGTTAATTTGTTCGTTGATATCAGCTCGTACTGCAACCACTAGTGTGGTTTCGTTTGATGGCTAAAGCAGGTTTTCCTTAATTTTAAACAATTAATGCAGACAGTATATTTCCTAGGGGCTCCTGATACAATTTCTCATTTCAGTTAATCAGTTGTTTTTGGAGAGGGGTGGTGTAGGGTTTCGTAATAACTAAATTAATATTCTTAAATGTGATTACGTTTAAAAAAGGTAAGTTCTTATTTGTCTATTTTTATGTTGACCACGAAATTAGTTGATTTTCATCACTAATCTATGCTCATTCCCCAAATTAAAAAAAAAAAAAAATTTCAAATTGGTTTTAAAATTGTTAAAGAAGCTCATGCACCAAAAACTATATGGATTTGAACTGACCGCCTTTATCTAAAATAAGGAAGTAGAGTCATCTAGGTGTCAGTCAGAGCAACTATCCCCCTCCAAAAGGCCTATTTTTGCCAAGAAGGATTAGATAAGGAGAGGAAATGTGGGGCTGCGTTGAGTTAGAGAGAGAAGAGCCAGCCTCCCACTCGGGTGGAAAGGGGGGATAGGAAATTCTCGAGGTAAACTGTTGTCACGTGGTCGCTAGCGTCGTTGGCTACTACGCGTCTCATAAAGGATCCGTTTTCCCCACATGACAATTTACCACGAAACGTCTCTACCCCCGTTCTCCCAGAGTGGGAGTTTAGGCCGACGCAGTACGAGCCGCGCCGTTCCCACATTTCCTCTCCTTATCTAATCCTTCTTGTTTTTGCCAAGGCTTAACCTTTTTATTTTTCTGAAACATTTTTTTTATTGAAATATTTTTTATACAGAAAAATATTTTTTAATGAAATATTTTTTATACAGAAAAATATTTTTTTATACAGAAAAATATTTTTTGTACAGAAATTATTTTTTATTATAAAAATATTTTTTATTATAAAAATATTTTTTATTATAAAAATATTTTTTATTATAAAAATATTTTTTATTATAAAAATATTTTTTATTATAAAAATATTTTTTATTATAAAAATATTTTTTATTATAAAAATATTTTTTATTATAAAAATATTTTTTATTATAAAAATATTTTTTATTATAAAAATATTTTTTATTATAAAAATATTTTTTATTATAAAAATATTTTTTATTATAAAAATATTTTTATTATAAAAATATTTTTATTATAAAAATATTTTTATTATAAAAATATTTTTATTATAAAAATATTTTTATTATAAAAATATTTTTATTATAAAAATATTTTTATTATAAAAATATTTTTATTATAAAAATATTTTTATTATAAAAATATTTTTATTATAAAAATATTTTTATTATAAAAATATTTTTATTATAAAAATATTTTTTATACAGAAAAATATTTTTTATACAGAAAAATATTTTTTATACAGAAAAATATTTTTTATACAGAAAAATATTTTTTTTTTATTTCGTATAAGATTTTTTTTTATTTTAATTTTGGCTGCTTTGGCGCCTCGTTAGAGTACGGGGTGATCAAGAGGACCTATGTATGGGACAGAAGGACCTTAGTAAGGAAAGAGAGGAATTTGAAAGAGAACAGCATATTGTTCGGGCACATTTTTTAAGGGAGGAAGAGAAATTGGTTCAGGCGCGTAGGGAGCAGGAAGCGCAGCGTTTAAAGGATATTCAGGATTTAGAAAGGGAACGACAAGCGAATGCGGACAACAATGACCGATAAGAGGGTATACGTCAAACGCTGAGAACGCGTATAGATGCATTTGAGGAAAAGATGGCGAGGGAGAGAGAGCGACAGGCAGGATGTAAAGTTGGGGAAGCCTCTGCTCCTGATTTAGCGGATTTGTCGGATGAGGGTGCAAGTGATTTTCGGAATGTTACATTTGCTAGGGATTCTTTTGAACCTAATACAGATTTCTCATTTCCTCACTTTCGAGCAAGACCTGTAAATAATAATAAGCAGGATGGGACCGCGGAAGAACAGGTACATTCAGAAGTTTTCCCTTCCGTACCTGAGGTAGAGTCTAGTTTATCATGTATACCTTTATCTAGATCTAGACCTTCTTCTATATTAGGGGGTGTTAAAATGCCTACATTTTCTGGCGATCATTTAGAGGACCCGAAGCAATTTTTGGAAAATCTAGTGGATTATTTTTCGGGTCATAGTTTGAGAGATGGGGACCTGCGTCTATTAGTACCACAAGTCTTTAGTTCCGGGGCTAGGTTATGGGCGTCCGAGCTTTTACGCCAACAGGGATCGAAATTAACCTGGGCTATGTTTCAGTCATGTTTTAGGGACAGGTTTTTATCTAGGACTCGAGAGCGATCATTGAGGGTGACGCTATATAGTTCGGAGATAGGCCCTAATGAAGACCTTTGGGCTTTCCGTAAACGGATAGTGTTAATGAGGTGGTCGCCAAATTTTGCGCTCCTGGAATTCTAAAAATAACAAGGAGAGTTATCAACTAATCGGCATGAATCTTTGCGGACAGTGTGAGGAAGAAGTTTCAGGCAACAAAGCTTCGATACAATGTAAGGGAGAATGTTCAACTTATTATCACGTAAAATGTACCAGTATAAAGACCGAGGAAAACCTGAGGAAATTAGGGGCTAAGCGTAATAATTGGAAATGTGAAGATTGTAAAAATGCTTGCATGGATGGAAATGTCTGCAGTCAAACAACAGCACAAAAGATAAGTATGGAGGAAATACTTCAACAAATTAATCTTAAATTAAATAAGCTTGACGGGATTGATGAAAAAGTCTCATCGTTTGAGGAAGCAATTAATTTTTGTTCGAGTAAAATTGATGATTTCACCAAGGAAATTGAAAAACACGCGGTTGATATGATAGAACTCAAAAAAACAAACCGTAATTTTTCTAATAAACTGTCTACTCTTGAAGAAAAAGTAGATGTCCTAGAGCTTAAAGTAGAAACACTTGAACAAGAAAGACTGAATGGTACATTCAATATTGTAGGCCTACCGGAAACGAGTAACGAGTCATTGCATTTAATTTTGAAATCAATAGTTAAAACCTTAGGTATTTTTGTTAGCCAAGGTGATCTGCTTAATGCTACTAGATTTCCGAGATATAAATCTGTTAATTTGGAAAATAATACACCGAGATTAATTGTGGTTACGGGTAGAAGTGAGGAAATTAAATTGAAATTTATAACTGCATTTAAAAAAATAAGATCGAAAGGTCTACTGGCTAGTGAAATTCACCCGGATTTTCCTAATGATAAGATTTATATAAATGAACATTTAACCCCTGGAAATAAAAAACTCTTATTCGAAACCAAGCAATTCGCCGCAAAAAACGACTATAAATTTTTTTGGGTCAACGATGGCAAAATCTTTCTACGAAAAGAAGAAGGTGAACGCGCTATTCGAGTCAAAAATAATAGAGTTTTGGAAAATTTATCGGTCCCGGATTAAGTATTATTTTCTGCTTTTAGTCTACAAAAAAAAAAAAAAAAAATTGTTATGAATAATATAATTGATACTAAAATTCTGTTTCCTGGTGAGATAATGAAAAGTAGTGTTTCGGAAAAAATCTTTCATTTGAATATTAGAAGCCTAAATCGCAACTTTGATCAATTTTTGATTTTTTTGAACGGCACGAAAAACCAATTTAATATTATCATACTTACTGAGTGTTGGCTAAAAAATACTAATGTAAATTTTTTTGATATCCCAGGGTATACATCATTTTGTACATGTAAGTTTAATAACCAAAATGATGGTATTATGATTTTTGTCAAAAACCACCTTAAAGCCAATTGTAGACCAGTTAATATAGCTGAATCTAATTGTCTTCAGTTAAGCGTAACTTTGGATAAAACCATGTTTACCATATTATCAATCTATCGTTCCCCAAACACAGACCCCGCTATATTCTTGCTGGGCCTAGAAGCGGAACTGTCAGCATATAATTCCCAAGGGAACTGTATTATTTTAGGTGATATAAATATTGATTTACTAGATAAAAACAACCCTAACTCCCTTGAATATTTGGATATAATGAGTTCCCTTGGTTATTCTATGTATATAAATAAGCCTACCCGAATCCTTAGCAGTTCCAAAACTTGTATAGACCATATTTTTATGAAAACCCAAGCATCAGTTCTTGCTCAAGGCTACGTTTTGGACTTGAGTATTACTGACCATTGTGCTACGGCTTTGGAGTTAAATGAGATGCCCAAAAATAATCTAAGGGTGGAAAGTAGGCCCCCCGTAGAAATTATTGATTATGTTAAATTAAAGATGTTAATATCCTTTGAACCTTGGCTAAACGTATATAAATGTGGAAATGTAAATGATGCGCTTGATAATTTATTAGATAACATTAAGTTCTACGTAGACTTATCAAAAACCAATAAATGTGTAAAATTAGGTACCAATCGGAAACTAAAGCCGTGGATTACTGAAGGTCTTGTGAATAGTATAAAAAAACGAGATAAATTGAGAACGCGTGTTAATAAAGAACCTTTTAATGATAAATTAAAAAAGTATTTTATATTGTATAAAAATAAGTTAACTAATTTGATAAAAAATGTAAAATGGGCGTATTATTCTAAAAAAGTCAATGCAGCAGGAAATGATAAAACTAAACTTTGGAATATTATTAATGAAATAACCAACCCAAAGGCAAAATCTCGTAAAAATGTCGAAAAAATTAAGCTGCCTAACAATGAAATTATTACCGTGAAAGAGTCACCTCGTGAGGTTGCGGATATGTTTAATGAATTTTATTCGAAAGTGGGCTCAGAATTAGCAAAGAAGATAACATGTCATAATGAAATATACAGTCCTACCAGGCGAATAAGCAATTCATTTTTTCTTAACCCAATTACACACTCTGATGTTAGGCAACAAATCAATTCTCTGAAAAATTCATACTCTTGTGGTATTGATTCTATTAATTCAATAACTTTGAAATATATTATTGACTCCATTGTTGAGCCCCTTGCATATATTATTAATTTGAGCTTTTCAACGGGAATATTTCCATCTATTTGTAAGATGGCGTCAATTATTCCCGTTTTTAAGGACGGCGATGAAGAAAGTATAAATAATTACCGTCCAATATCGATAGTGTCGACAATTTCCAAGTTATTTGAAAAATGCCTAAAAATCCAACTATCTGGGTTTTTACAAAAGTTTGACGTTATATCAAACTCTCAGTTCGGCTTTCGTGCAAATCTGTCTACTAGTGACGCGTTATTTTCATTTCTAGATTATGTTTTGGGTCATTTAGATAAGCGCGATAAGGTACTCGCGATATTCCTAGACTTAGCCAAAGCCTTCGATACAGTTAGGCACAACATTTTATTTGACAAATTGGAGAAAATTGGTATACGAGGTTTACCATTAGCCTGGTTTAAAAGTTATCTAGAAAACAGAAAAGGGTGTGTAAAGATAGGTGAGGTATATAGTAGTAGTCTTACGTATGATTGTGGAGTACCCCAAGGTACAGTTCTTGGGCCCTTATTATTTTTGATTTACATTAATGATATGTTGAATGCAGACCTATCTGATCATGAAATTGCATTTGCCGATGATATGGTTCAGATTTATATTGGTAAAACCTGGGAGGATGTTTTCTTTAAGGCTAATGCTGGTATGAATAGGTCGAAACTAATTCTTGACAACCATTTACTTAGCCTTAATGTATCTAAGACATGTTACCTTACTTTTTCATTAACGAAGATTGGCCAACCACTTGGGGGGAAGGTGAAACTTCACGAAAACTCATGTCCGAATATAAATTGTTGTTGTCCGGAATTAAAAAAATGTGAGAGTGCTAAATACCTTGGGGTACACTTTGATAGTTGTTTGAAGTGGAACGTCCAGGTTGCGCGTGTAACAAAATCCCTACGATACTCTCTATTTAATTTATATAAACTTAGGAATGCCTTGGCACCTAATATATTAAGAACTGTGTATTATAGTATTGTACAGTCCCATTTAGATTATGGAATTATTTGTTGGGGTAGCGCGCACCTGGATGTTCTTCAGCCACTAATGAACCTCCAAAACCGCGTGATTAGGGTATGTCTGCGGAAGCCATGGTTTTATTCAACTAATATTTTTTATAATGAATTTAGGGTATTGAGTATCCATAAACTATACGCTAAAGCGGTCTTAATAAATTACTACAAAAATAATATATTGAATAGGCCTTTTGCCGCTAATCACAATTATTTAACGCGGTATATAACAGATATCAATGTAAGATTGCCTAAAATTCATACGAGCACCTATCAAAGGAATGCGAGCTATTTAGGCCCTAAACTTTTCAATCGGCTTACCACCGACTGTAAAACCTTAAATAATTTAGCTTTTTTTAAAAAAAATGTCTGCCATTGGCTCAAGCAATCACATGATTTTCAATTACTATAGGAAAAAAAAAAAAAAAAAAAAAATTTTTGTTGCAAATTTTAATTACATTAATTATTAATTGTAAAATTTATTGATGTACACGCCTCCTAACCACAAGCTCAGCTTAGACCGGGAGGCGATACGTGCATGTTAAAAATTTTTTGTTAACCATGAAAAAATTTTTTTTTCAAGATGCACAATAAACCTAATAATAATAATAATAATAATAATATGAACTGGTTGTTAGCTACACCTTTGAGTGAGGCTGATTTAGTTGGGTTACTGATTTCTAAGGCACCCCCTGATGTTCAGATGATTTTATCTGAGGATAATTGTACGACATTAGAAAAATTTGATCGTGATATTTCCAGAATTTTAAGCGCTATGGAACGTAAGAAAGCGTTAGGGAATAGGACCTGTGGAGTAACGAACCTGTTTGAAGACCAAGGAGGGCAGATGAATAGAAGGCATCCCAGTAGGGTTAATTTTTCCCGTAGGGACTCTTTTTCAGATAGGAATGGGGATTCCAGAGTTAAGAACCAGCCTCTCTTGGAATGTTATTTTTGTCATGAGCAGGGGCATGTAAGAAGGGATTGTCCGCAGGCCCGGTTTTCAAGCGTAAATCGTTCAGTTTCTCCCGGTAGGAATTTTTCTAGCAGACGTAATTCATTCTCAGAGGGGACTGGTGATTCGGGAGTTCGGAGTGACCTGTCGTTGTTGGAATGTTATAGTTGTCATGAACGGGGACATTTAAGGAAAGACTGCCCAAACCAGAATCAGCGAGCCCTCATGCCAGGTTCTAACCGTCCATCTTCACCGGGGAGAACTTTAGATTCGGGAAACTGATCAAGCGTGCTATGGTAGGGTCTCATGGCACTGGGAATATTGGGGATGACCCGATTTTACGAATTAATTCACTAGTGGAAAAGGATTTACAGGAAAGTAGACTTAAGGGGATTAGGGTAGGAATTTCAAATAGGACTTGTGTTGCCTTTTTAGATGGAGGTGCAGATCAATGTGTAATTACTCTAGATTTTTTGCAACAATTAGGCTTAGCTGCTTTAGTAGTATCTCGACCGAGGGTAGTAAAATGGATGAAGAAGGGTCATATTGGAAATTCTTTGGGTTTTGTGGACCTGGAAGTTGATTTTGGACGAGAGATGGGTATAATGCCTGTTCGTCTGCAGGTAATGGAAAACCTAGAGTTTCCTTTGACTTTTGGAATAGATTTGATTGATGACATGAAAGTTACTTTGGATAATGCGAATAATTTGTTTTGGTACTGTGGCTTTACATTACCTATGACCTATCTTCGGGATGAAGCTTCGGGGTTTTTGGTGGAGCCTGGAGTTAAGAAACCTTCATATACTATGCCAGTTGAGGATTTGCCGATTGGGGATTTGTCTGAAAGGGAAAAGCAGGACCTTTGGGAGCTATGTCAAGGGTTTCCAGTATTGTTTCGAAAGGAACCTGGTAGGAGTAATGTGATCAAGCATAGGATTAGGTTGAAACCTGGAACGCAGCCATTTCAGCGTCAACCTTATAGCCATAGTAAGGCTGCCAACGAGGAGATAGATCGACAGGTACAGGACCTTTTGGGAAAGGGGTTGATTAGACCTTCTGAAAGCCCTTGGGCTTCTCCTACGATAGTGGTTCCAAAAAAGGGAGTTTCGGAGAAACGGATGTGTATAGATTTAACGGTTCTTAATTCTGTAACTGTAGATGATCCCTACCCTATAGCAAGGATTGAGGAGATCATAGATAATATGGGTAAACCTAGGTATATAACCAAGTTAGACTTAAAAGCCGGTTATTGGCAGGTTGAGATGGCCCCTGAGGACATAGAGAAGACTGCTTTTGTTACAAGGGATGGGAAATTTGAGTGGTTGGTAATGCCCTTCGGATTAAAAAATGCCCCGTCTACCTTTTCTAGACTTATGCACAGGGTTCTGCGTTATGCCAGGCACTATAATATAGGGATTTACCTAGATGATATAGTGATAGCCAGTAGTACCTGGGAAGAACACCTGGAGGCACTAAGATATGTATTTACGCAGCTTAAACACGCAGGACTTACTTTAAACATGGAGAAGTGTAGTTTCGGGGTATCTAAAGTTTCGATTCTGGGATATATTGTAAGTGCAGAAGGAGTAGCGATAGACCCAGAAAAGGTGAGGGCAATATGGGAGTTCCCTAGACCACGCACAGTAAAACAGGTTTCTTCGTTTTTGGGTATGTGTGGGTTCCACTCTCGCTTTATCCCACATTTTGCGGATAATACAGCCGCATTGAGTAGACTGAAACGGAAAGACCATAGGTGGAAATGGGGACAAGTTGAAGAAAATGCCTTCCAGAAGTTAAAAACCCTGATAAGTGAAGCTGCTATGTTGCAGGTGCCTACTCCGGAGGGAAAATTTCTTGTTACCACTGATGCCAGTGGAATAGGTTTGGGTGGAATGTTGTCACAGATTCAAGATGGAGTTGAGGTACCTTTAGCATATACCAGTAAATTGTTGAAACCTACTGAATTACGTTATAGCACCCCAGAACAGGAGGCAATGGCAGTGGTAATGTCAGTTCGTAAATTTCGACATTATATTGAAGGGCGGGAGTTCTCAGTTGTCTCTGACCATCGGGCCCTTTGCTGGTTATTGAAGTTAAAAAACAAACAGAGTAGATTGATGAGATGGGCCCTTGAACTGCAGGAGTTTATGCCTTTTGAAATCCTACATAAAGCAGGGAAGGAAAATGTAGTTGCAGATGCTTTGTCGAGGTGTCCTGTATCTGACGTGGAAACAGTTAGTCCGAAGGTAATAGAGGAGGGTGCATATAACGGCAAAGTAATTCCACTTTCAGATTCCTCTACCGCTGAGGCATTCAGGTTAAACATGTTAGTTTGTAATTCAGTGGTATTAGGTCAACCTTTAGATTATGTGACTTTAGAGGATATTAAGCAAAGTCAGAAACAGGACCAAGTTTGGAAGAAAGTTCGGACTGAGTTAGAACAAGGGGGAACTTCGAAAATTTATATGCTTAAAGAGGATCTATTGTATAGGAAAGCTGAGGGGTTTAAACCTGCGAAAGTTGTAGTGCCTGAAAAATTGGTACCTAATCTGTTACGTGGCTATCATGATCATCCTTTATCGGGGCATCGGGGAAGAACCGCAACCTATATGAGAATTCAAGGGAAATACTATCACCCAAGGCTGTATTCTTTAGTTCAGGAATATGTAAAAACTTGTGATACCTGTCAACGTTACAAGAGTAGGAATACAAAAAAACCTGGGTTGATGATACCTTCTTATAAAATACATCCGGGGGACCTGGTGGGGATTGACATAGTAGGACCTTTACCAGCAACCAAGAATCAACATCGCTTCCTGGTAGTAATGGTGGACTATTTTACGAAGCATATAGAAATCTTCCCTGTCAGAAATATCACTGCTTTGAATTTGTGTAAGGTTTTGGTTCAGTATGTTAGTAGAAATGGTGTAATGACAGCGATTCTGTCAGACAACGGACCTCAATTTATCTCAGTATTATGGAAATGATTATGTCATCTGTTGAAAATCAAGGTGAAGTTTACGTCACCATATCAGCCACAGGCAAATATGACGGAGCGGGTTAACAGGGTAGTGGGTGAGTTAATGAGTATCTATACAGGGAATGTTCATAATAAATGGGACGAACATTTACCCTTAATTCAGCTAGCCGTAAATAGTGCAGTCCATACGTCGACAGGTTTTTCTCCTTTTTACCTACATCATGGATATGAACCTAATTTACCTTGGGACGAGCGTCAGTTTGCCGGGATACCTGATAATGTGGAAAAAGATATTCTAGACTATGAGAGAGGACCTTTGCTCGATTGGCAGATTTCTATAGATATCGCTCAAGAATTTAATGAATTTGCGACTAGGAGACAGAAGTATTTTTATGATAGGCATTACACGAACGGGGAACTGGAGGTAGGTCAACTTGAATGGAAATTAGGGCATCGGCTGTCTAATGCTGCAGCAAAGTTTGCCGCCAAGTTTGCTCCACGGTGGGAAGGACCTTTTCGAGTGGTTGAGAAAGTTTCCCCTGTAACTTATATGATAATGGATTTGGACACTGGGGCTATGGCAGGAACCTGGCATATCAATCAGTTGAAATTGTATATGAGTACAGTTGTCCTGGAAACGCAGGAGGAAATGGTACAACAGGTCGGACCTTTGGATTGTTCTGGTGACATAAATGGGGATTCCTCTTTAAGTGAACCTCGGGATATAGATAGTAGTGCCAGGGAAGATAGTGTTATATTAGTAACCCCAGCAGTTGTGGAGGACATAATAGAACCTAGACAGAGACAGGATACGGTACATCGTAGGGTTCACTTTTCAGAAATAGTTCAATTCTATGATCCTACAGATAAAACTCAGGCTCAGAACCAGATGCAGGAGGAGACCGGGGGTAACGAAATTCTAGAATTAGAACAGGACCTTCTATTGGCGAGTGGTGGGAATAATGCGAACAATGAGGATCAGAGTAGGGCTTCTAATGTAGTAATTGAGGAACCTTCCAGTGATCTTGAGGACGAAGTAGAAGGCAATCCTGGGCCATCTCGTTATAATTTACGGCAGCGAGTTAGGGTACCGGATCCAGGGCAGGTAGTAGAGGTTGAGGATGTAGACTCTCAGACTGATGGTACAGACACAGGTTTAGAGGGTTTAGTTTGTGAGGATCCTTTTCAGTTACCTTTTCGTTATGGCTGGACGAGACTGTTAGTGTTACGGAACAATCCGGTAGGAAGAGTGGGGGATGTATATTATTTTGCACCTAATAGGGTACGGGGAAGGTTGCGTTCTATGCCAGAGATATTAGACTACTTGAGGACCTATGATCGTAGGGGTACTTTGGGTAGGGAAAATTTTACTATGAATCCTGGGGTTCGATTCTACAACTGTCCTTACGAGGTGTATGGATAATTTTTTGTCCTTAAAACACGGATTAGTCCTTAGACCTCAATGTCGGTATTCTAGGAGCGTCCTTAGCAAAAATTATCCTGACTAAGGACAAAATAAAGTCCTTATGATAAGGTGAGGGTTAGACCTCACCTTAGAGGTCTAAGGACCGAAAATCATCCTTATTTTTTAAACATTTTAAAGATGGCCGCCATCGTAGCTCAGTGAAAATTTTTCGTTTAGCCGCTTAAGCCGACGGAGAAGAATTAGACGAGATTTAAGGCGTCAAAGAGTCGTAAGGGATCGATTACGAGCTTCTGAATTAAATAATTATCAATTTAAGCAATAATTTAGGGCTAAAAATGATAGCGCGTACCTATTATGGGATAGGTTAGCCGATCGCCTATCACGCTCTAGCTATTCCCGTAGACATTGAAGTAGGTTTGTTGCATGGTTTGTTAATATATTTTTACTAATTTTGCGTGCTTATTTATTTTTTGATAGCCTTAAGATTTAGGTTTTGTTTCTTTCGATTTCCAGCTAGTCCAATTCTAAGAACTAAGTTGTCTATCATGTCAATGCCTGCGTAACAATAACATAGGCATAGATCATGTACTTAATTGTTTGGTGAAAGTGGCCGTATAAAGCGTCCACTTACCAATTTCGATTGCATTTCTAAAAAATCTAGTACTTTTTCCATTTTTCTGTTGGAAACGTTTCCTAATCTTTTGGCCATAATTATAGTTAAAATCTCTATAAACTGCTATTTCAAAAACAGTCAAAAACTTGTATCGATAACCCCCGAACGACTAACCCTAAGCCTCGGCCTAACAAATTATTGCACGAAACTCGGTGCTCCTCGCTCGAGAGGCGAATTTTATTCCTCAAAGTTTCATTGGGTAAGATGTCCGGAAATACGTCACTAGAGAAAATAAGGAGAATTTTTTTCTCCTGTCCTTAAATGTAAGGAGTTTTCGTATGGATAGGTGGTGTAGAATACCGTTATTTTTGAAAAACTGAATTTGTCCTTAGACAATCCTTAGGCGGGAAATACGGATTTATCCTTATTGTTTAAATCCTTATATTTAAGGACAGTTGTAGAATCGAACCCCTGTACCCATTTCTCATCCTCCTTATGAGCAAGTTCGAAATTAGACGGGTTTAATGAAGTTTAACCGGGGGTATCTCACATTAAGACTTGGAATAAGGTTATGGGAGTTTTTGTTTTTGGGTACTATAATTGTTTTTTTGTTAAGATGAATCGTTTAGCGGCGAAGTTTTGTGACCTAGTAGAGCAGGTGAACCCTCAAGAAGATGTGGGTTCTAATAAGGAAGTGGTAGATGTTCTGGAATTAGAGGATATGGAAGGCAAGGAACAACTAGAATTGATAGCCAAGGAACCTGGAAAACTCGAGATGTTAGACAGGGAACAACCTTCACCAGAGTCGAAAGAGAATTTAGTTGATTCAAAGGAAGCAGGAGCCTTAGAAATAGTGGCAAGGGCCCAGGCAGGAATGGCAGAGGGAGTGGAACAGGAGTCGAAATGTTTCCGATATATAGATGTGTTTTGTCAGATTCCCCTATTCTTGAAGAATACTCGGTTGCCAATTACTTTTACTACCTTCATGAGAAGGAATCCTGGTCTGTTTCCTGGAGAGTTGGAAAAGTATGTCACACAAATTGGAGCAATACCTAATGAACTAGAGTGGAGTAATTTGACGGACCTGATGAGCGGGGAAAAGGCGTACGGAGTGATTGGAATCAACCCAATGTTGGGAAGAAGATATCAAGAAGGAGAAATTCAGAGTTTGATGGTACAAGCTTTGGCGCACTCTAAGGTGATAGGAGTGGGAGGAATTGGCCTCGACTATGGTCTGGCTTTGGGGATGTCGTCAAAAAGGGACCAGGAATTATCTCTGGTCGACCAAATCACTTTGGCTAAGCGATTCCAGCAACCTTTATTGATAATGTGTAGGAATGCCTATCATGACCTACTGAGAATTCTAGTTCGGGAACTTCCTCGGGATTACCCTTTTGGGCTGATGAACTTCTCAGGTACAGCTTTGGAGTTAACACGATTCTTGGACTATTTTACCCAATGTTATGTGGGGATTTCTCCAATGGTCACCTTCCCTTCAGCGGGCTATATAGCCCAGGCAGTTAAATTGGTACCTACAAGTCAATTAATTATCCATTCTCATGCGCCTCATTTCTATTTGTGGAACATGTCTTACACCCAGAAGGCAAATTTTCCAGCACCTACACCAGGTTTAACTAAGGGAGTAATTGAATACGTGGCTAATTTACGAAACGAAGAAGTAGTATCGTTTGCCAGAGAGATTCGTAGAAATGTATATAGGTTTTTGAGATTGTAAGACCTTCCTTTCATGTAAAACCTTTTCTTTTGTTATTTAACTGGAATATTAGAGCTCCCCTTTGGATAAGTAATCCTGAGTACTAATAAAATTTAAAAGCATATTTCCAGTTGGTCTTTTTCTGGTGTATGGCGAATTTATTTACAGGTCAACGATTATAGGAGACTGGACTATAGGAGGGTTGTTGCTTTCACTGGACTTGAATTCTTTGTGGCAGGGGAGGATGTAATGGGAAGAACCTTAGCTCTGGTTTGTGTCCTGCACTGAAGGCCCTCTATTGGATACCGTGATGTGGGGGGCGCTGCAAGCGGGAATCTATGGCCTATATAATGATTTGTAAGAGAACAATATGGGGAGTTGGAACCTGGGATCGTGATGTACACTACGTCCTGTATATTAAAGCATGCCTTTTAAACTATAAATATTGAGTGATCTATTTGTTAATAAGTTAAGTAACATACAGTCGGTTACACATTGATTACCATGTTGACCGAGTATTCCCTGATGAGGATTTTTGGGAATCTGAAAGACCCAAAGCCGAAAGATTTTTTAAAAAAGCTCTTTTGCCACAGTTAGTTGGAAAATTTTTCACTGATGATCCATCATTTAAAGAAAATGAGCCAAAAAGGAAGAGAGGGAAAAAGAAAGAAGCTTCGATTAAGGTTCAAAAACCAGTAGATGAAATATCAATTCTTCTAAATTCCAGCCCTGCAAAATTGGTCAGAACTGTGCAAGTCGAAGATATTTTATCTCCAAACCGAAAAGTTAACAAAAACATCACCAATATTGCCAAAAGTAAATCAGATAAACGGCCAACTAAAGATAATAAGTTAAATAGCCAAGATGATAAAGTCGAAAACCTTGTAAGTGACAAAGATAAGCGTCTAGATAATCCAGTCGAATGTCAAGTCAAGAAGGATAAGTTGGATAACCAACTAGGCCTAGACAAGAAAATTAAAAGTCAAGACAAGGAAATTTCACAGAATCATATGAATAGTTTAAATGATAATGAGTCCTGGTGTTATTGTAAAAAGGCAGAATCTGGGAAAATGATTTATTGCGAATCTGGAATCTGTTCTGTTAAGTGGTTTCATGTTCAATGCTTGAAACTGAAGAAAATTCCCAAGGGTAAATGGAGTTGTACCAAATGCAAAAATGACATTAGTAAAGTGACGAAAAACAGAAGATTAAAAATTTAAAACTTTTATGGCAAGAATAGCAGCTAAAGTAGTTCCTAATTAGAAAATTAAAGTTCCTAATTGTGATAATCTGATAATAAATTAGTGAATTTGAATAGCGGCTAAAATAGTTCCTAATTAGGGGTGTGCGAGTACTCGTTTAGGCTCGAGTACTCGATCGAGTCTCGAGCCGAGTACTTATTTTATTTAAACCTAAAAATGCTAGGAAATTAAGCTACGTAAAAATTTTCGAGGACTCGGCTCGAGACTCGATAAGGAAAATTTTTAATACTCGGACTCGGCTCGAGACCCAAAAAAGAGGATATTTTATTATTTTGATAATAAACTAGAAAATTTGAATAGCGGCTAAAATAGTTCCTAATTAGAAAAATTTGTTCCTAATTGTGATATTTTATTATTTTGATAATAAACTAGTAAATTTGAATAGCGGCTAAAATAGTTCCTAAATAGAAAAATTTGTTCCTAATTTTGATAATAAACAACAAGTTAGAAAAAAAGAAGTATCACTTTAATTGATAGATACAACTGATGGTGTTAAATTAGTTAATGCGCAACAAACAAATTTTATCAATTGTGGCTACTGTTTCATTTGGGGCTCTGTTTAGAAATTCAACTGGTATCTTAGAGTGTAATATGGAGTATTTTTGGCGAAGTTGACCTATGACTCTTTCAACGTGTATTCGTACGTTAGCCAATTTACGAGTATCTTCTACATCATGGGGGTCTAATTGCTTTTTCCCATTGACAAAGGTAGGGTACTTAATGCTTGCGCAATAAAATCCAACCGAATCGTCTATGTCAAACCCTCTATCAGCAAGTATGAGATCACCGGGTAATAATTTTTCTAATAGACCAGAATGCTCCGTTAAGTGTTTGTCACTGACTCGACCCCCCCATCCTTTAGAAATGAAACTAATAGATCCCTGAGGAGTTACTCCAATAAGAAACTTTACCGTATTTTGGTGTTTATATAATTAGACCAAGTTTCTGCGCGATGTTTAACGCTAGATGGTTTATCAGAAAAAACCTCAAAACAATCTATGATCACGCAGCATTTTTTGCCAAATTTTTCACGAAAGCACATGGGCATTGTTGCTCGCAATTAGTCTCTTTCAGGCCACTTAACAAATTTAAATAGACGATTATATAAAGCATTTAAACAATTATGAAAATATCGACCCACCGAGCTTTCAGATATCCAAAATTTGTAAGATAATTCTTTATTAGTCGAGGCGAGTCTCAATTTAATTAGTGTTAGAATGAGTTGTTGAAATGGATTAAGTTTACAATTTTTAAATAAATATGGTTCTAGTTCTTCTAGAATAACTTTTATCTGTTCAAAACTTTCCAGACCAGTGAAAAATAAAACTTTATCTTTATCCCCAAGAAAGTACGAGGGATTAAATCTTAACATTTCTATCTCCTCTTCTCTGCTAGCTACTTTTAATGTTATAGTACGGATTTCATCATCACATTTACTAATCATATTATTAACCTCTTTGAGTTGAGAGTTTAAAGTTTCGATTACATCATTACATTCCTTCAGTTTAATTTCTAAAGCTTCGGCTTCAAATTTAGGGCAAACTCTTAAAATGGTTTGAGAATATCCAACAGACAATAATGGTTCTGCTTGTGCACTAAAGTCAGTTCCCATGGATTCTGTTTGCCCACAAAAATCTGACAAATATAGTATCGTAAGCTCTGTTTGTCCACAAAAATCAGTTCCAAGGGATTCCGTTTGTCCACAAAAAATCAGTCCCATAGGATTCCGTTTGTCCGCAAAAGTCAGTTCCGCGGGATTCCATTTTGTTGACTATGTTTAACTAGCGAATAAATAAATCCGAAAAATATAACATATTAAAAATTTATTAACTTAATTAACTGTTAACTAAAAACATAATGATCTCAATAGCATGGGAGCTGGGAGAGAAGTGAGTGCATTAGTAGTTTTAGCAGACGACAGTTTAACTCTTAAAAGTATATGTAGAGTTAGTTCAGTTCAGTTCAATCTGGACTAAAGATCTAGTATAGAGGTAATTTGTGTCAAAGACCAATGGACTCACAACACTCCCCCTATTTGACACAAATACTCCTACACATATTCCTTATTATTCGTTAATGTTTAACATTCGATAACAATTCTGAAAATTTGTTTTACTTAAAATCTTAGTAAAGATATCCGCGACATTCGTTTTGGATGGCGTAAATTTTAACACAAATAATCCATTATTTAACTCTTCTCTCACATAATGATACCTAATGTCAATATGTTTTGAGCGTTGATTCTCGATGTTGTCATTTGCAAAACTTATCGCGGATTGGCTATCACAAAGTATTATTGGTGTTGGTAATTCAATGTTAAATAGTTCAAGTTCATTTATTATTTGGGATAGCCACGAAAGTTCTTTGACGGCTTCAGATAGGGCTACATATTCTGCTTCCATCGTTGATAGAGAAACAGATTTTTGTTTTAATGATCTCCAAGTTACTGCTGATGTTCCGATAAATGTAACGTAGCCACATGACGATCTCCGAGTATCTCTGTCTGCGGCCCAGTCGCTGTCACAAAATATTGTCAGTTTGAGGTCTGATTCTCTTGTATATTCATATATTAATCCCTGATTCGCTGTAGACAATACGTATCTCGTTAACTGGCATAGACGTTGCCAGTGAGTGTAGCCTGGGTTACTACTATATTGTGACAATGCAACAACTGTATACATAATGTCTGGTCTTGTGCGTTGTGCCAAGAAAAGTAAACTGCCAATTAACGATCTGAATGGGTATTTCTTCATATCTTCTATTTCATCTTCGTTTGTTGGGCTATCCTTTCTTGTGAGTATGGCGCTTGAATTTATTGGAAGACTAACTGGATCTTCAGCTTCTATCTTAAATTTCTTCCCAATTCGCTTTACGTATGTAGCTTGATGTAATTTTATTCTTCCGTCAGACCTTTCTTCAAACTCTACTCCTAATATTTTCCGAATAGGTCCCAAATTCTTTAATTCATATATCGTTGATAAGCGCGCGTGTACATTCTGTAGTATTTGTTTATTTCTTCCCAGCACTATTAAATCATCGACGTATACGAGTACTATTGCTTGAAAAGGTAAATAGTAAACGCAGTTTGTTCCCAAAAATTTCGTAAAACCCAAGTTACTAAAGGTTTTGTCAAGTTCTATAAACCAACGGCGGCCACTTTGCTGTAGACCATACAAAGCTTTTTGTAATCGGAGGCAGTGTGTAATTGAATCTGCTTCTTCATAACCTGGTATCTGTCGCATGTAGATGTCTCGATCTAGGGTTCCATAAAGGTACGCGTTCTTAATATCGAGGTGATTATGTACCCATTTAAACGTTGATACAAAGATGGCTATGAAGAGTCGAATTAAAGAGAAATTCACCACAGGCGAAAAAGTTTCATCATAGTCAACCCCTTCTTTCTGCCCAAATCCTTGCGCCACAAGTCTTGCTTTGTATCGTATTATGTTATCGTCGGCATCTCTTTTTATAGCATAAACCCAGCGACATCCTATAGGTTTTATGTCCTTTGGCTTTTCTACCACCTCTGTCACCTTCCTCTCTTTCAATGTGGCTATCTCCTCTTCCATAGCTCTATGCCATTCTTTCTTCTGTGGAGATTCCATCGCTTCGCTGTAATTCGTAGGTATATAAATTTCTGTACAATGGGCTTCAAAAATGTCGAGTATTTCATCTTGAGTAATATCGGTTAACAATGAGACTGGGTCGTTTTTAGTCCGAAAGTCAAATAACTTTATATCATAGGGAAGGTTATTTTCTACGAGGTGTCTTTTTACATCGGGTACGGAACGAAAGGTATTTCCTTGATCATCTTTATAATATACATCTTTCCGTCCCTTTGATGCTCCTTTCTGTCTAATGCGTTCTTCTCGTACCCAATTTTTCGGCATTTCTTTTATCTTTGGTCCCAAAGCTATGTATTTGTCTTCAAGACTTCGTGTTTCAGTCACAGGTACTTTTTGAGCAATTTCTTCCATACTGTAGTCCTCAGTTGGTGGGTCTCGTACTATTTCTCTGTTTCTATCCTCTCCAGTCGGTGAAACTATCATTTTTGTATTTACTACTGTACTATCATCAACTTCGGGTTCATTTATCCAGTGGAGCATCCTCTCGTTAATGTTCCTTGGTTGTTTTAAATATTCCATTCCCAAACGATACGTGTTTTGACTCTATTACTTTTCGTTCTTCTGGATATAAAATACGGTATCCTCTCGTATATATTGCGTATGCAATTAATACACCCAGTTTTGCTCTATGATTTAATTTACTTTGTTGTCGTGGCTTTAGTATATTTACAAATGCTAAACATCCGAATCTCTTTAGATGATTAGCACTGGGTTTTCTCTTTCGCCAATGTTCAGCAGGAACCTTATCTTCAAGTAAGGAGTGACGTAGTCTATTTTTCAAATATACTTCGGTAACGACTACTTCAGCCCATAGATTTGCTGGCATCTTGTCGTCGTCTAGCATGGCTCTTACCATGTCCAATAGTGTACGATTTATTCTCTCTGCAATGCCATTCATTTCTGGTGAATATACATTTGTTCTTTGATGCTGTATCCCTTCTTCTTCGCAAAACTTGGTGAAATATCCAGCACAATATTCGAGACCATTATCGGTTCTTAGTGCTTTAATCCTTTTGTTACTCTGATTCTCCACGAGCTGTTTAAATCTTTTGAAATATGAGAATGCCTCGTTCTTAGTCTTCATGACGTATAACCAAGTGTATCTACTATAATCATCGATGAATACGATATAGTAATTTGCTCCTCCTACTGATGTGATGGGGGCTGGACCCCAAACATCTGAATGAACGAGGTCTAAAATTTCTTTGCTTCGGATTGTCCGTAAATTTACATGGCTTTGTTTTGTACTTTTATTTAATTTACACGATATACAGGTCTCGAGTACTCCTTTCATTGTAGGCAAGCCGTACAACATCTGATTGGTCCCCATGAACTTCAGGTCTGTTTCATTTACGTGGCCCAGCCGTCTATGCCATTTATCGATTTCATTATTTGAAAATGTCGTTGTTGTTGTATTGTATTCTTGTACTTCTTCCTTTAGTTGTTCATCATGAATTATTATTGCATCTCGTATAGTATAGAAATTGTCCTTCGACAATGGTGCCTCGAATAAAAACTGTCCATCCCGATCATAAGCGGTAAAATTTGAATCCATAGTAATTCCCTTAATTCCAGACTGATCTATTATTCTTCCTGATATTAAATTTCGTCGCATACCTGGTGTATGTACTACTTTCGTTAGGGTCATTCGAAGTCCATTGTCACCACCAATTTGAATATTTATTTCGCCAATTCCTTTAATAATAGATTTGCCTTCCCCACAGGTTGCTTCAGCTTCGAACTCTTGATAAGTGGTAAACCACTCGCGTCGGTTACAAAAATGGTGCGTAGCCGCAGAATCTATTATCCAGTCTTCCATAATTGGAGTTGTTGACGAAACTAGGGCCGAGGCGAATAAACATACATGACCTCTACTATTTCTCGTATCATGTCGGTCTCTCGTTTCCTTGTCACGATCTTTTCTACTTTCGTATGATTCAAACTTTTTACTTTCAAACGGTCTCTCTTTCCTATCATATTGGTTTCTTGAATCTTGACCTCTTCGAATTTCGTTTGATCGTGCCTGACATGCGGATGATTTGTGTCCTGGTTGATGACAGGTATAACAAGTCCCTTGGAAACCGTCATAATTATTTCGATACGTTTGCGTCTGTGGTTTCCTATAATATCTGCTAGTTCCTCTGTTTGGTTTAGACTTTGTCTGCGCCATAAATACGTTGGTTTGTTGTTCAGTTACTCGATTCTTCTCTGTTTGCCTGCTATATTCTCCGATAAGTTTCTGCTTAATATTCGTGGGAGTAAAATCTGCTTTACTATATTGATATATTTGCTGCACCAAAGGTTCGTATACTTCAGGCAGTGATGAAATAAGTTGATATGCTAAATCTTTTTCGGCCAACGTTTCTCCAGCTTCTTCCAACTGATTTTTGATACTATATAATCTTCCAATATAACCAGGCATACTCTCCCCCTGTCTATATTCACAGGTATAGAATTCTCGTCGTAGTACGCCTATTCGTGCCCTTGATGTAGGTTGAAATGCTCGTTTTAGATAATCCCATGCTTCAGATGCTGTCGTTGCTTCGGCTATAATGCTCCTCAATTCTACTGTCAAACCCAATGCTATTGTTGAGAATGCCTTTGATTTTCGTAAATTATATTTAGCTGTTGCATCTACTTCCGTACTAGCTGGTGGCGTTTCTGTTTTAGTCACTATCTCCCATAGACCTTTTTCCCTTAACACCATCTCCATCTCATATTTCCAGTTTTTATAGTTATCGGCATTTAATTTTTCAACTTGCCCGACCAAAATCGTCGTTCCTCGTTCGGCCATCTTTGATATAACGTCACCCGAAATTAACACGTCCAAACTCTTAAGCCTTGGTAGACATCGCGAAAAACATAAGATAAATTATTCGCCAGTAGCCACGCTCTGCTACCACTTGTTGACTATGTTTAACTAGCGAATAAATAAATCCGAAAAATATAACATATTAAAAATTTATTAACTTAATTAACTGTTAACTAAATACATAATGATCTCAATAGCATGGGAGCTGGGAGAGAAGTGAGTGCATTAGTAGTTTTAGCAGACGACAGTTTAACTCTTAAAAGTATATGTAGAGTTAGTTCAGTTCAGTTCAATCTGGACTAAAGATCTAGTATAGAGGTAATTTGTGTCAAAGACCAATGGACTCACAACACATTTGTACGGAAAAATTTGTTTCGGTGTCGACAGAAAAATTGTTTCCAACCCAATTATCAGAGAAAATTTGCATTGTAGTATCTGATTCATAAAATCAATTTAATAATTATTCAACTAAAGATAAATAGACCTCAAATATGCCTGTAAATATATTATCATAATCACCACTTTTACAGATAGATGAAATGTCATCTTCCAATGATATGCAATGAGAATGTTTCTATCCTGGCGTTGATGTTGCTACTGGGCGATGGTTTGATGTCAAAGAAACATCTGTTAATTTAGTATATTCCAACCTTGACCGTTTAATTCTTCTTTTGTAACGTTCCACATTAGTGGGAGTATGAATTGCAAGCCTATCGTCGAGCGATGGTAACCAGTCAGGATTGGTTTTGTCATAAAGGTTGGCTGCTTTGCCTAAATACATATTCAATTTAATAACAACCATGATAAAACATTTTAGATGACTTACCTGAATAAAAATGCCTAGAACACACTCGTAATTTAACTAATGCCTCATCAGATTCATTAAGCCTTAGCTTTGATAAAAAAACAACTTGAACTTTGACATTAGCCAATGATAAAAATAGACGATAGGTGGCGTAGATCAAAAGATCAAAGGTCAATTGGAGGTATCCTCAGTGATTAGAGTCACCCTCCCCCACTCACTCTCTCTCTGGCTCTCAGCTGGAACAGTTATACCATGTTATAGTTATTAACTTAATAAAACTTTAATTATACGAGTTAATTAGTTTTTTTCTTTTTATTAAAACCTCGCGCTAACGTAACAAATGGTAGCAGAGCGTGGTTTAAACGACACGGAATTATAAAATTAGGGTAATTAACTTCGAATAATTAATTTACGAAAGTTTGAAATGACAAGGCTTAAGTTTCAATCATCGGCGTATACGTGAGCCCCTGCAAGTAGGCTTTTCTGCCGGGCAAGCAAAGACGTGAATCCAAGATGGCGGAGGGCATCAGTCTGGCAACGAACGTTAATCAAGTTATCAAGTTAAATTCAACGAATTATCGTACATGGAAGTTCGAAATCGAATTAATACTGAGGGAGAGAGGTCTTTGGGAGATAGTTACAAAGAGAGAGCATCCTCCAACATCAACAGCTTCACAGGATGAAAAGCTGAAATACCAAGTACGTGAATCCAGAGCATATTCAACAATTGCATTATCAATTTCTCCAACGCTACGCAGTATGTTTTCGAGCATAAGGGTCTCCCACCTTCTTTGGGAAGCAGCACAGCAAGCATTCGAACCAATCTCCAGAGCTAGGATTGGGGCGTTAGTGACCGAGTTTTTCGCTATCCAGTTTCAAGAAGGAGAACTGTTACCCGATTTCTTATCACGTTTATATCAAGTAAAGTTACAATTAGAAGAAGCTGGATATAATATTAAAGACGCTGACTTAGCATATAAAATGATCGGAACATTGCCACCATCATACGACGCACTAGTCACAAACATTTATCAATTAGATGACGATGACTTTAAACCAGAGTCAATAAAGAAGAAACTACTTGCTGAACATGGACGACAGATTCATAGGGAAGCTATAAACGAAGCACCGACGAATGCCTACGCTGCTCATCACGCAAAGAAAGCAGTAAGTCAAGTAACGAAGAAAGAAGATAGTCAAGTAACGAAGAAAGAAGATAGTCAAGTAACTAAGAAAGAAGTTAGTCAAGCAAAGTTTCGAGGTAAATGTTTTAATTGCGGTCGTATGGGACATCGTTCTAATGTATGTAGACAAGATAAAATACAAAAGAAACCGAAGAATCACGATGATCGCGGAGTGTTTTATGCATCAGCGCTATGCTCGACGACTACGGCAACAAAAGATTGGATCGTGGATTCCGGAGCAACGAAACACTTTTGTAACCAACGAGAATGGTTTTACACCTTTGAAAATTACCAATCGCAAGCAACAGTCGGCGAAGGCAAGTCGAGAGTTGAAGGGAGAGGTACCATCTGGTTACAAATGAACGACGAGAAAAGAAATAAGTTCCACCTACAAGATGTGATATATACCCCAGGCATGGGTCGCAACTTAATATCGGAACGTTTAATGGATGAAGCTGGATATGAAGGTCTCAGGAAAAATTTTAAGTATACCGCATATTTTCCTGATGGGAGATACGCTTTTCAAGCTCCACTTTCGCAAGAGTATTTTTATAAAGTGGACGCTACGGTGTTAATAAATGGTCCACCCGAAGATTTGGAAGAAAATAAAGTAAAACATCCAGCTCAAACTACGGAAAAGAAAGGTCAAGCGTTTGCGACAGAAACGAAAAATCTCAGTAAGATCCAAACGTGGCACTTTCGATTAGGACATCTTAACGAAAATGATTTGAAGTATATGTCTAATCATGAAATGCTCAAAGGTTTAGATCCTCTCAACCAGAAGATGGACACCTGTATCCCGTGTCAACTATCGAAAAGCACAAGAAAATCATTCAAGACTCTGGGAGAAATCCGAAGTAAGGAAATTCTCGACTTAATCCACTCTGACGTTTGGGGCCCATCATCGGTGGCTTCGATAGGGGGAGCCCGTTATTTCATAACATTCATTGATGATAAGAGTCGATTAATACACGTATTTACGATGTCTAAAAAGAATGAAGCTTTCGACTGTTTTAAAAGATACAAGGCCCAGGTGGAGAAGGAAACCGGAAAGCAAATAAAAGCTTTACGCACAGATAATGGACTTGAATACTGTTCATCGCAATTTATAAAGTACTGTCAAGATGAAGGTATATCAATCGAAAGAACTAATGTTTATTCGCCAGAAATGAACGGTATCGCCGAAAGAACCAATCGCACCTTATTAAATACAGTAAGGACTATTATGGAAGACGCGAAATTACCAAAATCACTATGGGGAGAACTGGTCTACACCGCAGCCCACCTCAAGAATCACGTTCGACATTCGCAACTCGAGAAGGTACCGATAGAATATTGGATGGGGCGAAAACCGAGCGCAAATTATCTGAAACGTATAGGATGTCTAGCGTTTGCCCATATACCTCAACAAAAGCGAAGAAACAAGTTTCAAAACAGAGCTAAACTTGGCGTTCTTGTGGGATATTCTCGGGATACGAAGGGCTACAGGATATGGTATCTGAAAGAAAGAACGGCGGTAAACACAAAACACGTATCCTTTGACGAAACGAAAATTGGTATCGATGAAATGAATTTACCCGGAGAAAATTCGGAAGTCATGAATTGGCCAAATGAAGAACAACAGGATGACTTCATCGAAGAAACTGCAATCGTTGTACCAAAAACGCCCGCAAGAACAGAATCCCCACGTAAAGAAAGTCCTGTAAACAAACCTCCAACGGAAGAAGTAAAAGTGGTACAACAGATACCTGTGGAGGAAAATATTACAAAGGCCATCGTACCAGACAGCGATTTACCAGATGGATGGCAAAGACACGTTACGATTAGAAAGTCCGGTAAAACTAAAGGAATGGCCGACATCTACTATCAAGATCCACAAGGGAATGAATGGAGGTCAAAGAAAAGTATCAAAGAACATATCGAACGCAATAACCTACCACTCAATCCTGACGATTTCGATTTTTCGCGAAAGAATTTGGCAACGACGTTATTGACAAGTATCACTCAAGAAGACATCCAAGAAGTATTTCACGCGTACTGCGCCGACGTAATTATTCCTAAAAATTATAACGAAGCCATCCAATCTCCTCAACGTAGGGAATGGCAGTCAGCCATGGATGAAGAGGTAGAAATTTTTCAGCAAAGAAAAGTGGCGCAAATAATTCAGAAACCAGCGAATAGCAAAATTGTTGGATGCCGATGGGTGTATGCAGTCAAAAAGAATAACGAGGGAAATATTATACGATATAGAGCGCGTCTCGTAGCTCAAGGCTATAACCAAGTAGAAGGTGAAGATTTTGAACGCAGTTTTTCACCAGTCGTCAATTTCTCACTCGTAAGACTATTTCTCGCGATATTCGTCATCACGTTTGGATGGGTTCATGAACACTTGGATGTTAAAAACGCTTACCTCTACGGCGAACTTGATAGAGAGGTATTAATGAAGCAAATACCCGGATATGAAACCAACGATGCGAAAAATTTCTGTCTGAAATTAAGTAAAGCTCTCTATGGATTACCTCAAAGTGGTCGCCAATGGTTCCTGGAGTTGGATCGCACGTTTCAAGAATTACAATTCAATAAATTATTCGGTACGAATTGCATATATTATATTCCAAAGACAGCAATCGAATTAGTTTACGTCGACGACTTAATAGTATTGGCCAAGAACGAAGAAATTCGAGACGAAGTTTATAAGTTATTATCAACGAAATACGATGTGAAAAGACTTGGACCAATAAAGAAGTTACTGGGAGTAGAGTTCCAATTTACCTCTAATGGAACTTTGAAGATGACGCAAACAGGTTATATAAAACAATTAATGGAAACTTTTGGAATATATAGCGATGTACCAGTTAGCCTACCAATCCCAAACGGTATTATACTATCACGAAAAGAATGTCCAGAAAATGACGAAGAGAAAGTAAAGATGGAAAATATACCATATCGCGAACTTATCGGATCACTTTTGTTTCTCGCACAGAAGACCCGACCAGACATACTTTTCTCGGTTGTTGCTCTTTCGCAATTCAACGCAAATCCCGGCTATATCCACTGGAATCGCCTTTGTCAATTAACGCGCTACGTGATATCGACCATGGACTATGGACTTACATATCATCGTGATAATAATCCAAAGATTAACATTTATAGTGACAGCGATTGGGGGTCTGATCGGGATTCTAGAAGGTCAACATCTGGATACGTCATGTATTTTGGTTCGAGCCCTATATCATGGAGGTCAATCAAACAAAAATCAGTAGCACTCTCGACCATGGAAGCGGAGTACGTAGCACTTGGCTAATACTGTGTTAGCCGAGATTCGGTACAAAGTACTTTTTACAAGTCTAATAGCAGCTAGGATTGCTTGCGCTGCATCGTAATATCATCACTCGTAAGCAGATCTTAAAAGAACTTTACTTATTACGATAACACAAACTAAAAGAAGTATCAATAGTTTGTACAGTTAGATAGTTTCTAAAACTAATAAGGAAAGAGCCCCTACAATGAAGTGCGGCTTACTGTCAATACAATTATCGTTCAACCATCGAAGAAACACTCGCTAAAGCCAGTTTGATATACTTTTATAATTCAAAATCATTTCTTGCAATAATTTTATCGCAAAGCTAGGATATCACCCTCCCTAACCCCATGATACGGAGCTTATGAGAAAAACTCCTATACAGTTATGATAGATTAAACTTTCTACCCTTGTTTGCAAGGTTACCAGGAACTTGCGAGAGTTCAGCAATCAGTTATAAAACTTAACTGCAAGCCTTTCCCCCACTACAGTTTGTACTCGCAAGTGGTACACATAAAATTATAAGCATCGCTCAATATCCATTATATCCAGATTATAAAAGGGACGTAATCTGGCTAGATTTATTCAAAACATTTCCATAAGCAGTTCTTAAAAGAACTATACTTATTTCCAATTATAAAAGGGATGTAATCTGGCTAGATTTATTCAAAGCATTTCCATAAGCAGTACTTAACGAAATATACTTATTTCCGAGTTGGCCAAATGTTACGCTGCGGAACTTTGGCTGGTTTTTTCGCTTTTGTATTTTTGTTGAATTTAACTCAATAAGCAGTTCTAAAAAGAACTATACTTATTTAGGAGTTGCCCTTCATTGAACAGGGCTAGGATAGTTTACTTGCGCTTCTGGAACACCTGAGACTCGATGAACGGAGCACCAGGTTTCTATCAAATAACTTCATAAGCAGTTCTTAAAAGAACTACTTATTTCCGAGTTGGCTAAATGTTATGCTTTAACCTCGAACAGGTACGGAGATAGTTAATTTGTGCTGCTGCAATAATCACAGGCTTCTCGATACAGTAGTTCGTGATAAGATAGTTAACTCACGCTGCGGAATTTCGGCTGGTTTCTCGCTACGTATATAATTGTATTTTTGTTGAATTTAACTCAATAAGCAGTTCTAAAAAGAACTATACTTATTTAGGAGTTGCCCTTCATTGAACACGGCTAGGATAGTTTACTTGCGCTTCTGGAACACCTGAGACTCGATGAACGGAGGACCAGGTCTCAATCAAATAACTTCATAAGCAGTTCTTAAAAGAACTACTTATTTCCGAGTTGGCTAAATGTTACGCTTTAACCTCGAACAGGTACGGAGATAGTTAACTTGTGCTGCTGCAATAATCACAGGCTTCTCAATACAGTAGTTAGTGATAAGATAGTTAACTCACGCTGCGGAACTTTGGCTGGTTTCTCCCTACGTATATAATTGTATTTTTGTTGAATTTAACTCAATAAGCAGTTCTAAAAAGAACTATACTTATTTAGGAGTTGCCCTTCATTGAACAGGGCTAGGATAGTTTACTTGCGCTTCTGGAACACCCGAGACTCAATGAACGGAGGACCAGGTTTCCATCAAATAACTTCATAAGCAGTTCTTAAAAGAACTCAACTTATTTCCGATAAATTGAGAATAGTAGTAGAAACGTAGAATACCCTGAATACGAAGATTTTTTTGGCTAGTTACCTATTCATTTGGGTATTTTACATGCTTGTTCATTTTACCAGTTTGAGATTTGGCACAGCAAGCAATTGGTTCCAAAACAATCATTTTGTACATACTTCAGTAACTTCCATGATCTTATTTCAGTTGTGGTTAGTAAAATGTCTCACAAATATCCAGATGTTATTCGAGCTTTCCATTTTCGTTTAAAACCAGCCTATTTGCTCAGTCTTTCTAACAGTCACCTCCCTTGTTCGAAAACAAACACAATATGGCGGCGCTATTCAGCGTTGCCAGATCAAAAGTCTAAAATTTTAGTACCTGGTTCCATGCTGGTTCCAAAAATTATCGATTTTTCTAGAAAATTATAGTACGCTATATTTTTGGCGCGAATTTTGAATTCAAATGCAAATATATATGACGTCGCCCACGAAAATGTTATTTTGTTATGAACAAACTCTTGAGCAGCCTAAACTTCTCTGGCAGTGGCACGCGGGGAACCTAGCGGCAGTTAAAACACAACTTATATCCTATTGCCAAGGCAACTCGGAGCTCTCGGGCTAGCCTATCACACGCTTTGCCTCTATGGAAATACAAAAGCAGTAGGCTGTGGATCCCTAAGAGGGGAGTAATACTAAGAGTGGGCCATGTGACGAAGCACAAAGTTGACTAAAATTAAAGTTTTCGATATAAAATCTACTATTTAAAAATTATAGCACAATTATCGGAAAAATGCACAAATTATCGCAAAAAGCGTACTATATAGTACGCCGTTGAAATTATAGTACGCCCAGATTTTTTTCTTGAAATTATCGAAATGTACTATAATTATAGTACGTCTGGCCAAGGATCAGATAAGGAGAGGAAAAGTGGGGCTGCGTTGAGTTAGAGAGAGAAGAGCCAACCTCCCACTCGGGTGGAAAGGGGGGATAGGAAATTCTCGAGGTAAACTGTTGTCACGTGGTCGCTAGCTAGCGCGTCTCATAAAAGATTCGTTTTACCCACGTGACAACAATTTACCACGAAGCATCTCTACCCCCGTCTGTCCCCCGTTCTCCCAGAGTGGGAGTTTAGGCCGACGCAGTAGGAGCCGCGCCGTTCCCACTTTTCCTCTCCTTATCTGATCCTTCTTGGTCTAGCAACGCTGGCGCTATTTCGCCAAAAAGACGCCAACTTCGCCAAATCATCAGCAGGCTGCCAGCCCCACGCTACCCAATTTTTTATATAGCAAATGCGATAGACATAAATATTTGAAATTATATTGGTGGTGAGGGCTAAAGTTTCAAGAATGATGCTCAAAGCTTATTATTGCAATATCATAAATCATAAATGCATAAATTTCATTTTTTTCTTTTCCATAAGAACTATTTAAGTAAAAATTAATCGCAATTTCACTACAGCTCGTTTTCAAAACAGTTTATAATTAACCTTTTTTTTTTTTTTTCTGAGGAGCTGAAAAAAACCTCGCGGTTCAGTGACTCAAAGTCTTCCGGTACCATTCGATTGACATTTCTCCATTCCGTAGCAAAACACCGCCGCGTTTTATTAAAGGGGCTCTTGCTCTTGGATGCCGGGAGTAGTGACGTACTCCGGTAAACTGGCTTCTCAAAGGCAGAGTCTGGGTGTTGTCCTGATCGAATTTGAAGTCCCTTGCTCATAGGGAGTGTTGCGAACTTGCGAATGGTCCGCGACGGTATGGTCCATCATCTTCCCCATTCCCTTCTCCATCCGTTGCGTGGGCAATTCCCAGTCCTCATTCCTGCGTAGTTACATAACACAACTGACCTGCCCATCCTTCGCCAGAGCACTGTCACGCCCTCAGGCTCCATAAAGTGGTCCCTGACCACTTAGGAGCAATTTTGAGAAGAAGAAGAAGAATCGCTAGTGGCTATGTAGTTAGCCCACGTACGAGATATAAAAAAAAAAAAAAAAAAAAAACGGCTCTTGGATTTTTTTCTTTTTCTGATTTTGGAAAGGAGCTATGGATGTGGGCACATCTTTGACAGCTCCGGTACAAATCATTGGGATAAATAATGTAATATAAGATAAACCCTGGCTCTAATTGGCCTTTGTCAATTTGTACCATTTCCCACCCGTTTCTCGGCTGCCCGCGATACATATCTCGACTTGGTTTTCTCGCCAGACCCTCTGCTCCTCTTCAATTTTGAGAAACTCCCCCCGCTCGGCAAAAGCGATCACGACGCAATCACCTTTATGACCCGGCTACCGACAGTACCACCGCCATCACCCAAATCGAGTATTGACTATCTTAACAGTGACTATACACAAAAGGGGATAGAAAGTAAAAAGGGCGCTACTGGACTTTGAGTCTAGAACCTGTAATATGGAGAACTACTGATCTCCCCTCTGAATTCCCAGCCCCCCTTATTGGCGTAAGATCTTTTTGTGCCGTAGCACTAAAATATGAGCGAAGAGGCCGAAAAATAGTTCTAACGCCAACCAAGAAGTACTGGCCCGTCATGTAAATTACGGTTGTAATCTTGAATACATGCCAATATTAAAGTTAATTTAAGTTAAGCGTCAAGAAGTAGTTTCTCTAGTGAATATATTTTAATAATCTACAGTTTTAAAGAAATAAATATAAAAAACTTAATAACATAAACTATTATTTTAATATTTTTGTCCCAAAAATAAATATCCTTATGGTAAATCCACTTGGGCCACGAATGGAAAAAGCTAGAATAGCCACCAGGCGCATCATCTTCATGTTTTCTAAAGTATATTAAACTGGCCATTCGTATTAATAATTAAGTTTTTCAAAGTAACTTTAGCCTCCATAAGATTTAATATATTTTTCCTTAGACCAGATTGATCAGTCACACAATTAACACAATTCCTAATCACTTCCCCGAGGTCGGGACTTCCATGTTTAACCGCCTATGCAAAATGCGTCTCTGTAAACTAGCAGACGATATTAACCTTTCCGGCCGATAGGTTCGCTACAATCGGAGAACTACTTACGGGAGAGGAAAAAAATCCATATTGTAGTGAGGACCTGTGAGGTTAGAGTCATCGTGATTGGCCAAAATATAGGGGGGAATGGGGGTAAGTATTTTGTTCTCCATATTTCAGGAACTCTGCAGGTAAAGGCTTGTAGTATAGGGAGAGGCGCCCTTTTTACTTTCTATCCCCTTTTGCTATACAGCCATGAAGGCCCATCTTTCACGGATAAATTGGCGGATGCTGTTCTCCCACAGCTCTGTCACTACCTGCTGGGATATTCTCCTCCATATCCTGACGGTCGGTGCATCTACCTACCTCCGTCACAGGCGTATACTGACCCCTAAACAAAGGCTTAGCAAACCTCTTAAACTAGCCAAGAAAATTCGGGACACCTCCTGGAAAATGTATCTTCGCCACCGCCATCTCCCCACCCCGGCAAGCACCCCCTACCATAACGCCTACAAGACAGCCCGTAACGCTTTCACCACTCTTATACGCCAAGACCGAGCTCGTCATGAAGCAAAAATTACAAAGAACATGTGTACCAACCCTAAAGCTTTCTTTGGCTTCATTAACCGCAAGCGCAAATCCCGCCATGGAGTTTCGAGCCTCCTTGTAAATGGCACCCTAACTACGGACGACCACAACATCGCCAACGCTTTAAATGAATTCTTCGCCTCTACATTCCAAGCTGCCCCCCACGCACCGCCCCAACCCGCTCCCGCAGCGCAACAGGCTACCCTCTCTGTACCAATTCAGTTTCGATGTATTGAAGTCCGCCAAGCACTCCAACGTCTCAAACCTAACAAAGCCGCCGGTCCAGATGGCCTCCATCCCAACCTCCTCCGCACCCTGGCTTACGAACTAGCCTGGCCTCTGGCCCATATCTTCAACCTCAGCATCACCACTGGCGACATACCACCAGCCTGGCGCCAGGCAAATGTCACGCCTATTCCAAAAAAAGGCAACCCAAAAATGTCTGAAAACTACCGCCCTATCAGCCTCACCTGTCAAGTGGTGAAAACCAGTGGTGGGAATTTCGCGTTTTCTTCCCGAAGACAAACTTCCACTTCCTTGACACAGACGGCGACACCGCCGACTCACGCTTCTGCTTCTCAGAAGAGGAAGAAAAAATTCTCTCTCTTCCCTTCCTCAAAATGAAACTGAAGGGAAAGAAATGAGAAGGAGAAGAAGTGGGCTTTTCTAGGAGGGCTCTGGGCCTTCCCCTCTTAGAATTTCTTCCCTCCCTTCTTTGAAAAGAAGGAACTTGGCTCAGAAGGAGAGTTTACCTTCTTTAATATTTTCCTTCCTTAGCAAAGAGGGAAGATTGCTTGAGAAGGGGGTAGTCCTTCTTTTTCAAGAAGGGGGGGTCTGCCTGACTATTACCTATCTTCTTTTTTAAGGTTGAGAAAATAATGATTTTACTACCCTTCTTTTTCGAAAGTGAGAATAGCAGTTAATTGAATTAAATTAATTTTCAATATTTATCTCAGAAAATATTTGTAAAACTTCTAACAAGATCAAAATTATACAAATTAATAGATTTACGAATTTTATTTAAATATAACATTATTGTAGTTGCAGTGTTTGCCGCCAAGTGGCCAGTCATTTAATATTGAGATTATAGTTCGTGTGCTTGCTGTGAAGTGGCGCCACTTAATTTGTCAGGCTAAGGATTTAACTGGTTAATTTGAACTTTTACAGTAGTGGTAAAGACTACAATCGCTATAAACCGCGCCCGTTTAGCTTTAGGTTTAAATTTTGAAAATAAAGCATACAAAGAATTAAAGTAATATCGAGGTATCCCTCGATATATTTTAAATTTTATTATTTTTTACATGGTTTTTGTTTATAGGATGAAGTTTCTTTTTTTTTAGTGGCAGTCAATACTCAATAGAGGCTAGGTTTTGACTCGTTTTAAATTTTCAAGGTTATTTTTGCACGAAAGCAAAAAAATAAAAAAAAGCGAGAGAAATTATAAATGTATATTTTCTTAAACTTTAAACTATTTGTGAATTATATATTAAAAAATGGTGTATTTAACCTTGTTCAACTTCTGGTTTATTCAATCTAATGTTTATGATAATTTCGGTAAATTGATAAGGATCAGTTAAAAGATACGTTAAACAATTAATAGTTTACGTTTTCCAAAAAAATATCCCCAGACCCCCATTATCCCCTTCGGCTACACCAAAATTATCAATTGCCCCCCTCCCCTTGCAAAACTTCCTGCGGGCGCCCATCGGTCCATAGCATTGACCATGGCGGCCATTTTGTACGGAACTTTTTTCTTATAGGAAATAGCGTGGGTGACGTCGCGTTACGTCACACTGATATAAATATCACTGATTATATAAAATCTGACTTTGACCCAACCTTGATAAAATCCAATAAAAAGGATTACAAAGGTGTAGGATCGGCAATTCGGTGCGGGTAGCATGCGTAAAGGCCCATTTTCAAACGAGATTTTTTGGGATAAAAATCCACCTTTTACTTTCAATGGTTCAAAGATTTGAATAGGCTTTTCTTTTCAACAAGCTTTTTTTGCAGATATCTAAATTAGTTTGATATATATATTTTTTTTTTTTTTTTTTTTTTTTTTTTTTTTGCATTCGAAGAATAGACATAATAATAATAATTTTATTTGCGGGAATAGAAAGTGTGAAACACTTATTGTGCCCCACAGCAAAGACAGGCAATACAGTACACGATTACTATTAATAGTAATTAATAAAACATAAACTAGGATAAATTAAAAATAAGCAAGAAAACTAATATATACAACACTCATATATACAAAACATAAAATAGGATAAATTAAAGATAAGCAATAAAACTAATATATACAACACAATAAAAGCGGAAGCAAAAACTTGAAAACGGAAGGCCCATGCCTATGAAATACATTTTTAAACTTATTTAGGATATTTAAAATACCTACATACCATACGCCTGTACCTAATTTTATGAATTTGAAGCGAAATTATCACTTGTAGATCCTGCTTTAATGAATTCCTGATCTAAACATCGTCTGCTCTTATGGAAAAAATACCCCATAGGGATAAATAACGCCTTAGGAAGTTAGGAGGCGGCGTTTCGGTCGTGAATAGACTACATTTTCTTTAAATTTTCTTGGACTTTCGCGTTTTTTTTAATCTTATTAACTATAGTCTTAATTCGCAACAAGTTACCTATAAAGTTCCGGCCATCGACTACTTCTACTTCCTAAAGTGCAACTCCGCGTGTCCAATTATAAATAATTAACCAATAAAAGATAATCATGCGTTTTTCGCTCCACAATTTTTGGGTGACTCTGCAACCAATCGTCAAGTGGTGGGAATAGGCGGAATCCCACCCCTTGGCGTATACTAGCGAGCCTTCCTAAAATTCAAGCCAGTTTGCCTAATGCCGTCAGAGCACAGAGCTCTATTTACCTGTTTTGTTCCTAAACGCTCTTTTTTTGAAACTCACGGCCATTAATCATCATATCGTAACGTCATGAAGTTTCGAGTCGAGGCTGCCATTGTGCTCGCCAATCGAACAAAGAACTGGTCGAATTTCGGGATAGGATACGGGCTAGAAGTCAAGAAGTTGGGTAACGTAATTTATTCCTCCATAAATACGTAGAAATAAAAATTGCTGTTTCTGGGGAAACCTTTTTTAAAGGTTATTTAATATTATCATCTGTAAAAATAAAAAACAAGTTTGGTTTGTTCAAAAATTGGACAATGTTTTAAACAGAAATAAATTGTTAAATCAAAGGCAATTAAGTTAAATGAAAAGTGGTAGATAATTAAGTTATTTAATAAGCAAGTATTTGAGATTAACTGATTAAATATATGAATGGTTTCTTAAAAGTCTCTTGAACTGCGAGTTACTAAAACGTTGGTGTTAAAAACTTTTAAAACAATGGTGGTTACTAACCAATTTTTGCATCAAATCATTTATTTTTGAGTTATTAATATATATATGATATTAATATATGCATAATATTAATATTTGCATAATATTAATATTTACATAACATTCATATTTACGTAACATAACACTCACATATTTACATAACACTCATATATTTACATAACACTCATATATTTACATAACACTCATATATTTACATAACACTCATATATTTACATAACACTCATATATTTACATAACACTCATATATTTACATAACACTCATATATTTACATAACACTCATATATTTACATAACACTCATATATTTACATAACACTCATATATTTACATAACACTCATATTTACACAACACTCATATATTTACACAACACTCATATTTACATATATGAGGCCAGATCGACCCAGCCAGATGTGGCCTTGCACTATTGGCGTACCAGAGCTAACACTCATATATATACATAACATTCAAAATTATGTACCTCAGAAGGTTAATTAAAACTGAGATTCCTATATTCCCTGTATACGAGAATGTCAGCAACATGTTTCAGTGTTATAGAGCTTCTTCTGGCTCTCATAATGAAGCCAGCAATCGAAAATAATCTTTCGACGTCGGCTGACGTCGCTGGTACCGCCAAGTACCTCCTAGCTAAAATGCTAAGCGTAGGGAACTCCTTAGCTCTGGTACGCCAATAGTGCAAGGCCACATCTGGCTGGGTCGATCTGGCCTCATTTAAATAAAACTCCACCTCCTTCATGGGCGTCCTTGGGGTTGCCGATGACAAGGGTAAAGCCAAGGAGCTAAATGGGTTATATTGCTCCTCGGTTGGTACTGGCGGCCTAACAGGTTCCAACTCTCCCACTTTCTCCTTTAAAATTGCTGATTGGAGAACAATTTCCGCCCTGGTCTTTGTTGGGCATTTAAAGCAAGGGTGGGTTGCTATCCACGGTGGGTGGGTGTAGCTGCCTAGAAATAAAAACATGTTTTAAACTACTTATAAGACCGTTTGAATAAAAAAGTGGGTATGATATCCATTTTGGATGGAGCTCAATGAGAAGTTCAAAACGAGACCGAGAAAGTATGGGTGCCCTATTTATTGAAGCTATCATGAGTTAGTCTAATATTAAGAATAATATAAGAATAATCTTAAAAAATCTTCTACTTGGAAAATGGTCTACTTACTGTCGAACAGCAGACGTTTTTGATTGGGGTCTAAAATAGACGCCAAAATGTAGGTTTCGTCATCGAGAACGTCTTTGAACCTCTGTTCCATGTTATCCAGAAGTAGTTGTTTCAAATATCCAAATTTATCGACTTCCACTTCAAAGGTCTCCTTGAAAACCGTTAAGAGCCCCCCTAACACCTTTGGGGCCATTAATCCAGATTTTTGGAAGTAATCGGTGGCCTTCTTTAAAGGTCTTAGCAATGCCACCAGCTCCTTGGCTTCTTCGATATCTTCATCAGTTGGGAGATTGAAAGTAATTTTTAATTTTTCTTTTTTCGCTTTAGAAAAAGCTTGAAGCATAGCTTCTAACATGTTTTCCTGTAATAAAATATTGCTAGTATTAAATAACCGACAGCATGGACGACCAATTATTGATGTGGTGCGACCCAACCAGGAGTTTATAAGAAACCCCATTTGTGCGTGAATTAACAAGAAGGCTTCGCCGCAGTGTTAGTGTCTTAGATAGTGAGCCGCGTAATCTTGATGTTATCGACTTTTAACGTTGGCAATATTACCTCAACAAATCGCTCCAGGGAGAAAAAGAGCGAACTCCATCTAATTCCTCCGGCTTGCTTCAAGTCTCGCCCGCCTGTTCTTGCTTTCAATTCCTCAGTCCATTTCGAAGACCTTCTAAAAAAATTTGTCCACTTTTGAAGGTTTTCTAGAAGTGGTTTGGCCAATGGTTCTGCCTTTATGGCGTCGTTGATGGAGAGTTGTAGCGTGTGAGCGATGCAAAATTTTCGTTCCCAGTTTACCAAGGGCGCTCGCTCCTCCTTCTTCTCATCCTCATCCTCTGCCTCACCATCTTCTGCCTCGCCATCTTCTTCCAGTTCTTCTGGCGCCTTATTCTCGTCAGTCCCAAATATTTCGTGGAACGGGTCCCATGCTGATTATGTTGAAAATTTGAATTATTTAAATGTGATTCGAGTAGATGCAGTAATATAGTCAAAGACCTAAGTAGATTCCTAGGCCTTCAATGCTATCACTCTGTAGAAACTTACCATTATCAAGTTCAAAATCCGACTCACTGTCGGTAGTCTCTCCAGACTCGGCTTCATCAGCCCATGGCTCCTCGAAAACCTGTGCCATGTTAAGGGCTTTAGTAATATTTGATGCGTTATCGGCGCATACGCAGGATATCTGAAAAAACCTTTGTTATTATACAACTCAGCTTTAGCCTCATTCGGAGAATCCGGTAGGATTCTACTCTATGGGCCCATCATCATCTGTAATGTTATTTTGATTTCCTTAAAAAAAATGTACCTTTAACCAATCAAAACGCTCCATTTCCCCATTGAAATAACATTAAAATCGACATTTTCGAGGACATGTCCACTTCGCGGCATAACTAATCGAAATAATCATTTGTTACAGTTTAAACTAATTTTAAATGAAAGATTAAAGTTCGAACGTGGGCCTTTTCCAAGTTTCATTTAAAATTATTAAATCTAAGTATTTTAAAATTAATTCTGAAGTTGACCCTTTTTTCGGTACTTAGCTAGTTTCGCTCGTGGAAAAATTCGTAATGTAATTCTATGGGATTTGGTTTTTTGAAAGTTGCTTACCTTTCAGGTTTATTTTCTAATACTTCCGGATATTTTTAAAACTTGGATTTTCCGTGTGATATGAATTAAGATTCGAGCTTTATTTTAAGGCTAATTTCATAATTTTACACCTATTAGTTGGCCCACAATCAATTTATGAAAACGGACGTGACATTAAAGCGGAGAAATAGAGTCGCCAAAAAGCTAAGCCTAATTTGACATATTAGGCTTAGGTTTTCCATATAGCGTTTTAAAATCACGCGGAGGAGCGCCCGAGATTTGGAGGCTATGGGTAATGAACGCTAATGACTTAATTTCCCCTCCATAGTTTCGCCGTTTTTATAAATAGATTGTGGCCAAACTAACCGGTGTAAAATTATGAAATAACTCTTAAAATAAAGCCTGAAAATATCTGGAAGTCGTTTTTAAAAATGAGTGAAATTCCGAAGGACAATGGGGAAGGTATTAATATCAAAAATGAAGAAAAAATTAAATTTGGTTTAAATTAAATTTGGTTTAAGGGCCAATGGGGGAAAATATTAAGATTTCGCTGCGGCTGTCGGAGGTATGAAAAAATTAATTTTAATTGGGTTTAAAGGGCAAATGGAAAAATGTAGAGATTTCTGCGTCTAGATTTCCAGCTGACGGAGGTTTAACATCAAAAATGATGAAAAAATTAATTTTAATTGGGTTTAAAGGGCAAATGGAAAAATGTAGAGATTTCTGCGTCTATATTTCCAGCTGACGGAGGTTTAATATCAAAAATAATGAAAAAAAAAATTTAAATTTAGTTTAAAGGACAATGGGAAAAATGTTAACATTCGCTGTATTATTTGTGTTACACTTTTGACCAATACAGCGGAAATTTCAAATAAAGTCTCCCATATTTGAAAAAAAAAATGGTTTATTTTTAAAACTTTCTTAGTTTAAATACATTAATGATATGATAATGATATACCTTAATGATATGATAATGAACTTTTTAAACATATTTAAATATAATATGGTAATAATGAACTTTTTATGCATATTTAAATATAATATGGTAATGTTCGTATTTTTCATACTGGTGTACCAGTTGGGGTTTCATCTACAGGGGGAGAAGTACCCTCTACAATCTGCGGAGGTTTTTCTGAAGCTTTTACTTGGTTCGATTGTTCCAATTCCAATTCTATTGACCAAATTAAAATGGAATTAAAAAATTGTATACATTCAAAATGTAGCTGGGTAATAGTAATTCAAATTTGCATAAGTCATTTTAATTTGCGATAAAGTTATCAAATCTGGGAAATAATTCTTCGTTTAAAGGGGTTCAACAGAGCCTCAGCAGCTTCCCCCTTTTCTTTCCCCAACAACCCTCGTTTTACCAACAGAGAAAGAGATTCACAAACATCAGCGCTAAGATCTGCAACAGGAATTCATACCTTGATGGTTTTGAAAATTAATTGACAAAAAGGGGCGAAAAGATGTATATAGTCTGCCAAGGATCCGAAGGAACCCTTTCAAAAACTCAGATCAATAATTAGTTTCGCAAATTTTAGGTATTCAATTTGTGATAACCTGTGCGTCAAATTAACATCCCTTAACTATCTATAACTTTGAAATAACAATTTGGAAGACTCATACGTTTTTTGGGACAGTCCTTTATGAAATGTCCTTCTTCTTCTTTAATAATATGTAATTAATATTTACATACGTAGTTTTCAATAAAGGCACAAAAGAGTAATCCAGGTTTCCTTTTATCGCACAATGACCAGGGGCTTGCAAGGTTATTTTGAATGGATTAGTCGTAAAACCGAACGCTTATCCTTTTATCTTCGCTTCAGTTTGCTCTCGCAAACGGTTGGCAGCGCGTTATAACAACATTTAATGCCTTTAGTGAATAGTTAAAAATAAAATAAGCTTTCTCAGTCTAAACAAACCCTTCTTTCGCAACAATGTATTTTTAAATATAGAAATATTAAACGGGTTCCTTAAATATGCAACTGTACTAAGTTTAAAGATTTACCTTGACATCGTGAATGTGTTCAAGGGCAAATCTTAGGTACGCCGTACCATAATTTCGACGGAAGCTTTTTCTTTTTTCGTTTCCGTATATCCATCCATTTTAACTACGTGGTTTAAAAATGAATGATTACTTTCCAATAAACTTAATAATGCGCAATGCGCTCCAGCCGCATGCCCCTGTATAAGCCTTTCAAACTTGCAAACTTTATCAAGCTGTATCTAATTTATAGTTTTCACTAAAGGCATTAAATGTTGTTATAACGCGCTGCCAACCGTTTGCGAGAGCAAACTGAAGCGAAGATAAAAGGATAAGCGTTCGGTTTTACGACTAATCCATTCAAAATAACCTTGCAAGCCCCTGGTCATTGTGCGATAAAAGGAAACCTGGATTACTCTTTTGTGCCTTTATTGAAAACTACGTATGTAAATATTAATTAGGATGCAAAATGATGCGAGGGAAATCTCACGAAACAGCCAGTTACGAAATCACGGTGTAGGTTTTTAGTGTGGGATGTGTGAAAATTGAACATCACGGTGCACCTATGATATCGTATCAATAAACATTAACTTCCTTCCAATTCAGACTTTGCCAGAAATCGAGTTGAGCTTTCGAGTCTTTTAACGACTCCAAAAATCAAATAGATTTTTGGCTATAAATGATTTAGCAAATAAATACGGTGCTTGAAAATAATTGCGAGTATAGGCGAGTGAATAAGAGAAAACTGAGAGGATTTCCTATAACATCCGGATCATCGACTATTTATTATGGAATAAATAATATTAAGCGTGAAAAGACAAATATTTAACGCGATCAAAGACTATCCAAGGCAAGATGCATTAACATTATTGACAACTAAAAGACCTCGATTTAACTTTGTGTTTAACTGTTTATACGTTCAAAATTATTACAAATAATAATTAATGTTGTGTAAAACGACTGCGGTTTAAATTGTTAAAAAAAATGACTTAGCTTCATTCTCCCCCAGTGATAAAACGGTTGTTTTTAACTTAATTGTTTTAGTCTTAAAATCATTCTTTAATCCTTTGGATTACGTTAAATTTCATTATTAAAAAGATGCGCAAGTTTGCAACATGTGACGCAATAATAGCAGACCACTATTAGGAGCGTTAGGGACAGAAATATTCGCGGAACACTGAGCTAGGAATATAATACTCGTGCCTCTGGCTGAGAATTGTATTCCCCCAACAGGAGCCTCTACGGCTGCATCGGCCGAGCGAAAATCGACGGACATAGTAGGTAGCGCTATCATACGATACGCCTAAGAAGCTCGAAATATATAATAAAATATATAATATGTAATAAAATTAGTTTACTATATAGTATTTCAAATGGGGAGATATTACTGTTGCGATAATTGTCGTACCGATTTTTGCTGCCAGAAGAATTTAACTTTTCATCCAGTTTCAAAACCTGGATGAAAGAGTTTCACAATTTTCCCGTTAGATGGCGCTCTTAGTTATGTCAGGCCCCCCCTTCATCGTCCTAGGGTACATTAGATTTCAATCGTATCGAAGTAAGATTAAGACGCGCGTACCACGTAAGGAGGGTATGCCGGGAGTTGTGGCGCACTCCTGTAAACTGGCGACTCAGTGGCAGAGGTTGGGTGTTGTCCAGGTCGATGTGCAAATCCCTTGCCCACAGGGACCCCTTGCACAAGGTCCTCTTCCCCATTCCCCTACTCCATCCGTTGCATGGTCAATTCCCAATCCTCACATGTCTTCTAACGCCTCTTTTATTTTTTTATTATTTTTTTTTAATTGCGCGTAAGGGAAGATTTCAGACCAGATAGGACATTCAAGAACGCGTTAAAAATATGTCGTCATCGGTTCATACGCGGTTTTAACGAGTACTAAGCTCTTAAACACTATGGAAATTAACAAATTACGACAATATTTAACTGATCATTTTTTAAAGGGCTATTAGAACATTACACTTCGCGTAAGATTGAAGTGCCAGATATTATATCAAAAATGTCTTTGCGAACAAAGACCCAGAAGGACACTCTATGATTTGGACGTCTGAAGTGACAGATATTTAATTTTCTTTTAAACCATAAAATTTAAATATAATCACAATCTCACAGGATTTAGAGTTTCTAGTTTCAAAACAACTGATTTTATAAACTCGCAAATATTTGAGAAAAAACATAGCAGACGATTTTCTCCCATTGACTCTTAACATTAAATTTGGCTCGATTATTTTTCAGGGATTACGTGTCAAACAAAATAAAAAATTTCGTTCGATCGAAAAATTTTCATAATTTAAGTTTTGACTAAGGCGTAGAATCAAAGTTCTACGACCTGATCTCGTACCGTAACTCCCTTTACCGAGATTCGAGTATAATATTCACGACACATTATCTCGCTTTTACCTTTTAATTACTAGTTATAGAAGCCCACCCGCTATCTCAAAAACAGGGGCTACTTAACGCCGTTTCTTAAAAGGCCGTCTCGGCTCTAGAACAAGTACTTCTAAAAATTTCTTGATTGATATCCACGATATTTAAAGGAGACTGTGAGATATACAACTATAAAGGGACTATACTCCTTTGACTATATGTAACTGAATTAATAGATCTTTTGATGCCAGAAAACGGATAGTTGACTTTACTACCATTTATAATTGACTAATACTCGTATACCGACCTTTAAAAGCGGTTAAGATTATTTAGATTATTTTATGTTTTACTCTAAATCCTCGACTTTAGTCGAGGCAATTCGTTCATATTACATTATGGATACTCGCATAAGGGGGGATATAGGGAATAAAAATTTCCCGTCTCTTAATTTAGGTTGCAAACGAACAAAAGTTACAAAAAAATCCATAAATAATGTTTTATTACAACTCCTCGACTTTAGTCGAGGCAATTCATTCGTATTGCATTATGCGTGCTGAAATAAGGAGGATATAGGGAATAAAGATTCCCTGTCTTTTAATTCTTAATTTAGGTTGCGAACGAACCAAACCAATCCATATACCTATAATGTTTTATTAGAACTCCTCGACTTTAGTCGAGGCAATTCGTTCGTAATAGATTATATAAGCTGAAGAAAGGAGATTATATTGAATAAAAATTATCCTATTTTATACGTTCCAAAGAACCAAAAACATTCCTGAAGTATTTAAGAGTTTTACCGCTAACTATGGAAATCATCATTAAAATTTTACGTTTTTCCCGAAGAAGGTGACTTTAAAGGGGCTTTAAAAATCCCGCGGATAGTCTCTTTAAGATCTCTCGTGGAAATTCGGGTTAAATTAAAATAACAAAAAATTTGAACTCGCGTTATACTAAAAAAAATACACGTTTTCCCTGAAAAATAATCGAGCCAAATTTAATGTTAAGAGTCAATGGGAGAAAATCGTCTGCTATGTTTTTTCTCAAATATTTGCGAGTTTATAAAATCAGTTGTTTTGAAACTAGAAACTCTAAATCCTGTGAGATTGTGATTATATTTAAATTTTATGGTTTAAAAGAAAATTAAATATCTGTCACTTCAGACGTCCAAATCATAGAGTGTCCTTCTGGGTCTTTGTTCGCAAAGACATTTTTGATATATATAGATAGTGATGCTGCTTAATGATGGCGCTTGGTTAACAATAGGAAAGTATTATATATAATTTTTTGTCTTACCTGGGATGGTTTCAAACCAACTTCCACCAAATCCGCTCTGATCTTTTCCAGGATTGCTTCACCGGAGTGTCTTCCGGGAAAGTGAGAAAACCCTATCAGGAGGTTTTGAAAATCCCAATTGTTGTCAATAAATTGACACCGGACCCCCATAACCGATTGCCGACTTCGGCTGCTCCATAGGTCCAATGTGAGATGCGCACTTTTTGTTTCTATTAGAGCTAGAAGAGCCTTTGAGTGCCAAAAATAATTGATCAATATAATTCAAAACATCTTAAAGGTTTCTAAGAAGAAAATTACTGTCGACTAAAAGCTTACTTTTATTTTGGGCTTTAACTGTTTAATAGCCGCTTCTAGATCGTTGACTACCGTTCCGCGACACTGCACTGTTAGTTGTGGTGCAACTTGGTCCATAAATTTCTTCCAGCCGTCACCATCCACAAGGCTAAAAGGAAGCCCATTGCGACAAACCAAGTCTAAAATTGCCCTTTTGTATCCTTGCTGCTCCGGGTCCGTCAACTTTAATTTCTTAAAGGTTTTTTTAATAGGAATTTCCGGGATCCATTCCATGGGTCTCTTTTCTCCCCGACGTTTTAGGAATTTTTCGGGATGCTTTTGCTGTTAAATTTTTTTATAATTTCATTTAAAACAATGCCTCCTTAAGTCAGTACAATAATAAAAAAAATTACCACTATATGCCGCTCAAAATTGTTTGCAGACTCGGATTGAATGGTTTGCTTGCAGTATTTGCAGCCCAAAACAACTTTTCTGGATGGGATATCTAAACACCTTTCGAACATAAAATGTTCTTGTATGTTATTCTTTCCAAAATTCCCGCCGTTAAACTTTTCTAAAAAAGCTTCATCCCGCGCTGTAGTTTTGGCGGATTCTTCCTCCATGCTTGAATTATTTCCGGTCGAATAATTATCATCCAAACTATATTTTAAAATTTAAAGCAGATAAAGTAAAATTCAGACTTAGTACTTATTTGGTACTCTTAGGATCTTAATATAAGCTTAATGTAAGTTATACACGTTATAAATTTTGAGAGGGTAATGATCATTAAACGGAAAATAATGTGATTTTTAATCGATTACTTAATGGGAAAGGGTGATCGGATTCGGTCGAGGATTATCCTAAAATGATCTTAAATGTGTTGGCGATTTGATAGGAGACAAAAATTTGAATTTTTTTTTTCTTTTTTTTTTTTTTTTTTTTTTTTTTAATAAATAAGAGGATTAGAAAAGGCTTCTTTTGGAGATGATTTAAAATGATACCGCTGGATTTAAGTTTTAATTGTACAAGTACTATTGAAGTAAACCTTTCTTAATTCCAGAAAATGGAAGACATACGATTCTCGGCCTCTATAGGTCAATTAAAATGGTAATACCGCCATCAAAAATGTGTAGTAGATGTTCCATGTATCTTTTTCTAGGATACGAAAGGTTTATTTTAGTGAAAAAGAGCCGAAGGCATCATTTTTAAATCATCAACAAAAGTTTTTCAATTTTCGTTCGTTTAAGCTCATTTTAAGATAATCCTCGACCGAATGCGATCAGCCTTTCCTATTACACCATTGAGTAATGTGAGAGGAAAACCACCTGTTAAATTACATTTTAGTTTCTAAATTAAGTTGAGGTCATCTGAAACCGTGCAAATAATAGATCTATGTAGAAAAATGATTCTACTCTTTAAAAACTAGTACAAAACATTCGGGAGTTGTCTATGAATTGTGCAAAAAATTAAAAGGAGATTCTTCGACTAAACAAAAGACTCCCCTTCCCCTGTACCTTTGACTTCGTAAAATATCTACGACACGTTCTATACGTTGTACGGTTGTTCATAAATAATTTTATGAAGCCAAAGGTGGGTTGTATTTTGATTAGTCGTAGAAATTAGTCTTGTACAAAATCAAAGATACTTTGTGAATGTTTTCTACTTTCTGAATGTTTACTACTTTAATGCCTTTAATTTCAGCTTCTAGGTAATATTCTTATCTAGAAGCTGAAATAAAAGGAACCAAAGATGACTCCATTCACATTGTTTCCCCTTAAAGATAAGCCATTAAGAGAAAATATTAGGATTTCTAGCTTTTATGAACTATTCATGAAATAAAAGGCATATTCCTATATTATATTGCGTGCAAATGCACGCTTAATTTTTAAATTTAAGTGTTTAAACAGCAATTCTGGGAAACGGTTTGCACCTATTCTTAGGCAAAGTTTTTGTTATAATTTGCCTAGAATATATATGCACAAACCGTTTCCCTCAATCGCAATTTAAACATTTAAATTTAGAAATATATTTACATGCTATATAATATAGGAATATGCGTATTATTTATTAAAAACCAGAAATCTTAAGTTAAAAAATTTCATGAAATAATAGGCATATGCTTATATTATATACCATGTAAATGTACGTTTAATTTTTTAAATGTTTAAACAGAGATTGAGGGAAACGGTTTGGACTTATTCTATGTTCGCTATTTAGTTTCGCTACCTTTCAAATTTAGCGAAACTAAGAGTTTTTGTTATAATTTGCATAAGAAGCTAGAATAAGTCTAAAACGTTTCTCTCAATCGCTGTTTAAACAAATTAAACGTACATTTACATGCTATATAATATAGGAATATGCCTATTATTAATATAAAGATAGAAATCCTAATATTAATGACTGGGGCCAAGCATACCTCGGGAAGCAGTTGTTTCTGCTTTTAAATAATATGATTTATAGTTTATAATTACGACCTTTTCAAAACCAAGAACTATGCTTGGGGGTTTTTTTTTTAGGATTTCTAGCTAGTATGAACTTTTCATGTAATAGGCATATTCCTCGGCATATTCTTATAATACATACCATGTAAATGTATGTTTAATTTTTGTTTAAACAGCGATTGAGGGAAACGGTTTGGACTTATTCTAGGTTCTTTGCAAATTTTAACCAAAACTCAAAAACTATTTAGTTTCGCTACTTTTCAATACCAAATTTAGCGAAACTAAGAGTTTTTGTTATAATTTGCATAAGAAGCTAGAATAGGTCTAAACCGTTTTTCTCAATCGCTGTTTAAATTTAAAAATTAAACGTACATTTACATGCTATATAATATAGGAATATGACTATTATTATTTAAAGGGATAAAAATCGTAATACTAATGGCTGGGGCCAAGCATGGTTTTGGGCTTAGAAAAATACCGGTAATATTTAAAATCCTAAACAACAGTATTATTCTATTTTGTTCAAAATAAAAGCTCAAAATAAAAAATACTTTGTTGTTGCTTTAAAATAACTAACTGGGGCCTTGTAAAATTAAAATATGATTCAGAAAACAATTAACTTACGAGTCATTCTGACTATCCTGAGACTCCTGGGAATTCTGTGCAGACATCTTTGCAAGTTGAGGAACACAACTCACGAACAAAGTTAATACACGAACAAAGTTAACCAAGTTAATACACGAAAAAAGTTAACCAAGTTAATATACGAACAAAATTAACCAAGTTAATACACGAACAAATTAACCAAGTTAATACACGAACCCGGATAATTTAAATTGCGCAGAGAGGAGACGTAAGTTAGAGAGATACCAACTGCTCAAGATGAGGAGATGTGGAGAAAGTACGGCGAGATCTGCTTTTTTATACTTTTTTTTCCCCCAATATCTCATAAAAGAATTCAACGCAAAGAAAGCCTCAAATGAAAGAAGCCAGCTCATCCCAATATGCTTAGAGTTAGATGAGTTCCTAGCTTTGTATGCTCCGAACACTTTCTGGAAAGGTATTTGGTCAACAGACTCAAGAACTACTACGGCGCCTAAAGG